>CAWUFW010015779.1:0-342780 GCA_963921515.1 Calotriton arnoldi | reverse complement strand
AATAACTTTAGGCGTTGTTGGACGAATCTTCCTGAAATTCTCCAAAAACAAAGTCTATACAGGTCAGCTCCTATCCTTAAAGTTTGGGGGTGATTCGTCAAGCGGGGGCTGAGAAAAAGGAGGGTCCCAAAACTCGTTTTCTCCATGTTAATTTCCATAGGAAATTTTGCAATGAGCTACAGCCCGAACTGCTGAAGGGAATTACCGCAAATTTGGCAAAAAGGTAGAGCTTGGTTCAGAAAGCGACCTTTTTTTAAATGGAGTAAATCCGTTCAGTAGTGTTTGAGAAATTAAAAAAATAAGAGTCAAAAAATCAATTTCCCATAGGAAACTTTGTGCAAGGCTACAGCCGAAACTACTGAACGGAATTACTCCAAATTTGGCAGAAAGGTAGTGCTTGGGTCAGAAAGCGACCTTTTTAAAAATGGTGTAAATCCGTTCTGTAGTTGCTGAGAAATTAGAAAAATAAAAGTTTCGATATCTGGGCGGAGCCTAAGTCGCGTGCGCGAGCTTCACTGTGATTGGCTGCTAGTAGTCCAAACCAGGAAGTGTTGGCAGCCATCTTGTGGCTCGGTAGAAGCGAGTCACCCAAAAACGGAGAAACAAAGGTATAAAACAAGAGAAGGGGGCAGGGTAGAAAAACCATGCCCCCCTAGGCCTGCTCAGGGGGTCCCAGAAAATCATTAAAAAAATAAAATAAAACATCGGCAAAAATTCACGCTGGGGTCGCAGGTTCTCGCGTTTCATTTTAATGAGGCCCTTGGGTGGGCTAGGTTCCGGGGGTATTTCTTAAAAAATAATAGCAGGGGCTCGCAGGGGTTGTGGGGGTGCACTGGGGTCCGCGCAGCCCCGGGGCTTCAGTCATGTTGGGAGGGGAGTTGCGCAGCCCCCGTTCTGGAGCCTTCTATGTGCTTGTAACTTTGGCGTCGTTTGACGAATCTTTATGAAATTATCCAAAAAGTTTCTATTTTTTGATTAGCTCTTATATTGAAAGTTTGGGGGTAAATGGTGTAGGAGGGGCTGAGAAAAAAGAGGGTCCTAAAACGTGTTTTCTCCATGCAATTTCCATATGAAACTTTACAGAAGACTGCAGGTGAAACTGCTGAACGGAATTACGCCAAATTTGGCAGGGAGAAAGGTGATGGTCCAGAAAGCACGCTTTTGTTTAAATGGTGGAAATCCGTTCAGTAGTTTTTGAGAAATATCAAATTTTACAGATATCGATATTTGAGAATTCTGACATGTGATTGGCTGTGGGGTTACAAGCACCAGCTTGCGGCTTATTGGCTGTGAATGGTTGAAACCAGGAAGTGTTGGCAGCCATTTTGTGATTTACTCCGTCAGCTCGCATCTCTCCGTGTAGAAGCCATCGGGTTCGTAGTTTTACCTCTGCGAGGCAACACTGGCGTCTGTGTCTGTGTGAGATATGCCTTTCACGCTGCCTCTCTTTATATCACCAGGTCGCGGCTATGCCTTTAGAAGCCCATCCGTCGGCTCGGAGATCTGTGAGTCAGTCTGTCGGTACAATCCCCTACACTACCCAAAGACTACCCAAACACCACTGCACTGTCGTAAACTCTAAAACACTACCCCCAGCACGATCCCCTACACTACCCAAACACCACTGCACTAACCTAAACCCTAAATCTACCCCAGCACGACCCCCTACCCAAACACCACTGCACTACCCTAAACCCTAAAATACTACCCCCAGCACAACCCCCTACACTACCCAAACACCACTACATTGTCGTAAACCCTAAAACACTACCCCTAGCAGGACCCCCTACACTACACAAACACCACTGCAGTACCCTAAATCCTAAAACACTATCCCCAGCACGACCCCCTACACTACCCAAACACCACTAGACTACCCTAAACCCTAAAACACTACTCCCAACATGACCCCCTACACTACACAAACACCACTGCACTACCCTAAACCCTAAAATACTACCCCCAGCACGACCCCCTAAAGTACACAAACACCACTGCAGTACCGTAAACACTAAAACACTACTCCGAGGACGACCCCCTACACTACACAAACACCACTGCACTACCCTAAACCCTAAAACACTACTCCCAGCATGATTCTTACACTACCCAAACACCACTGCACTACCTTAAACCCTAAAATGCTACCCCCAGCATGAACCCCCAAACAGTACACAAACACCACTGCACTACTCTAAATCCTAAAACAGTACTCGTTGCATGACTTCCCACACTACACAAACACCACTGTGCTACCCTAAATCCTAAAACACTACTCTCAGCACGACCCCCTACACTACACAAACACCACTGCACTGCCGTAAACCCTAAACCACTACTCCCAGCATGACCCCCTACACTACCCAAACACCACTGCACTGCCGTAAACCCTAAAACACTACTCCCAGCATGATCCCCTACACTACACAAACACCACTGCACTACCCTAAACCCCAAAACAGTACTCCCAGCATGACCCCTTACACTACCCAAACATTACTGCATTGTCGTAAACTCTAAAACACTACCTCCAGCACGATTCTTACACTACCCAAACACCACTGCACTACCTTAAACCCTAAAACGCTACCTCCAGCATGAACCCCCTACAGTACACAAACACCACTGTACTACCCTAAAGCATAAAACAGTACCAGTCCGTCGGTTCGCAGGTCTGCGTCTGCGAGCCGTCGTGTCCCTAGCTGTACATGTGTGAGCCAGTCCGTTAGGTGATAGGTGTGTCTCTGCTAGTTATACCCGAGCTCTCCCTCTGCGAGCCAGCACGCTGGTGTGCATTTGCGAGCCGACGGCCCGTAGCTCTCCCTGTGCGAGCCGAGCCGACAGGCCGCAGCTCTCCCTCTGCGAGCCTGCCCGACGGCCCGCAGGTCTCCCTGTGCTAGCCGGATCGCAGCTGTCACTCTGCGAACCGATATTGGGAATATAAGGCGGCTCTAAAGAGAGCCCTTGTGTTTATTAGTTGGAGCTACATATAAGTGCGGATGCACAGCTTCAGGTTATTCAGAAAAACTCGATTTCCTGATCTGTGAAGTGTACTCCATCACTTCTGTAGATATCAGCCATATCAAAACGTATGTTGTTGTTGTAGATCGACCCCATTCTATGGTCTCTGAGGTATGCAGACACAGCTTTGTTGACATTCTTCCTAGATTTTTCAATCTGAGGACAAAATTGGTTTGACCATTTCCACTTCTGTCTTTGGCATATATTGGAATATACAAAGACAGTTTGAGGCAAAAGCAACATCAATTGTCGAAAGGTGTCTTTCATTAGCATTTCCAAACCTACACCAGTCAATGTGCCTAGAGTCGTTTCCACCACAGTGCACAATCATGAGGTCAGGGTGTTGGAGATGCAAACAGGTTTTAACCAAAGGCAACAATTGGTGCCACTTCAATCCTCTCTGTCCAAACCATTTAATGTCCACATTTTGTAAACCTAGGTCTAAGTCAATACGTCTCTGTTCTGCATACCTCTTGCACCAGAAAACATAGCTATGTCCTACGATCCACACTAGCATTTTGAAGGTATGGCTGGGAAGTATGGATAGATGTCTGTAGCTCATGCAGTCCGTTCGTAGAATAAGAGATATGTTTAAAGGTGGGGAACTACTTTTTTTCTCATTCAAAACGATAAATGATTGGGAGATGAAAAGCATTGTTTTTTAAAAGTAGGGTGCACATTCGTTTTGTGGAAAAGCATCTTTGTGATTGGTTAAGAAAAAGCAGTTTAAACGTGGAGTACATATGATAGGATAACATTTGGTCAACTCAACCACACCTGCTACTTGCATTTGGAAGGCACTGTTCGAACTTAAAACAATTGTGAACTTTTAACCTGTACGTGCCGTTAAATGTTCGAGAAAATGTTGCAAAAAAATATCGTTAGGTTTTAAAAAATTGATGAACTTTTAACCTGCACATGTTGTAGAATGTTCTAGAAAGTGTGTTGAAAGAATACGTTGCACTTCTGACTTCTATGTGTCCTTGAATATTAAAAAAACTGTTTATATGGAAAATTCAAAAATAACCAATAGAGAGAAGTTTTGCAATCTAAAAGAATCAAGGAACTATTCTAATGTGTTCTTTACATGTATTTATGTGTGGAGTAACACAATTACAGACACAACAGCACCAGGACGAGGAACAAGCAGGGAGTGGGGGGACGGGGGGAGATGGGCACAATGGCACACATGCACAATTAAGTACAGCACAACTACAGACAAACCATGGCTAAAATGAAACACACCAACAAGGAGCACAAGTCACTCAACCCGCCAACATCACACCACTGAACAAGCACAGAAGTGAAAACCACACTGCCTGAAAGGGAGAAGGGTGAACAAAACCTCACATGAAGGGACATCTCACACAGAATGCAGCACACACACATAGGAAGCAGAGCACACCAACATCCAACACAATGTTGTCCAAACACAAACATTCGACCCGCTACCTCGAGGAGAACAACATCCTGGACCCTTCCCAGTCCGGCTTCCGCAGCAACCACAGCACCGAAACCGCCCTCATCGCCGCCACCGATGACATCAGGACCCTGCTAGACAACGGAGAAACAGCAGCCCTCATCCTCCTGGACCTATCAGCCGCCTTCGACACGGTCTGCCACCACACACTACGAACACGCCTTCACGACGCCGGGATCCAAGAGAAGGCCCTGGACTGGACCACATCCTTCCTTTCCGGCAGAACACAAAGCGTCCGCCTCGCCCCTTCCGATCCAAGGCCACCAAGATCATCTGCGGCGTACCCCAAGGCTCCTCCCTCAGCCCAACGCTGTTCAACATCTACATGGCACCCCTCGCCCACGTCGCCCGACAGCACAACCTCAACATCATCTCCTATGCCGACGACACCCAGCTGATCCTCTCCCTCACCAAAGACCCTCACACCGCCAAAGCCCACCTCCACAAAGGAATGAAGGCCGTCGCCGAATGGATGAGGACCAGCCGCCTGAAGCTGAACTCGGACAAGACGGAGGTCCTCATCCTTGGTTCCAACCCTTCAGCCTGGGATGACTCCTGGTGGCCAACATCACTGGGAACAGCCCCGCCACCCACCGACCACGTACGCAACCTAGGGGTCATCCTCGACCCCACCCTCTCCATGACTAAGCAGGTCAACGCCGTTTCCTCATCCTGCTTCAACATCCTCCGAATGCTCCGCAGGATCTTCAAGTGGATCCCCACCAAAACAAGAAAAACAGTCACCCAGGCCCTCGTCACCAGCAGGCTGGACTACGGAAACGCCCTCTATGCAGGAACGACGGCTAAGCTCCTGAGACGGCTGCAACGCATCCAGAACACCTCTGCACGTCTTATCCTCGACATCCCCCGATGCAGCCACATCACACCCCACCTGAGAGACCTGCACTGGCTCCCTGTCAACAAGAGGATAACCTTCAAGCTCCTCACCCACGCACACAAAGCACTCCACAACTCCCGGACCAGCCTACCTCAACAGACGACTCAGCTTCTACACCCCCACCCGCCAGCTCCGCTCGACCAGCCTCGCCCTCGCCACAGTCCCCCGCATCCGGAAAACGACCGCCGGCGGCAGATCCTTCTCCCACCTCGCCGCCAAGACCTGGAACACCCTCCCCACCAACCTCCGACAGACCCAAGACCTACTGGCCTTCAGAAGACTCCTCAAGACCTGGCTCTTCGATCCAGTAGCAGCACCACCCCCTCTTCCCCCAGCGCCTTGAGACCCTCGCGGGTAGGTAGTGCGCTTTATAAGTGACATGATTGATTGATTGATTCGCACAATCGAACACAGGACACAAATGCACTCGCCTGTGGCGGATAAACGTCCAAAAGCGTCAGTACGAAACAGGCACATGAGAACGCATAAGTACAAACCCACAGTCTATATGGGGTAGCAATTCACGTATGGCAGGCAGCCAGAGAGTCCGTGACACACACATTGGCATACAAATGAAGACACAACACATTTGGAGACAAGTGAAAATATGGAAACTTTATAAAAAAAGTGCGTGTCAGTACGGCCAAGAGTAGTGCCACGATATGCAGACAAATGCAGCAGCATGCCTGAATAAAGAACGTAGGAAAACGTCCATGTTCACCTCGGGGTAGTCCATCACCAACACACGTCAGTGTCAAGCAGCGTTGGTTGTCCGCGCCTCGGACATGAGTCGACACCAATGCAGCCATGTCCACTGTCGTCTTGGGACATGTGACCAGATGCACAACGTGCAATGATGCGGCGGGACACGTGCAATGTGGCACATCGAGTCGTGGTTGCAGGTACCTTGTCACTCGTCCATGAACGCGAGTGCAGCTGCGTAAGCCACTATCTCTAATAAGTGATGGTTGGCCACAATATTTGACATGTCGTCAACGTAATCCATCAGCTGACCGGGACAGATGTGCTGACTCCAACCACTGTACCCAATGTGCACCAAAGCAGAATCGGGAAGTGGGTCAATTTGCTCACTGCATACTATGACACGTGCAATCTCCCAGGCCCAGTTCCCAACATGCATGCCAAACATCCATGCATGCCATAAACGGGCATCACCATGACACTCCTGGTCGTGGGCCAACAGGGGGCGCACACACCCGTCGTAATCCATGTCAGCTACGCACACGTTGGAGAGGCACACGTCCATGCACCACTCGGATAGGCACGTGCGACATTGCAATACAGGTTGAATGCAGGTGACGTCCGCAATGCGGAAGCTCAGCCGGTAAGTGATCCGCAGCACTGCCAAAGGCAGTGCACCCTGGACATGCAGCAGACGTGCAAGGTATAGGTGGACGTGAATGGAGTCGACCATGGGTTCGGGATGACCTGCCATTGCGTCAGTGGCTCTGCTTGTAGCTGCACTGGCTTGCCGTGTGCCAGTCTTGTGGATGAAATGGCACAGCTTGGTGCAATGAGCCAGGTCTGTGTGCAATGGGTGCAGGGCAGGGGTGTGGTGGGAGTACGTGTGAAGGCCATTTCACGCAAGCTAACTACGACGAAGGACTTTTGAGTGTGGGATGTGTACTTGTTGTTCTCAAATCGGGCAGTGCGTAGTGTGGGAGACGGATGCAAATATTATCATATCTGTCAGGGGGGGCTGGCCACTTGCAAGTTCCTTCTCGGAGCAGCAGATGTGTTAGCGCAAGATAGCTCAGACAAAGAACCTTTCATCCCTACAGTAACTTCTCCAGCTGCATTCATACAGGATGTGTACAAAGGCCG
The DNA here is from genome assembly GCA_963921515.1 of Calotriton arnoldi. Classification (NCBI taxonomy): domain Eukaryota; kingdom Metazoa; phylum Chordata; class Amphibia; order Caudata; family Salamandridae; genus Calotriton; species Calotriton arnoldi. The sequence goes on along the minus strand of CAWUFW010015779.1, from coordinate 335,536 downwards.
GTCGTGGGTGTTGTGGGATGTCTGCGACCCTGGTCATCATGGATGAGATGCCCAGCACGTGGCACATGGGCGAGTTCACTGTGTGTTATGTTGCCAAACAGCTGCTCCTCCCTCCCACGAGCCCCCACACTTTTGTGCGCTGCGCTGTTGTATCCCGTGCACTCCCACGGCACACCATTGTAATGCCTATTCACGCATGTCCTGCGCCATTCCAATCACACTGTGACACTGCCGTTTGGAGGTGGTGCATGCCACTTTACAACATCGACTGCTGCGGCCCTTGTGGCAGCCACACCAGAACACAGAGACACACTTACCGCACTTCTTGTACACGGACATGTCCGAGACACCCCGTTCCCCTTGCCGGATAGGCACACCCCTGCGCTGACCTGTGTACGCCGGACCAGCACACGCCGCTTGTGCATGCAGGAGGATGGGTGCGTAGCTACATGTCCAGGCTCACTGCCAACGCTGAGGTGACATGGTAACGTCCGCTGAAGACAGCACACTGTGATGTTGCAGGGCCCGTGCCCATCATGCTAACACAATAACCACACGGACACACTTGCTCAGATGCGGGTTCGGGGGGCGTTGGCGGTCCTGGGGTTGTTGCGATGAGTGTTGTGGCCCTCATGGGTATCCGTGTATCATGCTCATTGACTCTATGGCTCCTGTGGGTGTTCCGGTGTGGCTCTTGGCTGTGTTCCCTTTCATGCTGCAGGTAGTAGTCCTGCTTAACACCAGCAGAAAGCAGGTGTAAAATCCCTGGTGCTAACGCGGCTTATCGCCGGAATTTGTTTCGCATCACAGTTTTTGCCTTTCGTTGTGAAAGTTGTGATGTGGTTTTTTCGTGTACAGAAAAATAAACGAACTGGGCAGTGTATCCCGTCAAGATTCAGCACCTGACCCACTATTCCCAATCAATATAAATACAGTGAGATTTCTTCATTGATTTTGTGTGTACACTGTAAATGCACCCACTACCACAGTGCAATTCAATACAGGATTTTAGCATTTAGAATACATCGCAAAGGTGCACCTCGTGTGTTTTTGCACGATAACGCCTACTCTGCATCTCATTATCAGCACTTTAATGCAACTAAAGTTGAGATAAATCTAACACACTATTCAGAAGCTGGTGCAAACTGCAGACATCACCAGTATTCCCGCGTTAACTGCCCCAAAATTTAACACCATGGTGGACACCACCAAATAACAGTAATAAGAACGAGAAAGAGTCACACAGCACTTAAGTAACAACCAAAAACTTTATTGAAATTTTTTTTTTCCAAACTTTATTTTTCCGTTTACGTACATATAGAGGATAAACTAAATTTAACAAATTCAACACAAAACAACAAGGCGGAAGACTCCTGTCGGGTCCATCAATGTCGACGACACAGCCTGGAAAATAAAGCACAAAATAAGGACGTGTGTAATGCGCATATCAAAGGAGTGAGACACAGAGAAAGAGAGAAGGAAAAAAAAGCCAGAGAGAAAAAGAGAGGGAAGGAAAGTAAGGGAGGGAGAAGGGAGAGAGAGTGAGAGAGATAGAAGGAAAGGAAGGAAGAGAGTGAGAGAGAGAGTGAAGAGAGGGAAGTGAGAGAGAGAGAGAGAGAGAGAGAGACACTGCCACCTCTGCGCATCCATGACCAAATAATTACCTGCTGCCACCGGAGTGTCTACCAGTGGGCACTCCACGTGCCTGTGAAAGCTCCAGGGCCCGGTCCCACCACCATGGCTTGGTGCACATTATGTGGACCCGCTCCACGGCCCAGCAGATCCCACACATGTCGCTGAGTCCTGAGTCATCAATGGCGGAGACCACATCAGCTTTTGGTGCCGCTAACCCTGTGCAACGCAAGTCAGCGCCACGTGGTGGTAGGCCGCTGACGGCCATACAACTTAGGGTGCGACTAACCCTGTGCAACTCAAGTCCGCGCCACGTGGTGGTAGGCCCCTGACGGCCACATCAGCTTTGGGTGGCACTAACCCTGTGCAACTCAAGTCCACGCCACATGGTAGTAGGCCCCTGACGGCCACATCATCTTCGGGTGGCACTAACCCTGTGCAACTCAAGTCCGCGCCACGTGGTGGTAGGCCCCTGACGGCCACATCAGCTTCGGGTGGCACTAACCCTGTGCAACTCAAGTCTGCGCCATGTGGTAGTAGGCCCCTGACGGCCATACAGCTCAGGGTGCGACTAACCCTCTGCGCAACTTTTCATGGACTCTTTATGATTGAGACCCGTGGAGCGTCCGCCATCCAGTCACCACCGGCAATAAAGGATGTGACGTTGTCGATCCATTATATTTGCGTGGTCACATGGCCTGTGACGCATGGGCCTGATGGGTGTGGTGTGTGTGCAAACCTGCCCTCAGGGAGTGGCCGTGACATGTTGACAACTAGACCACTGACCTGCACACCAACAGCGAGTACGCCTGCGACAGGTAGCTATGTGGGGGGGGGTGAAAATGTGTTTTCTCAATGGATTTTCCATAGGAGTTTTTAGACAAGGCTACAGGTCAAACTGCTGAACGGAATTACGCCAAATTTGGTAGGGAGAAAGGTCTTGGTCCAGAAAGCGCGCTTTCTCGCATCGAGTGAAAATATAAAAGAAAGGTCCCGGGGGCAATTTAATATACCGGAGCTCTGTCTGTGCGAGATAACCCTTTCACGCTCCCTCTGCCCAACATCACCACTTCGCAGCTATGCCGTTAGAAGCCAGTCCGTCGGCTCGCAGCTCTCTACCTTTGTGAGCTAGAACGCTGCTGTGCCTGTACCTCTGCGAGCTACTACGCTACTGTTCCTTTGGGAGCGGACGGCTCGAAGTACTGCGTCTGTGAGTCGAGCGGACGGGCCGCAGTTGTCCATCTGCGAGCCTGGGTGCGAACTGTTCATAAGTCACACTACATAAGCATTGAAAAGCCATTTTGTGATTCAGTCCGTCAGCTGGCATCTGTCCGAGGCATTTCTGAAAACATACCGGAGTTCTTTCTGTGAGAGATACCCCTTTCATGCTGCCTCTCCCCACATCAGCAGGTAACGCACCCTCTTCCCACATTACCAACATACCCCCAACAACCTTCTTGGGCCCGGCATTGTCCCTGTGCGGTTGGACAAACAAGAATCTTAGTAATGTATAGATTTACATATAAAACATTTTATTTAAACAAAACAACAACAAATAAAACTGAAGGGAGTCTGGTGCTGTGGTCGCTGCCACGAAGTTGGGGTCACTGCCATTCAGGACTCAGGACACAGTCCCACATGTGGGATCGGCTTGTATTGAACAGGGTTAGTGGCACCACGTGTCGCGCCTTGTGTTGTACCGGGTTAGTGGCACCACGTGTCGCTGGCCTTGCATATGGAAATATGCCTCACTGATCGAAGGGAGTCTGGTGCTGTGGTCGCTGCCACGGACTTGGGGTCACTGCCATTCAGGACTCAGGACACAGTTCCACATGTGGGATCGGCTTGTGTTGAACAGGGTTAGTGGCACCACGTGTCGCCAGCTTGTGTTGAACAGGGTTAGTGGCACCACGTGTCCAAAATTCGAATTGCGAGCTCTGCTGCCCGCAGTGTAGACTGCTAATGAGTGTTTGTTTGCACTTGAAGATGAATTTGGTGATTGTACTAAAGCTATAACTGATATAAAAAAAGTTCTTGAAGCAAGGATATTAAAAGGATATTATGTAGGTTTTAGGCCTGTGATAGTTACTTGCCTACTGGACTCTGTAATTAATGAATCAAGACTTAATTTTAATTGTGAGCCCTGATGACCGCAGTGTAGGCCAGAGGTAGCGGTCAGCAAGGGCCCATAGCCATGTGGTGTTGAGTTGAGGTGCACAGTTAGTGGCACCAGAAGCATTGAGAATGTATGAGCCTGTGATGCTGCTTGGTGCAGACGGGCCGCACTGGGAGCAATGTCTCTTGCCTACTGGACTGCGTCATCTGCAATCGCGACTGTATCTGAATTGTGAGCCCTGCTGACCGCAGTGTAGGCCAGAGGTAGCGGTGAGCAAGGGCCCACAGCCACGTGCATAGGTTGGTGGCCCCACCGGCCTGCGTAGTTCAGGTTCAGTGGCACCACATGTCGCCGGCCTTCCATATGCAAATACGCCTCACTAATCGAAGGGAGTCTGGTGCTGTGGTCGCTGCCACGAAGTTGGGGTCACTGCCATTCAGGAGTCAGGACACAGTTCCACATGTGGGATCGGCTTGTGTTGAACAGGGTTAGTGGCACCATGTGTCGCCGGCCTTGCATATGGAAATATGCCTCACTGATCAAAGGGAGTCTGATGCTGTGGTCGCTGCCACGGACTTGGGGTCACTGCCATTCAGGACTCAGGACACAGTTCCACATGTGGGATCGGCTTGTGTTGAACAGGGTTAGTGGCACCACGTGTCGCCGGCTTGTGTTGAACAGGGTTAGTGGCACCACGTGTCGCGGCTTGTGTTGAACAGGGTTAGTGGCACCACGTGTCGCCGGCTTGTGTTGAACAGGGTTAGTGGCACCACGTGTCGCGGCTTGTGTTGAACAGGGTTAGTGGCACCACGTGTCGCCGGCTTGTGTTGAACAGGGTTAGTGGCACCACGTGTCGCCGGTCTTCCACAGTGTAGGCCGGAGGCAGCGGTCAGCAAAGGCCCACAGCCACGTGACGTTGACTTGAGCTGCACAGATTGGGAGCATACAGTCTTCTTAACCGATTATACTCTCTTACACAATTTGCATCGGCACTAATCTTGAATTGTTAGCCCTGCTAACTGCATTGTAGGCCGGAGGCAGCGGTCATCAAGGGCCCACAGCCACGTGGCGTTGACTTGAGCTGCACAGAGTTAGTGGTACTTGAAGCACTTAGCGTGTGCGCAGTCAGCGATGATGCGTGGTCCGGGCTGGCCGCACTGGTAGCAATGTCTGTTGCCTACTGGACTGCGTCATCTGCAATCGTGAGTCGCTCTGAATTGTGAGCCCTACTCACCACAGTGGAGGCAGGAGGCAGCGGTGATGAAGGGCCCACAGGCACGTGTTGTTGACTTGAGCAATGTCTGTTGCCTACTGGACTGCGTCATCTGCAATCTCGACTCCATCTGAATTGTGAGCCCTACTGACCGCAATGTAGGCCGGAGGCAGCGATCAGGAAGGTCCCACAGCCACGTGTTGTTGACTTGAGCAATGTCTCTTGCCTACTGGACTGCGTCATCTGCAATCGCAACTCGATCTGAATTGTGAGCCTTGCTGTCCGCAGTGTATATCGAAGGCAGTAGTTTGTACAGACATAAGTCTGCGGTGCTGTGCCACTGGGGGCCTGTGTGGCGGAAGCCAGCGATCGGCTGAGGATGCTGGCGGTCACGTCGGCGGCCTCGTGGCAGGGTGAGGGGCGCCGCCCTGGCAGATGCTTTGGCCTTCCCACAAGTGAACCACGCCCAGAGCTCCGGCCTATTTATTCACACTCCTACGCTGAAGTGGCATACGTCGGACCAGCCCACTCCGGTTACGCTTATGCTTACAGGGGGGCACGACACAGCTACATGACTGAGATCTTCCCTAGTGTTTGACGTAACATGGTTGGGTCCACTGTCCACAACACTACAAGCACCAGTAGTATTTGTGCACATGGAGAGGTGTGTGTTCTGCATACTGAGATGTGTCCAGCACATCACCGCTACACTTTGCATTGTGTGCATTGTTAAACATGGGTGAATTGCTTCCTTCACATATAGTTTGTTCACACCTGTCCCAATATTCAGCTATTGTGTGGCTGAGGGGCCATGCCGTTTTTGGAAAGTTCGCTGTCTTGTTCTGCGCTGTCTCGGTGGTAGAGGGGGTCCTGGGGGTGGTGGTGGGTGTTGTGGCGTTCTTGGGTGTCGGAGCTGCTTGATCAGTAGGTCTATGACATGTGTTAGTCTTCAGATGTGGCTCTGGGATGGGCTCCCTTTCATACTGTATGTAGTTGTTTAATATTTAAAAAACAAGAAGACATTATATAGTTTAAATAACAAATAAAAAAAATTACAGTAGGGAGAGGGGTGGTACGGGGGGGAGGTCCTGAGGGTTGTGGCAGTGGGTGTTGTGTCCTTCTTGGGTGTCGGAAAAAACTATAGGTTAAATGAACATTATAATTAGAAGTTAGCATTAAAAAAAACATTGAAATTCACTGAAAAAACCATAGGTTTCAGGCACGTTATAGTTAGAAATTGGCATTTAAAAAAACCTTTGAAATTCACTGAAAAAACCTTAGGTTTCAGGCACGTTATAGTTAGAAATGAGCATTTAAAAAGCCTTAGAAATTCACTGAAAAAACCATAGGTTTCAGGGACGTTATAGTTAGTTGGACATTTCACTCATACAAAACCATAGAAATTCCACCGTTATAGTTAGTTCAGCTAACTATAACTCGCGTCCCACAATGCACTGCTGATGACGTCACATATTACATCATTCATGACATGGTCAGTGACATCACTGATGACATCACTGATGACATCTCAAATGATCATCACTGATGACATCACTGATGACATCATCCATGTGACAATCTGATGCACCTCCTCACACACTAATATAACCTTTGATACACTCACTGTAAAATACAGACTACCATTTTCGATACCATTGACACACTAATACCAGTTACTACATACCCACTCAGTGATACCTAGGTCTACACACACATCTACCCATTCACCCATACAATCACTCATACATGCAGTCACTGATCAATAGAACACTATCAAATGCACTCATACACCTATATAGACATTGACATACCAGCACTAATCCTAGTCAGTTATGTACTCATCCTAGTCACTCATGCAAAGAATCAATCACAGTTCCATTTACTCACCTACACAGTTATACACACACCACCTCATTTATTCATACAGATAGTAACGCATACTTAGTCTCTTATATAATCACTAATACAAGTATACACTCATACATACAGCCACTCTCACAATCACTGACTCTCACGTATAGTCATTTCTATACACCAACTCTCACATACAGTGCCTTTTATATATGTACTTAGCTGGACATGTGCACTGAGACATCGATTCACTCACCAAGATGCCCATACACACACTTACCCACCCATACAACTGTTTCCACATGCACTCTTAAACTCATACACCCTGTCAATCAACCACTCACACATCTATGTACAGAGTCACACACCCCCCACCCAACCAGACACACACACTCAGTCTCCTATACAAATACGCAGGCAACGAATCAATAACCCATATAGACATTCATGAAGCTACTGACCAACCGATGCAGCAGCTTACACAACAACAGACAGAGTGATACAGACATTCACACACTTTAGACACTAACCCATGTATTCAGTAAGATACATTTAATCATTCACTTAAACAGTCAGTCACACACCTACTAAATCCTCCATCCAGACACTTATACATCCATTCATTCTTCAATACAGCTTGGTATATATATAATACATATTTAAATTTTAAAGAAAATCACATTCACTGGATGATGTCATCAGTGATGTCATCAGTGATATCATTTGAGATGTCATCAGTGATGTCATCAGTGATGTCACTGACCATGTCATGAATGATGTAATATGTGACGTCATCAGCAGTGCATTGCGGGGCGCGAGTTATAGTTAGCTGAACTAACTATAACGGTGGAATTTCTATGGTTTTGTATGAGTGAAATGTCCAACTAACTATAACGTCCCTGAAACCTATGGTTTTTTCAGTGAATTTCTAAGGTTTTTAAATGCCAATTTCTAACTATAACGTGCATGAAACCTATGGTTTTTCAGTGAATATATATATATATATATATATATATATATATATATATATATATATATATATATATATATTCATCAGTCCCCCTCAACCTCGAACTTGTGCCTCGAACTTGTGCCTGGTTTGAATCCAATTTTATATGCTACTGATTATCAGGACATTGAGACTTGCTTTCCCTTTTACTGACTATGCACATGGCATGCTATGCAATTTCAGCACCCTGTCGAGTGTGTCAGCTTTTTATAAAACGAACTTTAATGTTGGTCCTTTGCCAGTGAAACTCCGCTAATTTCAGTGTCGGCATGTTGCATTTTGGGAATGGTAGTCCCATTGAGGGCGAAGCACGCGCTGGGGAGCTGACACTTCAGTCAGGTATTCATACTTTGTGTTTAAATTGAACTCCGGGGGCAGCGGCTGCTATCTATCCTGTCCCAATGCCTTCCGTGATTTAGATTCATGTTCATAACGGAGACTGCAAAGACTGTGTTAAAGTGAACTTTGTTCTCGTAATAGAGGTCAGGGGCCACCAGCTGGCGGATCTGTTCACAGAGGTGACTATTATGTTGTTGGGTCAATGGGTACTGTTAAGTGATTATTTTGCGGGGAAACTCAACAGCATGATTCTTTTTTAAAAGCACACAATACAATTTGCTTTTTATTTCTCAGGCGACACGTTATGGAGGTTTGGCGGCGCAATGTATATGTAACCCAATTTCCAACCAGGGCGGAGGGCTTGTTCATTATACTATATATTTTTATATGCAGGTAAATCAAATTGGTTGAATATTTGCACGATGCAATTTAGAAATTCACTGAATGATTCTTTACTTGTTACATTCACATATAGAAATCCTGTATATTCATTAAGAGGTTTTATTGAAATTTCGTGACTCTCAGTGTGCTCTCTATGTTTATTGTTGCCTTAAGTGGGATGGGCTATAAAGATTGCTGCAAATATGGCGCCAAACAGATTGACAAAGGCTTCCAGCAAGCCGAAACGTGTCTCTTTTTTAACTTTTGGATTGAGGCTGATCTGATCAAATAAAACAGATGCCGTATCTTACCTGCCTCGAGTCCGTGTCTTCTTCCATGGATCACTCTGTGGAAGTTGGTTGTTTGTGTTCATATATATATATATATATATATTCAAAGGTAAAACGAATTCTCAGCACTTCCACATCAACGATGGGCGAACAGAGAACAACGAACCACTGGAAATGTTGGCACTTAATCTTTATTGCTCCTCAGAATGACGCGTTTCGGACAACACTTTTCCTTGATCACATTACCTATATATATATATATATATATATTACCTGCTGTGGTCATCAGTAGGTAGTTATACTTAGGACCTAGTTTCCATAGGATATATATATATATATATAGATATATATATATATATATATATATATATATATATATATATATCCTGCTGTGGTCGTCAGTAGGTAGTTATATTTAGGACCTAGTTTCCATAGGAAAAGCGTTTTTTGACATGCCTATTTCTTTGACATCGTTTGACGAATCTTCACGAAGTTTTCCAGAAAATATGCCCCGGTGATTCTTGTTCGTGGAACGTTTTGTGGTGATCCGTCAAGTGGGGGGCCGAGAAAAAGGGGGGACAAAAAGCAAGCACTTCACATGTTAATTCCCATAGGAATATTAGATGTGATTACAGCCCGAACTGCTGAAAAGAATTATTCCAAATTTGTCAGAAAGGTAGCTGTTGGCCCAGAAAGCACCCTTTTTGTAAATTGGCATAAATCCATTCATTAGTTTTGGAAATATTAAAGAAAATCTAAATTATATATTTAGGGATAGGCATCCTCCGGCAGTCCCCGTGCTCAATTCTGATTGGCTGCCAACACTTCCAACCACAGAATTGTTGGCAGCCATCTTGGGACTTGGCGGTAGCTGAGACAATCTCACTGGCTGGTTGCAACATTGGAGAAAACATAGCAGCCATCATTGTAAGACTTAGGGACTTGAGGACTTCGATGCAGAGTCCTGAATATTTTTTACAAAGGGCACATAATGGTGCAAGGTGAGCAGAGCCTGATTCCGAGGCCCATGTGGTGTTGGAATCCCAAAAGGACCCTCCTTTAGGTAAAACCTTTAAAAATATGTGTTTTTGGGTGCTGGAACCACAGTTCCAGTGACTGGATCAGAGCACTCCTTTGTGGTAGTGTGGTACCTACCCAGTACCAGGGTACCAAAAACATTTTTTTAAAGTTAGAAGGGGATAGTCATAGACCAGACCCTTCAGTCAACCGCCATTATGCAGGCAATAGGCTGCGCACAGTGGGGGGTTGGCCGCCTGTTGTGGGTTGTTGCAGGGCAACTGCCTGCTTTATATGGCTGAAGACCATTTGCAGTGATGGTGTTGGCTGTCTGCGAGACATGTTGGCTGTCTTTGAATGGTAGGGCACAGGGCCGGGTCTATGGCCCGGCCCTGAAACCTACTTTCTGCTGCTAAAGGCGTGCACAAACGGGAGGTTGGCTGCTTGTTGGAGTTTGAGCACAAGCCACCCACAAGCGTTGGGAGCAGGGCCTGGCCAGAAGCCAACCACCCATTACATGGTCTACAATTGAGGCCTGGTCACAAATTCCCTTTCCAGATTACTACACTGAGAGGTATCATACTAAATCCCAAACCAACCAGACAGGGGAAGGAGGGTGTGGAAGATGGAAAGAGATAGGAGATGTGGATTGATATGCTCCTTAAACTGACACTTTTACTGTCATTTTCTCAGTCATTCTGGAAGTCACTTCACAATGGGTTCGGCTTCTGTGTGCTCAAGTGTGAGAGAAAAAATTATTAATGTTCAGCATATCTGCTCCTGACTCATGTCTTACTCTATTACGGTGCTCTCATTCAACCTCCTACCCAACACTCCCCTGTTTCCCACTTCACTCACCGTAGAGCTTCTCTACTGGGAAGTACTTCCTACTACAAAAAGAAATGCATAGTGATGTTATGTGACGCCATCACCTTAAACCAACCTTTCTTATTAGTAACTTTTCTAAGATTGTCTACCTTTGTAATGTTGGCATATTTGGGAGTTGTGCCAAGTGGGATCTCTCAACAAGGTTAGTATGTACGTTTATTTCACATAAATAGCCATAAAAGTTTTGCTTACACTCTGGTTGGCTACCATCACCACTGTTATTTGTGGTAAGTGATGCCCCAAGCCCGAGGAGCTCGTGCTCCTCTAAGCATCTAGTTTGCATGTGAGAAGGTGGACACAGAATGTGACTTAAAGACTCCAGCCTTTCCCAAGATGGCCACTGAAACTCCAACATTTCTAAAATCTAACAAGACTTACTTCTGCCCAACACATATTTGCAGGACCAACCCCTTCTATTTCTACCCAGAACACCCTCCTACTACGGAGTTGAACATAAGGCTAAAGCACATTGACACCCCCAGGATAGTGGCAGTGAGTTGTGACAGTATAACCATCCCAGGATCCTTGCTGCAGGTTTGGACTTGTTTGGGTGATAGCAGTGAAGTTTTCATAATAGGTATGGAGCAAGCATATTCCCAACAGGTTTCCAACACTGGTACTTTGCCCATACACTTTCCAGTCTACGAGGTAGTGAAGATTTCGTATTATTCTTTTGGAGTCTCAAGCGCCTGATGATCATCAATTTGAATTGGAAATGGGGTGTGTTAGCATTCTTGTGACTGTATTCATTGGTTTCAGTAATGAGACCTGTTAGACCTGGCATCCTTGGCATGGTTTCCCCATGACTTTTTGCCTTCTGACCTCCTGTTTTGCTGACTTCATTTTTGATGGCTTTAGGATTCAGGGTATTTTACCACTGCTAATCAGTGCTAAAGTGCATATGCTCTGCATTCTAAACATGGTAACATTGGCTTATGCACAATTGGCATATTTAATTGACATGTAAGTCCCCAGTAAAGTGCACTATATTGTAATTGTAATTGCATTTATATAGAGCTTTTCGGCGCGTAGCACGCTACTCTGGAACCCAAAAAGAATTAGTGGTGAATTAGTATAAGGAGATATGAAATTAATTTGAGAGGTGAACATGTGGGTTTGTTATTTGGATTGAAAAAGGATAGTGGAGGGATAGAAGAGGGAAGGGTTTGTATTTCTATAGCACTTGCTACCCTTCATGAGGTGGCAAATTGCTTTTCTGTGGGTAGCACGCTACTCTGGAATCCAAACAGGATTAGTGGAGAATTAGTATAGGAAAACATTAAATTAATTTGAGCGGTCTGCTGGTTGGATTGAAAAGGATAGAGGAAGGATAGAAGAGGGAAGGGTCTAGAAAGTGGGTTTTTTGGAGACCATAAAAGAGGAGGAGGTATTGGATGAGTAAAGGGAGGGGGAAGAGTCAGAGGAAGGGTTTAGAAAGACTTGTTTGAGATATCTGAATAGCAAAAGAGGTTTGAGATGATGCAAGGAGGAGTAGAGAAGGGAAGAGTCTAGAAAAGGTTATTTTGGGGATCTTTGTAGTCGAGTGGGGTTTGGGATAAGCCAGAGAGTGTAGGTAGAGAACACAGTGAGAGAGGTATAGGGTGAGAAATAGGGTAGTGCATTGGAGAGAGTAGTAGAATGAGGTTTGGGATGAGTCAGAGAGTGGAAGTAGAGGATATAGTGATGAGAGAGGTATAGGGTGAGATATAGGGTAGTGCATTAGAGATGCTGAATTAGAAGTAAAGTAATAAATATAAAGATACATAAGTACATGGACAGGTATATATAAGGAAGGTAATAAATGTAGATTTAAGTTGTATTTAATAAACTCAGGCTTTCAAGTGTTGAGTTACTTAAAGCTAATATGTTTGTTTTTATAATCTATATAAATAATTTATTCAATAGTGAAGCAATTGTAGATAAATAGTTATGATAAAAATGTACTTATTTATGAGGTGATCTATATGTATGTTAAACATAGAATAATATAACCATTAATAATATGTACAGTTGTTAAGCAGAACTAACCAATATCTATACATTTATAAACTTCATTATTATACACATTTATACAAAGGAACACACATATGTAGGTAGACATATATAGTCCAAATTAATGCTTATATGCTCATGGATGTGCTGTATATTTATGTTTGAGTATGGTGGTTATGTGGGGAAGAGCGAACACTTGAGTAGTCTTCTGAAGATAAGGGGCCCAAATCACAAAGGTAAACTGAGATGCTAGTCTAACTTTACGACTTTCGGTATTCACAAAGGGCATGTGCAAGTAGTAAAGTTAGACTTTTGTCTCAGTTTAATGTAAGTTTTGGTCTCAGTTAGACTTAGGATAAAAACTTAAGTTAAACTGAGGCAAAACTCTGAGACATGTCGAGGGAATCATGGGCAAAACATCTTGGAAGCCTGTATCAAAAGATTTGAGCTGAAATCCGCTGACCAAACAGGTTCTGCAGAGGGTAAAATAAAGCCCACTTTTAAAAACATTATATATAGACTATATCTTCCTGAGTAAGAAGCTCCTAAGTAGGTGCGTAGCAACACAGAACCAAAAGCGACCATCACCCAATATCTATCTTGGCCAATGTGAGTGCATCGACGCATGGGGGATTCATTCCTTATGGTCAAGTACTCCCCATGAATGCTGGTCCATCTATAAAAAGAATCAAATAGGGTGCTGCATGCCTGGCTAGATACTCATGGTGGGAGCTAGCCTGTGCTCTACCAATCACAAGAATCGAGAAACATTGGGTAGCAGTAATGGAATGCTGTATAAAGCCTTGTCTGCACATAAGCAACGAAAGTTGCAAAGTATGCCCATAAGAAGAAGGTTCATTTTGCATTTTGACAACAAAGAATTTAAAAAGCAAAAGGAAATGCCTTTGGGCTGAGCTCTTCATAGAAGAGAGAAGAGTGCACAAACGGAAAGCATCCTGAAAGAGGCAAGGAAACTACAAATAAAAAACTTCCTGGATGTTAAAACAAAAACACATAGAGGAGGAATGGAAATACATATATTCCCTGTTAGCGCCCAGCAAGTCAGGGGAATTTTGGGGCTATGTCAACAGCCTTACAAGCAGAACTTATAAGGACAACACCGGACTGATAAATAAATGGGGGGCCTAAGTAACAAAACTATACGTCGACCCAGATAAAACCAGGGATTTCGCCAAGAAGGCATTGGACAACAGTCTACAAGACTTGGAGGAGCTTCAAATGATAGTAACTGAAAGGGAAACATCAACCATTCTGAAGGGTATTCGGAAGGATTGAGCCCTTGGACCAAATGGCCTACCTAGCAGCATCTTCGATGAAGATCAGGAATTCCAGACTCCCTACCTGCATAATCTGTTCAACACATGCATTTTAAAACCAGCTATTCTGGATTCATGGAAAGGTTTCATCTTGCATCCCACACAGAAAAAGGGTGATGATTCCCGGCCTGAAAACTACAGACTGATTGCCTTACTGGACGTTGACGGCAAGGCCTCTGTGAAAGTCCTTCTCAATGAGCTGGAGGCTTGGATCATTTAGAATAACTTCATACCTCAGTATCAGACTGGGTTTAGGCAAAACCTTTCCACCATGGATAATGCTATTGCCGTCTCCTATGTGGCAGCCAATGCCATAGAATCTACATCGCCGACAGTTTATGCTTGCTTTGTTGATTACAGTGCTGCCTCTGATGGCACTGACTGTAACATCCTCTGGTCAAAACTTGTAAAGTGGGGGAATACTGAGGAAGCTCTTTGCGGCCATCACAGCACTGTACACTGGCACATGGGTCCGGATCAAGATCACCCAAACTCATGCAACTGCAAAACTCTATACAAACAAAAGGCTAAAGCACGGATGTGTTATTGCTCCCACTTTTTTTTCAACTTGTTCACTGCAGACTTAGGCGTGGAACTACTGAAAGGAAACATCTTCCCGTCTAAGCTAGGCCCAATCAGACTCCCCATTATTCAGTATGCGGACGACTTGGTGTTACTGGGCCAAACTAGAATGGGTATGAAGAGGGCCATGGACATACTTCATCTGTATAATGCAAAGAACCTTCTACATGCAGATGCCACAAAAACTAAAGTCCTGATATTTGGCACAGAACTAAGAAACATCAGCTGGAATGGCAACTGGTTAAGGATAAGCACTGCCAGTAAATATAACTATTTAGGTGTTCTGTTGTCAGACACAGGCAAACCCACCTTGCAGGCTAAGGCACAGGCAGATAAAGCAGCTGCAGAGAAAGGGACCCCTCTAAGGAGGTAATTCAGGTCAGGGAGAAAGAGGGGAATAAGCAATGAATACAATCGAGCAAGAAAGCTCCCCTTTAACCTATATTTCTTTATAAAATAGATTACATCTAGTATGGGTATATGCAAGAGCACATAGTCAAAACTACACAGTTATAAGATTCCAATCTAATAATTTATTTTTGCTTTTGTCTTTTACTTATTGTTCATGATCACTTTTTTCATAACATATATATCAGCATAGCTTGATTATTCATTTAAAAGAAAATGCAATTGTATTTTTTTTAATAGGTTTTTCTTTTTTTACAAACATTGTTATATTTTTTTTAAAAAGCAAGGATTTTCAAAAATATGTATGCTCAAAATACAGTACAAAATTCTGGACCCCTACTGGAAAACTAAATAATCAACACTTTACCATTGACAATCTCACTCATTCATTCAACACAAGCGTACACACACATTCAAAACACATATACACATCTGGGTGTAGAGGAGAAACAAAGATATCACAAATCTCCAAAACAAAGATAGATGACCGTATACAGCAAGGTCTAGACAGATGAGATCGACGCGCGTTTCGGTGGGGTGAAACACAATGTAAACCACCTTCTTCAGGACCTTTTCCCAAATAGTATAGGTTCTCACACAAACAAGTGAAAAGGGGTACCTAGAGAACGTAAACAAATTATTCTTAATAACCCATACATAATGAAATTTGTATATATACAATTGATTGGACCAATTCATTGACAAGAGAGAGAAAAATAGAGACATTAGAGAAAACAAGTTAGATACCCAGTGGTACTACTTCGTTCTCCAGATTCAAAAGCTGTGAGTCCATGAATCCTCCCTTACTTACTGAGAGAGGTTCCATGTAATCTGAAAGCAGACAAAACAAAGTCAGCCTTATACCCACGGTGTATTGTGCAAGTGGTGAAAAGGGAGTGATCCCAGAACTAATAAAGATATACCAAAGATTCAGTTGTGCTGTGCATACGTGGTGGGTATTCATTATATGTATATGTTAGAATTGGGGGTCTCTAGTTGGCACAGGTAGGTACTTGTGACAAATAGGGACCCTCGCCTCTAGTCAGGGTAGGGGGGTACACTCCTAAAATAACCCCTGCTCACCCCCTTGGTAGCTTAGCACGAGCAGACAGGCTTATCTCAGAGGCAGTGTGTAAAGCATTTGTGAACACATACAGTAATCTAGTGACAACACTACAGACGGACATCACACAAGGTTTATATCAAAAATAAGTATTCTTTATATAGTTTTGACACAAGACCATAAATGACAAAAATCCACAATACTGTACTTAAAATGGTAGGTTTAGCTTAGTTCTCTTAAGTTCTTAAAATGCGACACTTTGAGTCAATGTACCTTACGATGCGTCACGTTTCTACAACGAAAGGGTTGCAGAGATGGAGATGCGACAAAGTTCTGGGGCAAAGAAATAAAGACATCAAGTTCTTCCTGATGCGGCACGCTTCTCCGATGTTGCGAGAAGTCTCGACTCGATGCGTCAGCTGCAGCGGCGACACCCTTGTTCCGTGATGCGACGACAGCGGCTTTGGCGGCGACACTCTTCTCCGACGTTGCGAGAGGTCTCGACTCGATGCGACGACTGCAGCGGCGACACCCTTGTTTCGTGATGCGACTGCAGCAGCTCCGACGGCGGCACGCTTCTCCGTGGATGCGAGGCGCTTCTCTCGATGCGGTGCAATGCGACAGCTACAGCGGCGACATCTACGATGCGACGGCAGCGGTTGCGACAGCGACACGCTTCTTCGGTGTTGCGGGACGTTTCTTGAGATGCGGTGCAATGCGACAGCTACAGCGGCGTCATCTCCGTGATGCGATGGCAGCGGCTGCGACGGCGACACGCTTCTTCCTCTTGAGTCGCGCTTCCAGCTCCTTGCGACACGCAGTCCCTTCAGAAGGCCCAAAACAGCAGCAGGCACTTCCAAAGGATTCTTGGGGAGCTGGTGGTTGAAGTCTGTTGTCCCTGAGACTTCAGCAGGAGGCAAGCTCTTTTCTCAAGCCCTTGGAGATCCTTCACAAGTTGAATAAAAGTGCACACAAAGTCCTTTCTCCTATCTTTGGCAGTCAGGCAACCACTGCAGGCAGATCCCTCTAGCTTAGGGATAGTCTTCTCCTCAGTTTCTTCTTGGTTCCGCTCCTCAGCAAAGGTTTCTTCTTGTTTTCCCAAAGTGATCTAATTTCCTAGGGGTCTGGGTCCCCTTTTTATACACAGTTTCTCTTTGTTCTCTGAAGGCAGAGAGGCCTCTGCCTAGTCCAAAACCAGTTCTGGTCAGTCCTGGAGCACTTTGTTTTCTGACTCCTTCTTTCCTTTCAGAATGTGGGGCAGAGTGCTCAGCCGCCCGGCAGGAGGTTGAGCCAGCATTGTGGAAGGCAGGCACAGCCCTATTCAGACCCAGGTGCAACTCCTCCCTCCACTCTGGATGCAGATCTTTCTATTCAGCCCTGTGCTGACTCACCCTGTCTCCTGTAGCCACCCCCAGCCCCTGTCACTCAATCTCCAGACAAGGAATACACAACCTAGCAGAGGCAGGCTTGGAAGTTTAGGCAAGAAAATACCCACTTTCTAAAAGTGGTATTTTCAAACACAGAATGTTAAAACCAACTTCACTAAAAGATGTATTTTATCATTCTGAGTTCAGGCATACTAAATTCGTTTTTCTACCATGTTCCCTGGGTCAGTTCTGACTATAAGGTGTAATAGTCAGTCTTCCCATTCTGGCCTATGGGGAGCAGGTAGCCTTGCAATAGTGAAAAACGAAAATGGCTGTAATTCACTATTAGGACATGCCACACACACCAGGGCATGTCCTACCTTATACTTACAATGCACCCTGCCCTAGGGCCTACTTTAGGGGTGACCAACATGTAGTAAAGGGAAGGTTTAGGGCCTACTTTAGGGGTGACCAACATGTAGTAAAGGGAAGGTTTAGGGACTGGTAAGTGGTTGCACTCACCAAGTCGACATGGCAGCTCTAGGCTGCACACAGGTTCTGCGATGGCAGGCCTGAGACACATTTTACAAGCCGCTTCTGTGGGTGGCACAACCAGTGCTGCAAGCCCACCAGCGGCATTGGATTTACAAGCCCTGGGCGCACTCAGTGCACTGTACTAGGGACTGACAAGTAAACCAATCATCCAATCATGGAGTCACTAATACATAACACAATTTATCATAGGGAGCACTTGCACTGTGGCACTGAATAGCAGTGGCACAGTGCCTAAAGCATCTAACACCAGCAAAAACAGATCAGTAACATAGGAGGCATCATAAAAAATGGAAGGAGACCCACGCCAAGGATGCCAGGTCTAACACGTGTCCCCTCCAGCTGAAATGTGGGGAGAACTACCCTACCTCAGGAGAGTTCTCTTCACTAAGGCGGAAAAATCTGGACAGACCATCAGCATTGGCGTGTTCTGTACCAGGGCGGTGTTCCACCGTGAAATCCATCCCCTGTAGGGAAATGGACCACCTCAACAGCTTTGGATTCTCACCCCTCATCTGCATCAACCATCTGAGGGGCCTGTGGTCTGTCTGAACCCGGAAGTGAGTCCCAAACAGGTATGGTCTCAGCTTCTTCAGTGCCCAGACCACTGCAAATGCCTCACGCTCAATAGCACTCCACCTCTGTTCCCGTGGTAGTAACCTCCTACTGATGAAGGCTACGGGTTGATCTAGGCCCTCCTCATTCATCTGTGACAGAACAGCCCCACACCATGCTCTGAAGCGTCTGTTTGTACTACGAACTCTTTGGAGAAGTTGGGTGCCAGGAGCACGGGCGCAGTGCACATGGCAGTTTTCAGGGCCTCAAAGCTTTCTGACAGGTGTCAGTCCAAATCACTTTCCTGGGCTGCTTCTTGGAAGTCAGATCTGTCAGGGCGCAACAATGCTGCCATACCCCTTGACAAACCTCCTGTAGTAACCCGTGAGTCCTAAGAAGGCTCTCACCTCTGTCTGGGTTTTGGGGGTTCCCAATTCAGGATGGTTTCAATTTTGGGTTGTAGGGCGCCACCTGGCCGCTCCCCACTTGGTGTTCCAAGTACACCACGGAACCCTGCCCGATCTGGCACTTACTCGCCTTGATCGTGAGGCCTGCTCTCCGCAGCGCCATCAACACTTCCCAGAGGTGGCGCAGATGTTCTTCCCAACTGGCGCTGAACACTGCGATGTCATCCAGGTAGGC
Organism: Calotriton arnoldi; assembly: GCA_963921515.1. Classification (NCBI taxonomy): domain Eukaryota; kingdom Metazoa; phylum Chordata; class Amphibia; order Caudata; family Salamandridae; genus Calotriton; species Calotriton arnoldi. The sequence goes on along the minus strand of CAWUFW010015779.1, from coordinate 316,302 downwards.
GGCACTGAACGAGTCCAGTCCAGCCAACACCTGGTTGACCAACCTCTGGAAGGTGGCAGGGGCATTCTTCATCCCAAAGGGCATCACCCGGAAGTGGTAGTGCCCATCTGGTGTGGAGAATGCTGACCTCTCTCTTGCCCCATCAGTCAAGGCGATCTGCCAGTACCCAGACGTCAAGTCAAGCGTGCTGAGGTACCGGGCAGCCCCTAGCCGATCTATGAGCTCATCAGCTCTGGGGATGGGGTGCGCGTCAGTCCTGGTGACTGAATTGAGCCCTCGGTAGTCCACACAGAACCGGAGTTCTGGTGTGGCACCCGGTGCGGCAGCCTTTGGGACCAAGACCACTGGGCTGGCCCAAGGACTGTTAGAGGACTCAATCACCCCTAACGCAAGCATTTTGGAGACCTCCTCCTTGATGCAAGCTCTCACCCTGTCAGTCACCCTGTAAGATTTGTGCTTCACAGGTGTACTGTGCCCAGTGTCCACATCATGGATGCACCAATCTGTGACACCGGGAACCAGGGAGAACAGATCAGAAAACTGTCCCAGCAACTGGCGGCAGTCATTCTGTTGCTCAGGGGTCAGGGTGGAAGAGAGGTTGACACCATCCACTGACCCATCTTGCTCTGTTGCTGACAGGAGGTCAGGAAGAGGCTCGGTCTCCTCCTCCATCCCAGCATCTGTTGCTAAGAGCATGCCCACTTGGGACCTCTCCAAGTGGGGCTTCAGGCGGTTGACATGCAGGACCCTCAAGGGGTTCCTGGGAGACCGCAAGTCCACCAAGTAGGTAACCGGACTTTTGCGCTCTACAACCTCAAAGGGTCCGGTCCACTTATCCTGGAGCGCGCAGGGCTCCACTGGGGCCATGACCCACACTTTCTGACCAGGCTGAAGCTCTACCAGAGTGGCATTCTGGTCGTACCACCGCTTCATCTCCTCCTGGCTGGCTTCCAGATTCGCCTCAGCGAGTTGCCTGAAACGCCTAGTTTGGTTCCTAAAGGCCAGCATGTAACTGTATACATCCTGGGGAGGTTTCCTGGGAGATTGCTCCCAGCCTTCTTTGACCAAACTTAGAGGTCCTCTTACTGGGTGTCCATAGAGAAGCTCAAAGGGACTGAACCCTAGAGATTTCTGTGGCACCTCACGGTAAGCAAAGAGCAGGCATGGTAAGAGGACGTCCCACTTACGCCTCATAGGTTCCTCAAGACCCATAATCATGCCTTTGAGGGTTCGGTTGAACCTTTCAACCAATCCATTTCCTTGGGGGTGGTAAGGAGTGGTAAACTTGTAGGTTACCCCACACTCCTGCCACAGGGACTTCATATACTTGGAAATGAAGTTGGTCCCCCGGTCAGACACTACCTCGCCAGGGAATCCCACTCGGGAGAAAATTCCCATCAGTGCTCAACCCACCACGGGGGCCGTCACTGTCCTCAGAGGTATGGCTTCCGGGTACCGGGTGGCATGGTCCACCAAGACCAGGATGAACCTGTTGCCCATGGCTGTCTTGGGGTCCAGTGGCCCCACAATGTCAATACCCACCCGTTCAAAGGGGTGCTGACTACAGGGAATGGCTGGAGAGGAGCCTTGCGCTTCCTCCCACTCTTTCCACTTGCCTGGCAAGTCTGACATGTCCTGCAGTGAGTGTCTGAACTCCTGCGCATTTGGGGCCAATAAAAGTGGGTGACAAGCCTCTCAAAGGTCTTGTCCTGCCCCAAATGTCCTGCCAATGGAACATCATGAGCCAGCCCCAGTAGGAAGGCTCTGAGGCACTGGGGTACCACCAGCACACAGGCTGACCCAGGCTCAGCAACCTTAGGCTCAGTATACAGGAGATCATTCTCCCAATAGACCCAATGTGACCCAGACTGATCACCTGTTGCCTGGTCTGCAGCCTGTTGCCGCAGACCCACCAGAGAAGGGCATTCTTTCTGCTCCTTGCAGAATTCTTCCCTGGAGGGTCCTCCTTCTTGTTGCCAATGGGTCAGCTCAGGCAGGTCCCCCAGTTCAGCTACCTGTTCCCCTGTAGGCTCCAGGGCATCCCCCTCAAGGTCTGCCTCCTCCTGGACCGTGGGAACTTCGGGGGCCGGTTTCCCGCGCCCCCTGCCTCTTCTCGTGACGGCAGGTACCTGGGCCTCCCTCTCAGGCTCCAGGTCCTCTTGAGCACCTTTACTTGCTGCCATGGACCGGGTGGTCACACACGCCCAGTCAGGCAAACCCAACATCTCCAAATGAGCACGTCGCTCCACCTTCGCCCAAGGTGAGCTCTCCAAGTCGTTCCTAACAAACAGTCAACAGGCATGGCGGGCCTCACAGCTACCTGAAGAGTACCAGAGACCCCCCACTCAAAGGGAACCTGAGCCACTTTGCAGTGACTCTCTGTGTTGTCAGCGGCAACAACGGGATAGAATGCATGGGGGACAACCTGCTCTTGAGACACCAGGTGACACTTGACAGCTGTCACACTGGCTCCTGTATCTCTAAGAGCCTCCACCCTATGGCCATTGATGGTCACCCACTGCCTGTATTTCTTAGTGTTGTCAGGCAGCGGGGTCCTGGGGACCACCTCACAGTCTCCTAATGAGACAAGGGACGTCTGTGCAGGACCCCACCCCTCTTGGGCACCCATCTCCTCCCCCAGGGCTACACTAGCCTTCTGCCGGGGAGCTGCACCAGGGGTGCGGTCTTTCCAAACTGGCGGCACCTGGGATCACTCGCTATATGACCCAGGTCCCCACATTTGTAGCATCTCAGGGGTCCCCTTTGAACAGGTGGACCTGTCGGGGCCCCTGAGGGTTTCTGGGGGGAGGCTGGGAACCTTTCCCTTGGTTCCCTTGGGGACTACTTTGGGGCCTTCTTTGGAACTCCCTCTGTTTACCCTTGTCCCCCCACTCTTCTGCTGGGGACCCTGCCCACCCTTGGCTGAGTCTCCCACGTGACCCTTGTGGACCCTGGTACTGACCCAGCGGTCCGCCTCCTCAACAAGCTTCCTAGGGATAGTCAGCTTGCTATCTATCAGGTGCTGGCGTAGCTCTGGAAAACAGTTACTTGACAAGTGCTCCCATGCAATCAAATCAAGGAGCCCCTGAAAATCATCAACTTTGCTACCCTTCACCCAACCATCCAATGCTCTGCAGAAAAAAGTGACATATTCAACCCAGGTACTGTTCTCTATCTTCTTGCAACCCCTGAACCTCTGCCTATACAATTCAGGAGTTAAACCATACCTAGACATTAAAGCATCCTTCATGTGGTGATATGAATTATGGACATCAGAAGGCAAATCTAGCAGTGTGTCCCGCCCCTCGCTAAGGAACCGTCCCCACAACCCCGCTCCCCAATCCTTCTCAGGGACCCGGTGGGAAGACATGGCTACCTCATAGGCCTTGAACCACTGCCCAATGTCATCATTTTTAAAAAACTCTCTGACCACATCCTTAGGAATATACACTCTAGATTCCACAGGCATTGACGGTGTGCTGCCACCAGAGGGAGTAATTTCTAAGCTCCTAGCTTTCAAATCCAGCTCCCTCAAACTTCTATCATGCTCAAGCTGTATCCTCTTTTCTTCCAGGGCCAGTTTCCTAATTTCCAATTGCCCATTCATTTTGGCCAGCTCCAACTCATGCATCCTATTTCTCTCCCTGTCCTCCAGCTCTTCTGTGGACAGACCTTTGGCAGAAACACTGCTACCTGCTGGGGAAGGTGCCTTCCTTTCCCCTGGACCCAATGGCCCTTCCAGCTGCACATCTGCATCATTATCCCCTTCCTCATTCTCAGGGGTTTTCCTTGCTTCTACCCAGGCCCTCAGCGCCTTATAGAACTCCTCCTTCTTGGTGAGCCCGGTAATTGCAACATTAAATCTTTTGCAGAAGTGCTTCAGCTGCTTTGCATTGTAGCATTCTAGTTTCTCCTCTTCCCAATCAAAATCAACAGATGCTATGGATGCTGGTTTCATGATGGCTGAACTTGGCTAAAAATGGAAAGTCCCAGAAAAAAAAATCTACCAAAAGTATGTGGTCGCGTTTTGGTCTGCAATCACTAGTAGTGTTCACCAATCACTGTACATGAGTCACAAATGCAAGTCCAGAATCCTCACCGCTGACCACCAATGTTAGAATTGGGGGTCTCTAGTTGGCACAGGTAGGTACTTGTGACAAATAGGGACCCTCGCCTCTAGTCAGGGTAGGGGGGTACACTCCTAAAATAACCCCTGCTCACCCCCTTGGTAGCTTGGCACGAGCAGACAGGCTTATCTCAGAGGCAGTGTGTAAAGCATTTGTGAACACATACAGTAATCTAGTGACAACACTACAGATGGACACCACACAAGGTTTATATCAAAAATAAGTATTCTTTATATAGTTTTAACACAAGACCATAAACGACAAAAATCCACAATACTGTACTTAAAATGGTAGGTTTAGCTTAGTTCTCTTAAGTTCTTAAAATGCGACACTTTGAGTCAATGTACCTTACGATGCGTCACGTTTCTACAACGAAAGGGTTGCAGAGATGGAGATGCGACAAAGTTCTGGTGCAAAGAAATAAAGACGTCAAGTTCTTCCTGATGCGGCACGCTTCTCCGACGTTAGGAGACGCTTCCGCTCGATGCGACGACTGCAGCGGCGACACCCTTGTTTCGTGATGCGACGGCAGCAGCTCCGACGGCGGCACGCTTCTCCGTGGATGCGGGGCGCTTCTCTCGATGCGGTGCAATGAGACAGCTACAGCGGCGACATCTACGATGCGACGGCAGCGGCTGCGACGGCGACACGCTTCTTCCTCGGTGCGAGACTCTTCTCTTGATGCGGTGCAATGCGACAGCTACAGCGGCGACATCTACGATGCGACGGCAGCGGCTGCGACGGCGACACGCTTCTTGGGTGTTGCGGGACGTTTCTTGAGATGCGGTGCAATGCGACAGCTACAGCGGCGTCATCTCCGTGATGCGACGGCAGCGGCTGCGACGGCGACACGCTTCTCCCTCTTGAGTCGCGCTTCCAGCTCCTTGCGACACGCAGTCCCTTCAGAAGGCCCAAAACAGCAGCAGGCACTTCCAAAGGATTCTTGGGGAGCTGGTGGTTGAAGTCTGTTGTCCCTGAGACTTCAGCAGGAGGCAAGCTCTTTTCTCAAGCCCTTGGAGATCCTTCACAAGTTGAATAAAAGTGCACACAAAGTCCTTTCTCCTTTCTTTGGCAGTCAGGCAACCACTGAAAGCAGATCCCTCTAGCTTAGGGATAGTCTTCTCCTCAGTTTCTTCTTGGTTCCGATCCTCAGCAAAGGTTTCTTCTTGTTTTCCCAAAGTGATCTAATTTGCTAGGGGTCTGGGTCCCCTTTTTATACACAGTTTCTCTTTGTTCTCTGAAGGCAGAGAGGCCTCTGCCTAGTCCAAAACCAGTTCTGGTCAGTGCTGGAGCACTTTGTTTTTCTGACTCCTTCTTTCCTTTCAGAATGTGGGGCAGAGTGCTCAGCCGCCCGGCAGGAGGTGGAGCCAGCATTGTGGAAGGCAGGCACATCCCTATTCAGACCCAGGTGCAACTCCTCCCTCCACTCTGGATGCAGATCTTTCTATTCAGCCCTGTGCTGACTCACCCTGTCTCCTGTAGCCACCCCCAGCCCCTGTCACTCAATCTCCAGACAAGGAATACACAACCTAGCAGAGGCAGGCTTGGAAGTTTAGGCAAGAAAATACCCACTTTCTAAAAGTGGTATTTTCAAACACAGAATGTTAGAACCAACTTCACTAAAAGATGTATTTTATCATTCTGAGTTCAGGCATACTAAATTCGTTTTTCTACCATGTTCCCTGGGTCAGTTCTGACTATAAGGTGTAATAGTCAGTCTGCCCATTCTGGCCTATGGGGAGCAGGTAGCCTTGCAATAGTGAAAAACGAAAATGGCTGTAATTCACTATTAGGACATGCCACACACACCAGGGCATGTCCTACCTTATACTTACAATGCACCCTGCCCTAGGGCCTACTTTAGGGGTGACCAACATGTAGTAAAGGGAAGGTTTAGGGACTGGTAAGTGGTTGCACTCACCAAGTCGACATGGCAGCTCTAGGCTGCACACAGGTTCTGCGATGGCAGGCCTGAGACACATTTTACAAGCCGCTTCTGTGGGTGGCACAACCAGTGCTGCAAGCCCACCAGCGGCATTGGATTTACAAGCCCTGGGCACACTCAGTGCACTGTACTAGGGACTGACAAGTAAACCAATCATCCAATCATGGAGTCACTAATACATAACACAATTTATCATAGGGAGCACTTGCACTGTGGCACTGAATAGCAGTGGCACAGTGCCCAAAGCATCTAACACCAGCAAAAACAGATCAGTAACATAGGAGGCATCATAAAAAAATGGAAGGGAGACCCACGCCAAGGATGCCAGGTCTAACAGTATGTATCTATACCCAATGCCTGGTGCTCAAAAGGCAACTAAAGACTTAACTTACAGACAATACTGGTCATAGATTTGTATTACGATTAATCAACCCAGACAGGCAGATAAAGCAGCCAAGACCTCATATGGAGTATGCAAATTACATCACAAGCTGCTCCACAGAGGGGATCCGATGAGTTCTGCAGGTAAAATTGCTACCAACAATAAATTATGGTCATTTTGCCCTCCCTGACATGCTCACTGAGGCATTAGAGCGACATCATACAGCTGCCTATAGGAAAATATTTAACATCCCAAAAACAACCAGGCACACATTGATCAGGCTAGAATTCAATCTAGTGAATATGGACCTTGAATGCAAAAAAGATCTGATCAAATATTACCACTGTGTGTCAAGAGCGGATCTGGATTCAATCAGAGGTGCACTGAAGGTGCTATTCCGAGACACAAAGTGCAGCTGGGCAAGTTTCTTGAGCAGTACCATAGAATCATTAAACAGATAACAGATCCATCGTTAACAATGGGCAGCTTAAAGAGGTTGGCAAATGTGCAAGGCAAGTGCCCTTCAAGGGAGTGGGACAGAGAACAAATTAAAAACTCCCATGGTGTGCAGGGCCTTGCCAAATTGCATGAAGACAATCCGTGCCAAACATATCGGAAAGCGGCCCTTGGAAGGCAAGCCCTACAGAACATATTGCGGACCAGGCTTTTAACTCTGCCCACACGTGAATATAAGCGCCACTGGAAAAATATACCCGCTGGTCATGAGGAGTGCAGTCTGTGTCAATATCACTCTGAATCAGCTGCTCATATCGTTTGTTGCTGTCCTGCTTTGCTACACCAGAGGCGAGTATATCTAAGAACAATCTTTCTGCAAAATGGGACAAGAACTTGCAAAGAAGGGTTGATACACATCAATACAACTGCCGTCCCAATGGAACTCACACGGATTGGCAAGTTCTTTGCTAAAGCTGGAAGACTCCAGCGTACCGCTCATCAATTGAGGGGCTGGACATTTGAAAACGCTTCAGCAACTTAGTGTGAAGGCTAACGACAGTTACGACCTGATGCACTGGTGTTTTATCCTGTAAAGTCACAGGACATGCCGCACTTTATTGTCACTTATGCTGTCTGTGCATTTTATGTCTTAGCAAGTGGCATCTTAAGCAAATAGCTTGCTTCAACTATGTGACAATTTACCCACAGGGCACGTCGCACTTTACTGTCACTTATGTCTTCTATGCACTTTTGACCTAGCATGTGACACTTTACATGAATAGCTTGCACCTCCAATACTTAAGCATTCGTAAAGTTCTCTGCATTATATGATTTTGCAAGCCGGTCAAACACGGGCACGATAAGGCATGGCACTATTTTGCATATTAGGGCATTCCACTCTCAACGTGCACTGCATGCTTATTAAACCATATGTGATTAGGTTAACTTTCTTTGGGGTTTTAAATCCTGTTTAAAATATATTTTTAATTTTGCACATCTATTAAACATTTTTTTGACCAGGAAGTTGCACTTTAAATAGAAAGGGGAGAGGAGTTGGCCTAATGGGTATGGCTGTCGACCTCGAATCTGGGGAACTGGGTTCGAGTCTCGGCAATGACGCTGAACATCCTGAGATCCGGGCAAATCACTTAATCTCACCGTGCCTAACAAAAATGAATGTGTCCTCATGTAATGCAACTGGTGCTGTGTTAAGCGCTCTGATACCCGATTCGGGTCAAGTTCGCTCTGTAAAAAATAAAAATAAGCTTTTTCCCTCCGAGAATCGGTACGATAAAGCATGGCTCAATTTTGTGCACTAGGGCATTTTGTACCTAGCGCGCTCCTGCATGCTTACTAACATCATATGTGATCAGGCTGATTTCCTTTGGGTTTTAAAGTCCTGTTTTAATATGTAATATGTGTAATTTTTAATTCTGCAAGCTGATGTATTGGTATTATTGTTTTATGTCATATTTTTATTGGTGCTTTTTACTTATTATTTTTATAATGATTTTAAATAATTATACAATAAAGATGCATAGAGAGAGAGGGCCCTGAAGCCGGCCTCCCTCCATCGTGATCGGCCTGCACTTTGGATTTACCCCGGTCTAGCGCGATTTCAAGTAACCTTTTAGCACTATTGACTTCTGAGCACTTTTTTGGGATTTAAGCTTTAAAAATTCATATCTCGACTACTACTGATTGGATGTTTGTTGTTTTGGTCTTGTTTTGCTCAGATAAATCTTCTCAATTCTTCTAAACTAATGTGGAGTCTTTTTGTGGTGTTTTCATTGTGTTACTGTAATTAAAGTCTGCACAAATACTTTACACATTGCCTCTTCAGTTAAGCCTGACTGCTCTGTGCCAAGCTACCAGAGGGTGAGCAGAGGTTAATTTAGGTTGTGTATCTGTCTTAACCTGACTAGCATTGTGGCTCGCGCTTGGACAGAGTGTATACTCTGCCAACCAGAAACTTCAATTTCTAACATTGGTGATCAATGGTGAGGATAGGACTTGTGCTTGTGCAGTACCTTATAGTAATTTGGTGTACACTACTATCCACATCTAGACCAATTCGAATCAACTGTCTCTGATCCTCATTGGCATTTTTTCCTATTCTCTTTAATTGGCATTTACATTTTGTCAGTTCTCCCTGATTGGCATTTTTGCATTTTACTCTAAATCATGTCTCTGATTGGAGGTGCCTCATCTGTACCTCTAAGAATGGAGTTTGAGCTGGCCAAACTAGAGAGCTACACTGTGGCCCAGTTCAAGGAGTTCTGCAAAGATTTTGGGCTTCCTGTAAAGAGCACCACCAGGAAAGTGGATCTGCAAAAGGCAATGAGAGCCTCGTCTGAAGCTCTTGCTGTGTTAGATAGAACCCTACAGAAGTGTAAGGCTGAGGAAGGGCTGGATGAGGATGATTTGGACTAGGATCTAAGAGGAGGCCTTGGGCTGCTGTCTGTGGAGGAGGAGGGCAACATAATTCCAGGAATGGGGATCCCTTCCAGCGCAGGGAGCAGTGTGTCATCCAAAGGCCTGTCCCAGGAGAAGCTGGAGGACAGGAGGGAGGAGAGAAAATTTAAATTGGAGCTGGCTGAGCTCAAACCTGAAAGGGAGACAGCCTTGGAAAAAAAGAAACAGGCCTTATAGGGAAAAAGGCTTGCCATGGAGATGGAGGAGAGCCAAAGGAGATTGGCTATTGAGGAGAAAAAGGTGATGTTGGCTCGGGAATTGAGCCTGAGAGAGCTGGACATCAAGCCAGGAAGGTGGAGTCCAGCAGTGATGGTGGCAGCATTTCTTCCATGCCCTATGTCAAGAGGGTCCACATACCCAAGGGTTTGTTGTCTGATTTTGTGGTGGGAGATGACATAGACAGATAGTTTGAGGCCTATGAAATTGCACTCCAAATGTACAAGGTCCCTGAAGCAGATTGAGGGCTAGTCTTTGGAGGCATAACCCTTGTGAGGGGTGAGAGTCTCTACTGGCCCTAGAAGGGAGTGATAGGATGAGGCATCCACCCATCGAAGGACGCCCTAATCAGGTCAACTTTGGTCTGAACCCAGAGAAATATAGACAGAAATTGATTGATAGTCAAAAGATTTTCCAACAGACCTGGGTGGATTGTATGGATACCTTTTGCAAGGCACTGGATGGCTGGGTGAAGGGCAGTGAGCTAAAAGATTACCTGGGTCTGAATACTTTGTTTGCAACAGAGCATATGTTCAGTCTTTGCTTTCCAGACCTGCACCAACACCTAGTTGATAGTAAGCTCACTGACCCTAGATAGCTTGCTAAGGAGGCGGACTACTGGGTTAGCACCAGGGTCCACAGGAAGGTACCCTGGGGGGATCACCACATGGGTGAGAAGGGTCCTCACCAGAAGAAGGGGGAACAAAAAAAGCAGGGAGTTCTCTAAAGGGCCCCAAACTAGTTCTGGGGGTCAGGGTCTCCAGCCCCCTGCAGAAAAGAAGAAATGGTTCTCTTCCAGTAAGCCTGCAGGGAAGGCTCCTGTGAAGTTCTATGAGGGCCAACAGTAGGGGCACTACAAAGGGGATGCCAGGTGTCCCAGGCGGGCACAGCCCCCCACTAGTGGGCAGCCACTGGGGTTGGCTAGTGCAGCACTTGGGGAGGATATTGCCCCAGATAGTTTTGGGGGGAGTGTAGAATTGATCCTAGTGTCCCTGGGTGATTGAGAGATGCCTAGAGCAATGCTTGACAATACTAGGAAGTACAGTCAGTGGGTTTCTATCAATTGGCAGAGGGTGTAGGCTCTGAGAGACACAGGAGCCAGCATGACAACCTTCTGGTGTCATATGGCGTATTCAGAGCAGATAGCCCCTAATACATTCCACCAAGTTGTTGTTGCTGCTGGCAACTGTGAGAGGCACCACCCTATGGCGCTGGTTCCCTTTCAGTGGGGGGGGGGGGGTCTTAGGTCTGCTGACCGTACTGTGAGTTCATCCATGCCTGTGGTTTGTCTGCTGGGCAATGAACTGGAGCACACCATCTGGAAAGAGGTCGATCTCAGGTCACACCTGGAGATGATGGGGTTGCCTTAGTGGGTGTACCTGACCACACAGTCCATGGCAGCTCTTGAGGGTGGTCAGAAGGACCTGGAAGAATGGCCCAGAGACCTGCCAAAAACAGGAAGGACAAGGGGCGCGGGAAACCAATGGTCCAGGAGGAGGCAGAACCTGAGTGGGAAATCCAGTACCCACAGGGGAAGAAGTAGCTGAACTGTGGACCCTGCTTGAGCTGACCAACTGGCAGCAGTAAGGGGGTCCCTCCAGGGAAGAGTTCTGCATGGAGCAGAAAGAGGGTCATACTTTTGTGAGTCTTCAGCGGCAGGCTGAGGCCCAGGAATATGGTGACACCTCTGGGCAGCACTGATCTATTGGGAGAATGATCTCCTGTATATTGAGCCTAAGGTTCCTGAGCCTGGTGCAGCACATGTATTAGTGGTACCCCAGCACTTTAGATCCTTCCTACTGGGTCTGGCTCATGATGTGCCACTGGCAGGTCATTTGGGGCAAGACAAGACCTTTCACAGGCTTGTCACCCACTTTTATTGGCCTCAAATGAGGAAACCCTCAGATGCGTTCTGTAGGTCTTGTCCTACCTGCCAGGCAAGTGGCAAGTCAGGGGGGAGATGAAAGACCCCCTGCAGGCTATCCCTGTCTTTAGCTCCCTTTTTGAGCATGTTGGCATTGACATTGTGGTGTCTCTGGGTCCCAAGACAGCCATGGGCAACAGATTCATTCTAGACTGGGTGGACCATGCCACCTGGTACCCGGAAGCTATCCCTCCGAGGACAGTGACTGTGCCCATCTCGGTCGGGATACTGATGGGGATCTTTACCCATGGGGGATTCCCCAAGGATGTGGTATCTGACCAGGGTACCAACTTCATGTCCAATTACATAAAGGCCATGTGGAAAGAGTGTGGTGTGACCTATAAGTTCACCACTCCTTACCACCCCCAAACCAATGGGTTGATTGAAAGGTCCAATCATACCCTCAAAGGCATGATTATGGGTCTACCTGAAACCATGCGGCATTAGTGGGATGTCCTCCTGCCATGCCTTTTGTTCGACTACAGGGAGGTTCCACAGAAGAGAGTTGGCTACAGCCCTTTTGTACTTCTATATGGGCACCCTGTGAGAGGACTTTTCAGTTTATTTAAAGAAGGCTGGGAGCAAGCTCATATGAAGCCACTCCAGGATGTAGTTAGCTACATGCTGGCGTTCCGCAACCAGACAGCCCGTTTCCGTAGGCTCGCACAGTGGAACCTGGAAGCTAGCTAGTAGGATATGAAATGATGATACAACCAGAATACCACTCTGATTGAGTGGCAGCTGGTCAAAAAGTGTGGGTAATGGAGCCAGTAGAGCCCTTGGGCCCTGCAGGACCATTGGTCTGGGCCTTATGAGGTGAAGAAGCACAAGTGTAATGTCACCTACTTGGTGGACCTCAAAACTCCTAGGAAACCTTTAACGGTCCTGCATGCGAACTGCCTCAAGCCCCACTTTTTGAGGTCTGAGATCATGATGTTTCTGGTTACTGATGATGGGGTGGAAGAGAAGAGTGAACCTCTCACCGACCTCTATCTTCCAAGGAGCAGGATGGGTCAGTGGAGGGTGTCAGCCTCTGCCCTACTCTGAGCCTAGATCAACCGAGAGACTGCTGCCAGTTGCTAGGAAAGTTTGCTTCTTTGTTCTCCCTTACCCCAGGACTCACTACATGGTGTACCCATGATATTGATACTGGGGACAGCCCACCTGTAAAGAACAAAATTTACAGGTTGTCTGATAAGGCGAGGACGAGCATCAAGGAAGAAGTCTCCAAGATGCTGGGCCCGATTCACAAAGGTAAAGTTAGACAAAAGTCTAACTTTGCGACTTTCGGTATTCACAAAGGGCATTTACGAGTAGTAAATGCCCTTTGTGAATACCAAAAGACATAAAGTTAGACTTTTGTCTCACTTTACCTTTGTGAATCAGGCCCGCTGGCGTTAGGAGCTATTGAGCCCTCAAACAGCCCATTGTTCAGCCCAGTGGTGTTGGTTCCCAAGACAGCCCTTCCAGGTGTCACACCTGAACTTAGGTTCTGCGTGGACTACCGTGGACTCAGTGCAGTCCCACAAACTGATGCACACCCCATCCCCAGAGCTGATAAGCTCATTTATTGGCTTGAGGCTGCCAAGTTCCTCAGCACGTTTGACTTAATGTCCGGGTACTGGCAGATTGTCTTGACCAAGGGGGCTGAAGAGAGGTCAGCGTTCTCAACACCAGAATGGAACTTCCAGTTCTGGGTCATGCCTTTTGGGTTGAAGAATGCTCCTGCCAACTTCCAGAGGCTGGTCAATAAGGTCCTGTCTGGGTTGGAGAACGTCAGTGCTGCCTACCTTGATGGCATTGCAGTCTTCAGCTCTAGTTGGGAGGACCACTTGAACCACCTCCAGGAAGTACTTCAGACTCTGCAGAGCACAGGCCTGACTATCAAGGCCAGTAAGTGCCAGATAGGGCAGGGTTCTGTGGTCTACCTGAGACACCAAAAAGAAAGCGGCAAAGTGCAGCCCTTGCAGCTGAAAATTTAGACCATTCTGGCTTAGGAGCCCCCCCCCAAGACCCAGCCCAGGCAGAAGTGAGAGCCTTTTTAGGCCTCACTGGATATTACAGGAGATTCGTCAAGGGGTATGGCACCATTGTTGCTCCCTTGACAGAACTGACTTCCAAGAAGCAGCCACTTCAGGTGATCTGGATAGTGGCTGTCCAGAAAGCTTTTGTCTCCCTGAAGGAAGCCATGTGCACGGCACCTGTGCACACGGCCCCCGATTTCTCCCAAGAGTTTGTTGTGCAGATGGACGCCTCAGAGAATGGCATTGGGACTGTGCTCTCACAGCTGAATGAAGAGGGCCTGGATCAGCCTGCAGCCTTCATCAGTACAAGGCTACTTCCCAGGGGACAGAGGTGGAGCGCGGTTGAAAGGGAAGCCTTTGCTCACTTTGCCACTGGATTCAAGCAAGCCTGGCTGATGACGGCTGGAATGCCAGAAACCGGTCCTAGGATGCTTGTTTCCGGTCCAGGGAAGACATGGCTTGGCAGTTCGGGCTGGACTGTTCCCATGAGGCACAGGGTCAGACTGATTTGCATATGGCCATGTCTGAACTGGGGTGGTGGAGTGAGCTAAAGAATGATGATGGATTAAACCCAGATCAGTTGACTGGGGGTGAGTGTTTGATTGGCTCAAACGTTCCGTCCATCATCCCCTTTTGTATCGCTTTGCTGTGGTCTGGGCACTGAAGAAGCGAATGCCATACCTGTTTGGCACTCACTTCCAGGTTCAGACAGATCACAGGCCCTTTAGATGGTGAATGCAGATGAGGGGTGAGAATCCCAAACTGTTGGGGTGGTCCATTTCCCTACATGGAATGAACTTTGAAATGGAACACTGTCCTGGCCCAGACCACGCCAATTGTAATGGTCTCTCCAGGTTCTTCAGCCTTAAGGAGAGAACTCCCAAGGGTTTGGGTAGGTCTCCCAACCTTCTGCTGGGGAGAGGGGGCAGTGTTAAACATGGCATCCTTGGTGTGGTTTCCCCTGAGTTTTTGCCTTCTGACCTCTTGTTTTGCTGACTTTATGTTTGCTAGTTTTAGGATTCCGGGCACTTTACCATGGCTAACCAGTGCTAAAGTGCATATGCTCTGTACTCTAAACATTGTAACATTGACTTATCCACAATTGGCATATTTCATTTACTTGTATGTCCCTAGCGCAGTGCAATATATGTGCCCGGGCCTGTAAATTAAATGCTACTAGTGGGCCTGCAGCACAGGTTGGCTCAGGCCTGCCTCTGCAGAGCCTGTGTGCGCAGTTTAAACTGCCATTTTGACATGGCAAGTTAGCCTACTTGCCAGGCCCAAACCTTCCCTTTTATTACATATAAGTCACGCCTAATGTAGGCCTCAGGCAGCCCTATGGGCAGGGTGCAGTGTATTTAAAAGGTAGGACATGTACTTTTGAGTTTTCCATGTCCTGGTAGTGAAGAACTACTAAATTCATTTTTCGCTACTGCAAGGCCTCTCTCTCCATTAGTTTAATATTGGGATTGCCTTAAAACATCTTTTAAGTGCAATTTCCAATTGGAAAAAGATAGAGAGTTGGAGTTTAGTGTCTCTAGACTTATGGTGAAGTTGGATTCTAAATTGTAAGTCTGAAAATGCCACTTTTAGAAAGTTGGCATTTTCTTACTTTAACCATTCTGTGTCCCTGCATGTCTCTGAATACACATCTGGGTTGGGTGGCAGCTGGGCTTTGTGCATTCTCTCTAGACAGTCACACAAAGGGAATTGGGGTATGACATTAACATCCTAATGGCCCATCATCAGGCTGATGGGCCATCCTGAGGTAGATTGGGAGGGAGGAGCTGACACTTGCCCCCGAATAGGGCTGTGCCTGTCCCCACACAAAAAGCTGCATACCCCCTGTAGAGAGCCTGGAGCCACGGCAGGAAGGGAGGACCTCTGTGCACTTCAAAGACCTACCTTTGAAGTCTCCCCCACTTCAAAGGCACAACTGAGTATAAGTAAAGGAAAGAATCTCCGTTAAAGCCTTATGTACTGCTCATAAGACCCTTAGGGGCATAGGCCCCAGAATTAATCAGCCTCTGATCACCGCTTACCTCCCCAGGAAATCTCTTCGCTCAGAGAATTTAAATCTAGCCTGCACTCCTAAAATCAACAGGCAGCGGAGTGGTGGCCGCTCCTTTTCATATAATATAGCTGGACTGTGGAACTCCCTCCCTCTCAATCTCCGACATGAATCTGCCCACCTCTCTTTCCGGAAGGGTCTTAAAACATGGCTATTCCAGAAGAGTACCTGCTAGCCTTTCCTTATCAGTCTGAATTGCCGCTAGCGCTGGGATGCCTCAGGGTAGCCATGCGCTCTATAAATGCTAATTAATAATAATAATAATAATAATGGACCCCTGACACCTCCAAATCTGAACTTTGCTGGAACCAAGGACATTGTGACTGGGAGAAGAGCTGCTGTGCTGCAGGAGGGACTGACACTTTGCTAACTACTTTGCTGTGTTTGCCTGCTGCTTTCTTAGCTATAGGAGGGACTGCCACTTTGCTACCTGTTCTGCTGTGTTGGCCTGCCCCCTGCTGCTTCTTGCCTAGGAGTGAGAAGGACTAGACCTGCTCTTTACATCCTTGAACCCACGTTTCTCCAAGGACTTGGTTGGCTTGCCTTCTGTCCTCTGAAGTTTCAGGGTCTCAAAAGACTTCTTGCAACTCTGCTGGTGCTGCTGGACTCTGCCATCTGTGAGTCCTATCCTTGCCTGAGGCGCCCCCTCCAGTCCTGGGCCTCAGAAGTGAGTTCTGCAGCTGTTTTCTGCAAAAATGGACGCAGTGACCCCTTTGCGCCGATGGAATTGACACAGTGCCCTCCGATGCCGACGCAGTGCAGCTTCAAAGACGACACGGGTCTCGACTGCAAGGTTTAATGACGACACAACACCGATCGAAAGAAGCTGCTGCGAGGCTCGACTTCGACGCAGTGCCGCTCCTTCAACACTGAACGAGAGCTCAACTCCGACGCATCAAACCGACTGTGTGAATCAAAGCTGAGGCAGAGTCCTCAATGCCGACGCTTGCACCGTACAAGGCACTTTTTCAGTGAGCCCTGCGTGGGTCCTGTAGCAGGCCTGCTCTCCACCGTGGTCAGTCTGAGCTTTGGATTTACCCCAGTCTAGCGCAACCTCAAGTAAACCTTCAGTGCTATTGACTTCTAAGCATTGTGTTTGGAGTTCATCTTTGAAAATTCATATTTTGACATCTATTGATTAGATTTTTGTCATTTTGGTCTTATTTTACTCAAATAAATATTCTCTAATTTTCTAAACTGGTGTGGAGTCTTTTTGTGGTGTTTTCACTGTTACTGTAATTAAAGTGTACACAAATATTTTACACATTGCCTATTAAGTTAAGCCTGACTGCTCTGTGCCAAGTTACCAGAGGGTAAGCACAGTTTCATTTAGGTTCTGTATCTGACTTACCCTGATTAGGATTGTGGCTCCTGCTTAGACAGGGTGTATACTCTGCCAGCAAGAAACCTCAATTTTTAACAAGACGGCTGACAAAAAGCGACATCACCAATCTGTCAGCCTTCCACAGTAGTAACCTGAGAAGAATATTGCACATCTTCTGCCTGCGAACCATCTCCAAACAGGAACTGCTCATGAGATTCAAGCAAGAAAGCTTTGACAGCATAATTGTGAGAAAATGATGGAAATGGATATGAAACACCATCAGAGGAGAACAGTACTCCATCACAAGAACAGCTCTGCCCTGGACCAGAGAAGGCAAATTGTAGGAGAGGGAGGCCAAAGAACACCTGGAGGTTAACTGTGGAAACAGAAAGGTCCTGAACAATAGTTTAGGCACTGTGCAGAAACATGCCGAAGACAAACAGAAGTGGAGGTTCTTTGATGCTTCCCTACATGCCAGTCGGCATTATGGGCAGTAAGTAAGTAGTAATGGGACATTAAATACTGGGTAACTGGAATGGTGGTAGGCAGGTTTAGTCTCATTGTAACCGGATAAATCCCTTTTTCTATGGTGAAAGGGCCAATGAGGTTGGGGAAGAATTTCTTGTTCCTTTGAGATGTATATTTTTTGTTGTTAACCACACTGAATCACCACCACAATATTCTGGGGGCCTTCTTAGGTGTGTGTCAGCCTGTGTTTTGTTTGACTTTTTGACTTTTTCAATTTAATTTGTGTGTCTGCTTTAGGCGTTGCTGCTGAAACCCTACTATGTTGAGATGGGATATTCTAATCAATGATTCAGGAATGAAAACTATAAGTACTGAAAAAGGGTAAATACCCAGAAGAGGCCTAAGTTATGTTGTTGAAAGCAAACTCCACCAGCTATACCAAATCCACCCAACTATACTTTCTTAGAGCAATTGATGACATAAATACTACTCCAATCTTTGGTTTACACTTTCGGGCTAACCCTCTGTCTGTGGGTTATAACTAGGTGATAGTCAGGTATCAACTCCCATTAGGTCACACATATTTTGCCAAAAACGTGACAAAAATTGCAAACCTCTATATGTGATAAGAATAGAAGGAATTCCATACAATCAAACTACAAATTACAAGAATGTTTTGGCTAGTTTTTGCGCTACTGGTATCACTTTTATAGGAATGAAAAGTGCTCTATTAGTAAGATAGTCCACCACTACCAGAATAGTCTTGAATGGTTCTCTGTCTTTAGGCAGTTCTGTGATGAAATTGAACCACACTGTGTGGCAGGGTGCAGGTGGAACTAGAATGGTTTGTAACAAGCCTGATAGTGTCAAGTGCAATCTTTTCACCACACCACAAATTCAACAAGTACTATAAATTCCCTTGCATCATGGACCATGGATGAACACCAGAAAGAGCACTATAAGAGTTGTAGAGTTCTCTTCCCACCTGGGTGTCCAGCTTAAGAAGAAGTATGGCACCAGTCTAAACTTAAAGACTCTATGCAACTCTGTGGTGGGTAATAATAAAGTGTCATGTAAGTAACATAGACTCTTGTGAATCATTCCTCTTAAAACCTTTGGCCATGAGCAATGTGGGTTTGGCCTCACGGCCTGGCTTGTGGCAAAGCCCAGCATACAACCGATTGGTGCAGCCCCAAGGACCCCATCCCCAGGGCCAAATTCCATTAATAAGGGAAGGGGGCACATGGTCCCCCTCCACAAGCCTTAATAAGCCCTGGAGACCCCATCCCCTGGGGCCGAATTACTTTAATAAGGAGAGAGGGGCCCATGGGCCCCCTCCCTAAGCCTTAATAGGCCTCAGGGATCCTATACCCCAGGGCCAAATTCCATTTAGGAGGAGGGGCACACCACCCCATATTCGACCCTTAAAGGCCCCTGTGGGCCCCAGCCAATGGGGCCAAATTTCTTTAATGAGGGGTGGGGGTGTGCACCCCCCTTCCCAGAGCCTTATTAGGCCCTGGGGACCCCATCCTCTGTGGCTAAATTCCATTCAGGAGGAAGACTATGCAGCCCCCCCAGAGCCTTAATATACCCCAGGGACCCCATCTGTCAGGGCTGAATTCCATTAATAAGGGGAGGTGGTGTGTGGACCTCCTACTGAGCCTTAATAGGCCCTGGGGAAACTATCCCCTTGGACCTCTGCACCTTGTGGATGTGTGCCCCGTTGCCTACCCAGGGAACATACCAACCAATACTTTGCATGAACAGCTGTTTTTGTTAACTCCTTCCGGGCATGAACAATGTGTGTTTCCCTGCATGCAAGAGCACAGACAGAGAAACAAAAGTCTATTCCCACCCAGCAGGAGCATTAATAAGGCTTCTGCCAATTGAGAGCATATATATGCCTTTCTTGCCCGTGTTGTTGTACTTGTAGCTGTAGTGTACTTGACACTACAGACCCTCGGGATGGGGTCCCTGGGGCCCCCTTGAGGCTCTGGGAGGGGGGTAATGCAACCCCTTCCCAAAAGGAACATTTCTGGCACCCCCTGGGCTCTGGCCCACCACGGGGGCTTTATTCTTAACAGCCCGAGATTTTGTTTTGCATTTTGTCACAGATTTACTGATCGTCCGCAAATTCATTGCAAATTTAAAAAAAATGTTTTTGGCCCCTGCCGGGATCCCTCTTGGACTCCCCACCACTAGGCCTTTGGTTTCAGGGTATCCTTACCCTGCCACCTTCCAAGTTTTTAAATCCTACTTCTCAGGACTAAGTAATGAGTGTCAACCAATCAGATAACAGCATGAGATCTGTCGGCCTGCGTATCCTCCGCAGCATGCAATGTACAACATTTTTGAGCCTTAACTGCCATATTTGGTGTAAAATTGTTCAGTTGTTTGCACTGTACTGCCCAGTGATGACTGACTGCCACCTTTGTTCTGCCTTTGTGAAAGGAAAATGGATTCCGAAACACGTCAAACATGGGACAGTTACTGCTTGGTTTGTGCAACTTACCGAACTCAGTCTCTGTGAATAAAATGTCCCTGTTTGAGGAGTGCATTTCACGGGGGGCAACTTCTTTCATTTAATTAATAAGCTGTACAGGCTGTGAAGTGCACCACCGCGGGATCCTTGTGGGCCACAGTTTGCTCACTTAGACAGCGTGTGTGGATAAACAGGGCACCACTGACTGAAGGTGATTGTGGTGTAAGTTGCATAGGCAGGAAAGAGAAAAGGTTGGCACATACAACTAAGGCAAACCCACATGAGTAATATTGGACTACCGATCCCATAATGCTTAGCACATGCTTTTGCTCACCTGAGAACAATGATATTTGTTATAAAAAGGGAAAGAGTCGGTGGGTAATGCTTGTTGTGTGCTGCTCATTCTACCTTTGAGAAAGGAAAAAGAAGTCCAAAACGCGTCAGGCATGGGACACTTACTGCTTTGTTTGTGCAATTTACCGAACTAAGGGGCATATTCACAAGGAGATATCGCCGAATTAACGGCACTTTATCGCAGCCAAAGTCGTGATAAATTTACCTCCCCATTCACAAGCCTGTGTTAACAGCCACAGCACCAGTTTACCCGCGATAGCAGCCGCAAAAAACATCGCCACAGAGGACCCCCGCAAATATCGCTAATGAGATGCAGAGTAGGCGTTCCCGTGCCAAAAGGCGCAACAACATCACACCTCAACATTCACAACGACCAGCCACATCGGCGATAAAAACACAAAACCGGCGATAAGCCGCGTTAGCACCAGGAAATCTACACCTGCCCTGACCTTGTGTAAAGTCCGACCACAGCCTACACAACAAAAGGGAGCACAGCCCAGAGCCACACATGAAGGACAACAGATGCCCACGAGCAACTGAACATGCAGCACGGACACCCAAGAGGGCCACAACACCCACCGACACCACACCCAGGCCCGCAACACCCCCCCCCCCGGGACCACCCCCAACCCCGGACTAAGAAACTGCACACCAACACCACGAATCCCAAAACAAACATTTTGCCTGATGTCGCACAAGCAGGAACATAAACATACATGCGTGGCCAGAAAATGGAGAATCAGTCATACAGCAATGCAATCACCAACACAAAACACCATACAAACAAAAGCAGAAACAACCCTTAGGATGAGTCTTAGCGGCTCCCCCTGGACAATCCGTAGCACACAGCCTGGAAGACCAAATCCAAGAGAAGAAGGTGTGCCATGCGCCCAACAAAGGAAAGAGAGGGAGAGAGCGAGGGAGAGAGACGGAGTGAGATAGCACAAGCAGCGCAAGGCCGCTCGGGCACCTGGCTCCACATGCCAACATGTGTGTGTGCATCGCCATCCGTACACCATGAGCCCAAGGCCGTGTCCCAATCTCAGCGCCAAAGCCACATCACATTCCGAAAACGCAAGTAGTAGTCAGACAAACATCAGGGATGAAAGCACCATTGTCCCAATGCAGAAGGCGGCATGACACCTGCACCTCTGACCTTGGCCCAGAACGCGCCTGGAACACCCTGATAGAGATGCAATGGCAGATGGGGACGACTCCCACACCACACATTCTGCAAATGAACCATCCGACTTATCCACAGCCCACACACAGAAGCCCCTGCCTGTGGTACCCCCGCATGGGATGCCCTTGACACTCACGGAAACAGCAACCCATTACCCACATTCAAATCATTGCTCAGAGCTGTGGCATATCCTCCACACAACTGCCACAGTTCAGAAGAGTGCCGGTTCACGAGACGCACCAACGCAATGGCAGGCCATATCGGGCACATGCACAATCCCCGTCACGTGGAACAGTACCGTGCACGTATGCTGCATTTACTGGGCACACTGCCACTGGCAGTGCTGCAGATCAGTTACAGGCTCAGCTTCACATTGCCCACGTCACCTGCGTCCAGCCCTGGTTCCACTGCCGAACATGCACATTCGAGTGTCCCATGGATGTCTGCCTATCCAACACAACTGTTGATGAATTGGACTATGACTTGTGTCTGCGCCCCCTGTTGGATCACGAACAGGAGTGTAACCGAGATAGCCGTGCATGGGATGCCTTGACATAATGCGTATGTATTGGTAGTTGTGCATGGGAGATTGCACAATTTCTCGTGTGCAGTGACCACATCGAGGCGCTCCCCTATTGGGCTGTGTTGCGGATCGGTGAGACGGCGTGGGCTGAGCACACCTGCCCGGACCACTTAATGGATTGGCTCACCCTGGTGTTCCTTGAACACGACAACGACGTACTATTGGAACACATTGCACATGAAGCTGCACGGGCATTCATGGACGAGTAACTACGTTCCTGCAGCCACGTCCGATTGCCACCCACAGCACATGGCCCAACAACTTGTTGCATCATGGGGATTGCTCACATATCCCACCACAACAGAGGACATGTCTGCCTTCATTCGGGCTCTGGATGCATGTGCGTGGAACAACACGTGTGTACACACACCTGTGCAAGGTGACGCAGGTCCATGGTCGGAGCAACACAGCGTCGTTTGGCAATGTTGCCAATTCGGACACACTGCTGGGGGAGAGCACACACATGGCAATGTAGCACGACATGTGAACCTGTCCAACCCTCACATCTGATCACTGTCAGCAGAGCAGACAATCGGCGCACTCCGGAGGCAGAGCACTATGCAGATCCCATGTGCAGTGAGTCGTGCCCCCTCACACGGAGCAATGGGCAGACGCCAAACAACACATGGCTCATCCAGCAAGGCAAGGTGGGCTGTGAGCGTTGCCATCCGTGATGAGTGTTGTCCATTTCAGCCCCAACATTTTCTGAACCTCGACATGTACCCATGCTGCGTGTAAGTGTCTTAAGCATGTCCCTGCCTTTTGTGGCCGTTGCCTCGTCCGTACTGATACGCACATGCCAATAAAGTCTATGCCACTCCACTGGTGTCTAACTGTGAGTTGTGTTGTTTAGATTGTCCACTTGTGTGCCACAATGAGCATCGTCCCAACACAGGGAGGAACTGGCTGACACATGTGCAATGGGGGTGTGTCCCTTTGGCAAGCTCCACCTCTGTGAGCCAGACATTTTTTTGGGATAGGTGCTGGACGACATGTGCACTTACACATGGGGGCAACCTCTGACCATGTGGAGCAATGTCATATATCACAACAGAATGTGTCCACACAGATGGGTGTAAGTAGGTATGCAACGTGAAGTTCTGTTGTCACACGTGGTGTAGGACACCACTCCTGGCCTGCTACCGTTTTGGTCACTCCTACACACAGCCCTATTCAACACATGGACGTGTGCCTACGTTGGGGGGTTGTGAGATTGTTGTTGATGTGCAATGGGGACACAGCTAGTACTCACCTTCACAGTCATCCAATTGGCCATGTGTCTCAGGGATAGACATGCGCATAGATGTCAGTTACCAGGGTGTACCTTCATGTGCAATCATTGTCCCTACATCCAGCCATACTTCCATACGTGAGTGAACATAGTGATGACACATCTGTGTGATTTAGAATGTTTTATTCACATTCAGGTGATTGACGGAGCTGGAGCAGTACATGGCCATCCAGGCCCACATCACATGGAAGCCCAGTGGTGGCCAACCAGAGTCCTTTGGGGATTGCACAGTGATTAGGAAGAGGGAGAGTGCATTCCGCAGCTGGATTGCTGTGTAATTGGCCAGCGGTGAAGAAATGGCAGTCCGTGTCGGGGTCCGGGTGAATGTCGCAGAGTGTTCCGGGGGTCAGTAGGAGGTATTTTCCAGGGCATGATGCATAGGTCATAACCAGGCAGGGACAGGCCATATGGTGGTGATGGATGCTACTGCCTCCTTCCTCACACAGTAGTTCCCATCCCCTTCTCACTCCCCTGATGCGGGTTCTGTGTCCGGTGTGCGTGGCGGGGTGATGGCTGCATCGCTGTGCGCCCCTGACACATCAGACTGCGTAGGTGATGGGGCAGCATCACAGTGTGCCACGGACACATCAGGGGTCGGAGCTGTGTGTGTCGATGTTCCCGCTGCAGTCATCTGGGAACGGCTCAGTGGCAGCAATGGCAAGATGAAGTACTGCAGGGCATTGAAGTTCCCAGCGACTACTCGCTGTTGTCCAGCCGTGGCAGACATACTTCCAGCCTGCATCTGCTCCATGGTCTCCATTGACCTCCGCATCTGTGCCAACTCTGTGCTGTCATGGCTGGTGCCTGTCTGACCAGACAGTTCTTGTATTAGATTCATGGCACCAGCGAGGTCAGCCAAGGTCTGTGGCGGAGCATGGTGCGTACAGGGGGTGTCCGATAGGGACTGTACGTGGTCCCTGATGGGACTCAGACACCCACGTATGGCATCGAGTTTGGCTGCCACGAGCTCGAAACCCACCCGCAGCTGATGAGCCAACTCCACCTGGCAACCCAACACACGCCGTTGGAATTCCATGTATTGGTCGGGGGATCCTGGGAGACAGCCATGGTGGTCTGTGTTTCCTGCTGTGTGGTCTGTGCAGGTGGTGGGGTCACCTCGAGGCAGCTGGCCTGGCCTGCTCCTGGGGGGGGGGTGCAGAGGCTGTCCATTATCCATTGGAGGGTGTCTTGACATATGTGCAGGTTGTCCTCTTCATCATCAATGATGGGAAGTGTGATGTGCTCTGCAGGAGGTGTTGTTTGTCCCTCTGCAATGCAAAGGGGAGATGCAGGTTAACAGAGTTTCACATGTATGGTGATGATTTGCAGATGTTTACATTCAGACTGCATGCCAATGTACATTGTGACTGTTTTGGGGGAGCTGGCTATTTGATGGCAGTCAGTGTGTTTTTCGACTACATGACGGATGTGTGGTAGTACCCATACATTATCATCACACAGTGTCAGGCAATGCCAGATGTGAGTGGACAGTTACTACGCACGAGCGGAACCTGTTGTGAGCTCTGTCCTGTGGTGCTGGTGTTGCACTTTGTACCACATTGCCGTCATTGCTGATGTTCTGTGATTGCTATGTGTGTGTGCTGCATTGTGGGGGAGTTGCCCCTGCAGCTCTGATTTTGTGTAGCCTTCTCCCTTTGAGGCGGAGTGCCTTTGAATTGTGTGCTTTTTGAGGCCTGATTTGCTTTTGACTTGGGTCATATGTGCTCTCTGACTGTTTTTGTGGCCTGGTGCATTGTTCGTCTGCTGCGTGTATTGTACGGCATGGGTTGTGGGTGCACATGGACATGTCGGAGTGTGACCTGCTCCTTTACGGATGTGATCCGCACTGGGCTACCTCCATGTCGATTCGTGGGCCATGTCATTTTTTTTTGGCTGCTGCCAGGCTATCGGACATGCAGTGTTACTTGCATAGTCAGTGTGGGTCACAGAGCCGCTGTTTTGCTGGATTCAGCACATGTGCACGGGTCGGTTGTGATATTGGTGATAGGGTTGGCCCCTCTGTGCACATTGTGGATGGGGGCCTACTTGGCGTTTCTATGTGTGCTGCAGTGTGCCAAGGCAATCAGGGACATGTTCCACGTTCATTGTGGGTGTGCTGTGTGCTACACGTAATTGTGCATGTGTGCCATTGTGCCCATCTCCCCCCGTCCCCCCGTCCCTAGTCGTTACTCACCCTGTTGCTGTTGGGTCAGGTCGTATCGTGCTGTGTCCAGGCCCCCCAATCCTGCCACCGTCTCCTCACTGCTGACTGTGGCCACCATTTGCTCCAGCTCATCCAGCTCCTCCTGTGTCGCAGGACTCCCACCTCGAGTCGCCGTTGCTGCCTCCCTGTTGGCGGCGAGCTTATGTTTGGTCTGCCTTTTCAGATCATGCCAGCGCCTCTTAACCTCCTCCAGTGACCTCCTCGACACTCCGACTGCATTGACGTTGGTGACGATGGCCTGCCATATTTCGGTTTGGGTTGCCAGTGCCGCAGTGGAGGTGCCGAACAGTTGTTGATGGTGTTCGGTCACCTCCGTGACGATGATCCGGTCTTCCTGCGGACTGAACCCGGTCTTCCTCTTGTCCTTGCCCTTCCCCGAACGCGGGGTTCCTGGCTGGTCCTCCGTGGGGCTTGTGGTGTTCGGCTTGTCCTCTGCACTCGGTCCGGGTGCATCCATGTTGCTACGCAGTTTGAATTGTTTTTGGGCTGTTTTTTTTCTTTCTTTTATGGTGCTTTTTCCCGCCGGACGCATGGGATTTGCTGGCCTGTGGCTGGTGTTCGCTGATTTCTGTACCGCGATTGGCCTCATCGCATGATTTCTCGCGTTTCGCATTTTTTCGGCGTGGCGTTGATTTTCACGCTGACATTTGACGCGTTATTTGGTGACTATCGCATGCTACTGCCTTGTTGTGAATTCCATGTTGACACGGGGTTATTTTCCCGAGATAGGCTGCAATGTTGAAAGTTGCGTTACGCTACTCTTGCGGTAGTTATCACACGTTCTTGTGAATATACCCCTCGGTCTCTGTGAATAAAATGTCCCTGTTTGAGGGCTGCATTTCACCTGGGGGCAACTTCTTCCATTTAATAAATTCAGCTGGTCCGGCCATGAAGTGCACTGCCGCGGGATCCTTGTGGGCAACAGTTTGCTCACTTAGGCAATGTGTGTGGATCAACAGGGCACGAATGACTGAAGGTGATTGTGGAGTAAGTTGCGCTGGCAAGTAAAAGAAGGTTTTGGGACATACAACTAGGGCAAACCGACATGGTTAATATTAGACTACCAATCCCATAATGCTTAGCACATGCTTTTGCTCACCTGAGGACAATGATGTTTGTAATTAAGAAAGCGCTTACTGCTTTGTTTGTGCAACTTACTGATTTCGGTCTCTGTGAATAAAATGTCCCTGTGTGAGGAGTGCATTTCGCCTGGGGGCAACTTCTTTCATTTCATTAATATGGCTGATCAGGCCGTGAAGTGCACAGCCGGGGGATCCTTGCGGGCCACAGTTTTCTCACTTAGGCAACATGTGGGGTTCAACAGGGTACCACTGACTGAAGGTAATTGTGGTGTAAGTTGTGCTGGCAAGAAAAAGAAATTTTTGGCACATACAACTAAGGAAAACCCACAAGGGTAATATTGGAGTACCGATCCCATAATGCTCCCTCCCACCTACAATTGGCACTGCCATAACCCCGGTAGAATGGTGTCTCTGGGGCCTTAAAATATGGATTTTAAAATCAGATTCCTTAATCGACAAAGACGTAGGGACGCATGCTGCTCTACAGTTCGGAATCTAAAGGCCCTATAGGGTATCTTGTTACATAGCCATCTATCAATCACCAGAGAAAGTACATGGCTTACCAATAGTTTTTACAAGTGTGGCTACTGTAAGCCGTGTAAACACAGTATCTCTGCCTCTCGTGCAGGCATTGCAGGATGTGGCGCAGGATCAGACACATCCAGAGAAATTCCACACAATGGTAAGTTTGGGGGGAAAAGAAGATAAAGCCCTGCGTCTCATACAGACATTGGGTGGGGGCAGGTGGCTATGAGGAGCAGGTGAAAATTGTCTATGTTCACAAAGACAGGAAGTAACTGAGGAGACAAGAGGACCCAAAGTTGCACCATTCTGAAAGGTCCCTTGAGAGTGTCTCCTGATACTGACCAGCCAGTAGCTGCCTCATGCCCTTCTAGAAATCGGAGTAGGTGATGTACTGAAAGCTCAGGGATGTCTAGGGCATACCTTACCCTTAACTACTGTTTATCCTAGGGTGCACTCTTAGAAGAAGTAGAGATATACTGCTGTTGGCCAAGAAGAGCACCATCACATGACTCTTCTCAGATGCGGTGTCCACATTTACCGCCCTGAGCTGTGTCCTCAGGCTCCGCATGGATTCTCTTGGCCTGTGAGCATGTCATTCTCTGGGCATGCATACTCTCCCTGCTGGTGTCTTCTCCCTCCTTCTCAAAAATAGTGGTTGAGTTCAGTGCCTGCTGAGTGGCTGAGGCCTCAAATGTCATTTTCCTCTGGTTTTTGTCTTCTTCCTGCCTACCCACTACAATTGAACGGTGAGAGAACAGAAGACTCATGAGTGCAAATTTGCATTACTACATGTGCATAATGAAAGACAAGGTAATTATTGCAATAGGCACTGGTAAAGACTCATATTATCACATACAGTACTCCCATGACCATTGCTAGGTTATTAATCCCACATGCTCTTGTTCAGAGTTTCACTGTGAGCAGCTATAACACATGGAACTCCTCCTTCAACATACACCTTCATAAGAAATCTACACATATAAACATCACCTCTGCAAACGCAATGGCTTAAATTCCTCACAAACCTTCATGATGGCACACAGTAAAGTAAGTAAGCATGTTTCTGAGCACAGCACCTAATGACAGATATGTGCCACATGCATGGCTGTTTGTTGGCAATGTGACAGTGGCTACTTCAGAATGTACACTGTTTGTGTATGAGTTAACACTGACATGTTTGTGAGGATTGCAATCAATCATTGATGGACACAACATTTTAAAAATGTCTATGATTTGTGTCTGACATGAGACAAAAAGACAAGGGCATAGGTGCCTTGTAAATTTTGTAAGGCAATGTGCAAAAGGCAGGTGACATGGGGAGACTTTTGAAACCTGCACATGAAATGTTATAGCCAAGCTCCTGTATGCCAGCATGTGATACAACTGCATGTAATACTGAGACACAAGGCCCTGCATTTCATATGGATGTGCTTTTCTAAACACCCGAGTGAAGGCAAGGACTGCATGTCCCATGGAGCCAAAGCGCTCTCACCAGACTTGCAAAGAACACTGCTATCATCAATGCTGATTAGGCTATTCACAAAGGTGAACTTGCACATGAGCAAATCTAAGTTTACTCTTTCACTTTTAAGTAGCTTTACTACTTTTGGCAATTCATATTTTCGAGTGTAGAGTTACTCAATATGTCCCAATCCACATAAAACAGGGGGTGGAGTCAGTAAAAACGTCATATACGACTGTGCGGTTAATACAGATAGTGATTTTATTACTGTATTTGATGTTCCGCACACTTGGCAGAGACTCCGAAATCAGGGTGGATATCTCCCCATTGTTAAAGTAAACCTTTAATATTTTCTGTTGCAGGATGTTGCAGTATCAGTGGTTTGCCATGTGTGGTGCTGAACATACTCCACCTGTGAGCTAGAGTACATTTACTACTGTTTTGGATCTGTTTTGGCTATAGAAGTGTAGTTAGTGAATAGCACCTGCGTACTCTTGTGCATGGGTGCACGTCCCTCCGTTAACCCAACCCTAGCCCTACCTAAACACCTGTTAACTGCTCCTTTATATTCCTCCCCTTTAGTTGAAAATATTCCCCATTTTCCAGTCATTCCCGTCTGTCCTTCCCACATTTACTACTGAATCTCATACTTACATGTGCAGAAATATCTCCAGTTGGGGCAGGGATCTCCACACATAAAAGATATTAGAAGCAAGAGACCTCCACACGACGGTATAGGAATAGCATTTTGTAGAACGTTAGTAGTGCTATTGTAGTACTAATAAACGTACTACAAAATGCAGTATGTGATTAGGCCCCTTAGAGTAAAAGTTCATTGTAGTCAATAGCATCATTGTTATGCATTCATGATACATAATTGCTGCAGCCCGGACGCACTGCTTAGAAGTTTTGAATCAATGTAACCTGTTATTCTTGGAAGTCGATAACAGACATATCTGAAGTCAGAGAAGTATTCTAGTGCAGCACTCATATAAATATATAGGGTCTGATTATACAAAGGTATTTTACAGTCACACAACCTGCAATTCACAAAATCACAGGGTTTGCAACTGCAAAATACCTTTTTACTATTTACAAAAGCCCTTTTATAAGCCAGAAAAGTCTTTCCTACTCGAAAATGTGCTTATGCAAACTGGTCTGCATCACAAATATGAGGCAGCTTGACAGGGGATTTCAATCAATCAATCAATCAATCAATCAATCAATCAATCAGGGGAATTGTAGGCCACTACTCACCCAAGAGGGTCTCAAGGCACTGCAGGAGGGGGTAGCAGCTCCGTTCAGTCGAAGAGCCAGGTCTTGAGTGTCTTCTGGAAGATGTTCAGGGAGGGGGCGTGTCTGATGTCAATCGGGAGCTCGTTCCAGGTCTTGGCCGCGACCTAGGAGAAGGCTCTTCCACCTGTTCTGGCTCTGTGGATGTGTGGGGTTTCGGCGAAGGAGAGGTCGGCCGATCAGAGGTTTCTTTTGGGTAGGTGGAAGGAGATTCTTTCGTTGAGGTACTGGGGTCCGGTGTTGTGGAGGCATTTGTAGGCGTGGGTGAGTATCTTGAAGACGGCTCTCTTCTGGACGGGAAGCCAGTGGAGGTTTCGTAGGTGTTGGGTGATGTGTTCATGTCGAGGGATGCTGAGTACGAGTCTGGCTGCGGTGTTCTGTACGGTCTGGAGCTTGCGGAGCAGTGACTTTTTGATCCCGACGTAGAGGGCATTGCCGTAGTCGAGTGCTGGTTATGAGTGCATGGGTGATGGTCTTTCTGGATTCGGGGGGATCCATTTGAACGTCTTTCGGAGGATGCAGAGAGTGTTGAAACAGCTGGAGACGACGGCGTTGACCTGTCAGGTCATGGAGAGGGAGGAGTCGAGAATGATGCTGAGGTTCCGGGCGTGGTCGGTGGGGGTGGGCGGACTGCCGAGGGCGGTTGGCCACCATGTGTTGTCCCATGCAGAGGGGGAGGGTCCGAGGATGAGGACCTCTGTCTTCTCCGAGTTGAGCTTCAGGCAGCTGTTGCTCATCCAGGATGCAACGTCCTTCATTCCTTCCTGGAAGTTGAGTCTGCTGGTGGTGGGGTCCTTGGTGAGGGAGAGGATGAGCTGAGTGTCATCGGCATAGGATACTATGCTGAGTCCGTGCTGTCTGACGATGGCAGCGAGGGGGGCCATGTAGATTTTGAAGAGCGTGGGACTGAGCGATGATCCTTGGGGTACTCCGTAGTTGATTTCCGTGGGTTCAGGGAGGAAGGGAGGTAGTCTGATTCTTTGGGTTCTTCCGGTGAGGAATGAGCGGATCCAGTCGAGGGCTGTTCCTTGTATGCCGGCGTCGTGGAGTCTGGCGATGAGTGAGCAGTGGGAGACGGTGTCGAATGCTGCTGAGAGGTCGAGTAGGGTCAGGGCCGCGGTGTGTCCTTGGTCGAGCAGGGTCCGGATGTCGTCTGTGGTGGCGAGTAGAGCAGTCTCGGTGCTATGATTGCTGTGGAATCCTGATTGGGAGGGGTCTAGGTTGGAGTTTTCTTTGATGAATTTGGTTAGTTGTGCGTTGACGGTCTTCTCAGTGACTCTGGCCACAAATGGGAGGAGGGAGATGGGTCGGTACTTCTTGAGGTCTGTGGGGTCAGCTGAGGGCTTCTTGAGCAGAGGTCTGACTTCTGCGCATTTCCAGTCATCGGGAAAGATGCCTGTCTTGAAGTTGGCGTTGATGGTGCGTCGTAGTTCTGGAGCGATGGCAGTGACTGCTCTGTGGAAGATGTGTGGTGGGCAGGGGTCCGTGGGAGCACCTGAGTGGATGCCTTTCATGGTTGAAGCGGTGTCCTCGGTGATGACTGGGGTCCAGGAGGAGTTAGTGGGCTACCTGGTGTTGCTGGAGAGGGTAGTGGATTTGGAGTCTAGTGTCTGGTCGTTTAAATCATTGTAGAGGCTCTTGATTTTCAGATGGAAGTAGGATCTGAGCTTGTTGCAGAGGTCCTGGAAGGGGTGATGTCTTTGGTTTTGCTGACGGGCTTGGTGTATTCCTGGATGACGCTGAAGAGTTCCTTGGAGTTGCTGGAGTTGGCGAGGATCTTGTTTTGCATGAAGGTCCTTTTGGTGGATTTGATGCGTTGGTGGTATTCCGTCATGGCATTCTTGTTGGTGGTGCGGTCTTCCGGTGTTTTGCTGTTTCTCCAGTTTTTCTCTAGGCATCTACAGGTGCGTCTGGACTCTTGGAGGTCGGTGGAGAACCAGGTTGCTTTCCTGGGGTGCTGTCTGTCGGGGTTGTATAGGGTAGCGAGCTTGTCTGCGCAGTTGTAGATCCATCTGTGGAGTTCTTTGGCTGCGAGGTTTGCGTCAGTCGAGGTGGTGGGGGCGTCATTGTTGAAGGTGGAGATGAGCTGTTCTCCATTGACTTTGCTTGAGTTCCTTCGAGGGGGGCGTGGTGCAGGTTTTGGTGGCGTGGTGTTGTCTACGTGGAAGTGAACGCAGTGGTGGTCTGTCCAAGGGGGTTGCGTGGTGTGGCTGAAGTGGATGTTGTTGCCTCCCGCGAAGATGGGGTCAAGGGTGTGTCCTGCCTTGTGGGTAGGTGTGGTGATGAGTTGTTTCAGTCCGATTTAAGCGAGGTTGTCCAGGAGGGTGGTGGAGTTGGGGTCATTGGGGTTGTTGAGGTGGAAGTTCAGGTCTCCGACGAGTATGTAGTCTATGGAGGCGGTGGCGTGGGGTGCAATGAGGTCGGCGATGGCGGTGGTAAACGGGGCGTGGGGTCCAGGGGGTCTGTAAATGAGGGTGCCACTGATGGTGGTTCTTGGGCTGGTCTGGACCTGGAAATGGAGGTGTTCGGTGGTGGAGGAGGAGTTGCTCGTGGTGGAGATGGAGAGTCGGAGGGAGTGTTTGATGGCAAGTCCTCCTCCTGGGTGGTTGGGGCAGTCTTTCCTCTGGATCTTGTATCCGTCGGGGATGGCAGTGGCGATGTCGGGGGCGGAGGCGGCGTTGGTCCAGGTTTCTGTAAAGAAGAGGATGTCTGGTGTGAGGGTGTTGAGGAGGTCCCAGATCTCCATGGCATGTCTGTGCAGGGAGCGTACATTGAGGAGGATGCAGTTTAGGGCTCCGGAGGTGTTGGCATTCGTCTTGGGGGCGGTGTTTGCGAGGGCATGGTCGGAGGCGAAAGTCTGGCGGCAGTGACAGCAGGAGAACTGGCCGTGGGTGCCGATCAGCGTGGACCGCTGGCAGTTGTGGCTTCTTCCGGGGTTGAGTGCATGGAGGGCGGCTGAGTCATAGCGGTGAATGGCTGGTGAACCTGGGTCCCTGGCGCTGGTCACGGTCGGGTCGCGGAGGGGAGCAGACGGGCTTGCCTTTGGAGCGCCAGCGGGGCTCCAGTGGCGCGGCTGCACAGCGGCCACCTTTAAATAGGGGGGGAGGGACGCACGGCTGGGAGGCGGGATCGGGGATCGGCAGGGGTGCGGGGCCGCGGGTGCAGCTGCAGCGGGAGGAGAGCGCGAAAAACCAACAACAGGAGGGCACAATAGGCAAAAAACAAAAGGCACAATAGCAACTAAAAAGGCGCAGTAAGGCACAATAAGGACAAAAAAAGTCAAATTGAGGGGCACAGTAATGCAGCAAAATTACCTAAGAAACAGGCACAATTTACTCTGGACCGGGGCTCGAACCCCTAAGTACACTGAGGCCTGCACAGGGCAGCGGCACAGCACAGCAGCGGAGCTGCAGCGGGAGAGAGCAGGTCCCTGGCCGTGAGTCCCCTCCTATTTGTGATTTGCACAGGAATGTAACAAATGTTTTTGACCATACTCGCAATTGCAAACCATTGATCAGATACCGACACCTCAGAGGGGGTCGTGTGTGAGTTTCAAAGGTGATGATGTCTTCCTGGGACATCTTCGCCTTTGGAAAGTGGGACAGCGACTTCGATAGAAGCAGGCAGTGATCCAGAGATAAAATGTCATTTCTCCCCATTGTGTTCCCAAAATAAAATTACCAAAGTAGAGAGGGAGGCAGAGGTAGAGGCTAGGTTTATCCTCCTGACAGTTACATAGTTAGACAAAAATCGAGTATATCGAAGAAAACCTGCCCTTAGGGAATTAGATAGGATACAGCAAGAATTCGTTGCAATCCATTGTCTAGAAAAAAAGACTTTTTCTCTAGAGACCCCTCACCCACCAGGGTTGCCCCTAGGTGGCATGCGTCATGGGGTTCCTCTCAATCCTCTACGGATTGAGGGGTGCTGCAACTTGCGATTTACGTAGGAGCACTTTTTAATGTAGACTATAGTACAGTGATGTGGAGTGGAAAGGGAAAGGTAAAGAAAATTCAAAAATACCTAACTAGTTGGCCACTCTTTTATTCCCGCCCCTAGTTGGTATGGTTAAAAATCAGGGGTCGTTTACTGAGAAGAAGCCTGACCCTAATGAGTCTGGTTGTCTCAGTAATGTGTTTTTGTCAACATGGTTCGAGCTGTTCCCCTAATAGCTCTTCATCAGCACTCCACGGGGTTCAGCCCCGTGTGTACCACTCCTAGTGAATCCTGTAATAAGGACACAAACCATGCACACCTAATGCGCACTGTATACATACGGTTCTAGTGATTAATCCATGTCTGTAATTAGAAAGCAAAAAGATACATTAAAAACAGCAACCTATCAGCCGTGCTGGCAGGTCGCATTAGCATGATTGGGCATGCAACTATCAAAATATCGCACCCGTATATTGTGGGTGCTCATATGGTCTATCCTATGTCCTCAAATAGTGTGTCATGAACATGCCACACACTGTAATGGGTGACACCACTCGTAAAATAGCACTCGTGAAACAAGACACCACGTGAGAGTATAACATAAAACATAGAAAAGATAATCCATGTGACCTACTTCTGTAGATGCTATATTATTGCATCATGGTCAAAGCCAGGGGTAGAGGGGCTTGTGGTCACACTCTAAAAGAGGGAGGGGGAAAAAATGTCTCTATATTATGTACTCTTGTTGCTGATTAACAGGTGGGTAGCGTACTCCATCTGTAGGAAAAAAAGAAGCCCCCCGCCACTTACTTCGTCAAAGCTGCCTCTGGTACAGTAACCTACTTCTCTCCTTGGAGACCGCAAATGAACTGGTGCATGAGCCATTTCCGTTTATAAAGCCCTTTCCTAACCATGCGATGGGAAAAAAACTCCCTGTCATTCTGCTTCATAGTACTAGACCGCTCGGTTTGTTCAAAATGGCCGCCGTTGCCGGAGTAGTGGCAGCGCCATGTTGGGAGAGTTCCCATCCTGAAAAACATTAAGTTACTGGAAATGTGTGAGGAAAGGAGTTGATATTAAAATGTTTCACGTAATGCAGAATGCATACAAAAACATTGGGAATTATACAGGTATAGTATTTAGCTGTTTCCCTGCCCAGAATGCAAGTCCTACTCAGGGGTGGTTAGATGTAATGGCTACTACCTAAGTCTGATATTACTTCAACCAGGCTACTCGCTTGTAATGTAGAGCGGATGCTTCCCATGTTTGATACTTTTATTCTTATTACTGCATGCATGTACCCGTGGAGAGAGAGGTCAGTATTTTACAATACTAATTTCAAACTAATGGCTGCTTCATGGGTTCTTTTCAACCGCTGAGATGTCCCATTATCGGACAGATGTTATCTGAAGGATCTCTCAATGATGCATTCCTGGTGAATAGTAACGCACTCTTATCACGCTCAGATGTACCATTGTTAGACAGATGTATATTAGAATCTCCCAATGATACATTCCTGGTGTTATCCCGTATTACTAATCATGTGTAAGCAGGGGATCACTGTTTTAAAGTGTCTAGTCTTTATAACACAATATTTTGGTGTGGGACTCTTTCATAGTTATTGTTAGATGGGTCTCGAACTATTATGTCCTTGTGTGATTTTGTACTCTAAAAAACCAGGGTGTTATACTTAGTTATAGAAACTCCTAAAGATGTCTCCACTAGTCTCAATGTTGTGCATTTTCAACGTAAGAGGCCCCACGGGATATTGTCATTAAGTCCCACGGTGTCAGTTTGGAGTTTGTACACCCACCGCTGTTTTTTTTCCAGAAGTCTGTGTTCCAGATTATCACTATAATACAGGTGTTCAAGGACAACCCACTTCAAATCATTGGGTGTGTGTTTCTGTTCCTTGTAATGTGAGGACATTTTTGTGGTGATGCGCTGACACCGGACGTTACTGCGGTGTTCGCACACTCTGGTGCTTACTTTTCTCATGGTCATAGCCACATAATGAAGGTTGGAGGGGCAAGTGATGAGATATACCACTCCTGCTGTGTTACAGTTTGTTAGCTTTCACAACTCCCAATTCGTTCCATTATTGAAGGGAACATTTTTGGTGGCGGTAGTAAGATGGCAAACACTGCAATTCCTGCAGGGATAATGACCCGTAGGTGGTGTACCTAGCATAGTTTGGTTCCTTTCTCTGTTGGTTCCTGATTTCGGGCGTGTATGTACCAAAATGTCTCTCAAATTCCTCCCCCTTCTGTGGGAGAACATTGGTTTTGGGATGTTAAGTTGCCCACTGTTCAAAATACGCCAATGTTTTCCAATGATTTTGGTGACTCGATCAGAGGCTATGTTAAAGGTAGTTATTCAGATTGGTCTCTTGTCTTCAACAGTGTTCTGTTTTTGGCATGTTTCCAGCAGAGAATCTCTGTGATTATTCACTGCTTGTTTCTTTGCTTTAGACACCAACTTTTTTTGGTAGTTCCTTGCCAGAATTTTGTCTGTCAGTTTCTCGGCTTGTGTTCTGAAATCATTGACCTCTGTGCAGTTCCTTCTTAGCATAAGGAACTGGCCGAAGGGGAAATTGTCTTTTAGATGCATGGGGTGAATGCTGTCGTATAGTAATAAGCAGTTCTTTGCAGTGTGTTTCTCATGTGTTGTTGTTTTAGGGTGCCTTGAGCTGCGATAATGTTGAGGTCCAGGAACACCAGTTTAGATCTGCTCATAGTATGAGTAAATTTAAGCAACGTGTCCTGGAGATTCAGCCAGGTTATGAACTCATCTGCTCTGGACTCGTCTCCTTCCCAAATCAGCAGAATGTCATCTATATACCTTTTCCAAAGTGTGATGTGTTGGAGTTAAGGGTTGGTATCTGCCAGGATTTTATGTTTCTCTAGATGGTGTATGCATAATCCTGCCACACTAGGGGCGAAAGTACTGCCCATACTAGTTCCGTGTTGTTGGCGGAACAAGGTATCTTCCAAGCGAAAGAAATTCTCCGTTAGAGCCCATTTGACGCATTCTAACCCCAGGTGTCTAGGTGTGTGGTAGGTCCAGTTCCCTTCATACAGGACTTCTTCGATGATTTCTAAAGTCTCCTTGTGTGGGAAGCTTGTGTACAAACTTTCAACGTCCAACCCTATGAGGATGCTGGTGACAGGGTTGAACTGTAGATCCTTTAGAAGACACAGGACTGCCTTAGTGTCCTGTAGGTATGTGTCTGTTCCTTGTATTAGAGGACGTAAGAAGACATCGGCAAATTTTGAAAGAGGTTCCAGTATCGAACCTATGACAAATACAATCGGTCACCCTGGTGGGTTTTCCAAAGATTTGTGTATTTTAGGTATTGTGTAGAAGTAGGGGGTCACCGGGTGTGTGTCAATCAGGAAATCCCCTTCTTTCTTAGTGATCCAATCATGTAGTGTCGCCTCCTCCACCATACTCGTGATCCGTATCCGTAGGCGTTCTGTGGGATCATCTCTGATGCGTTGACAATTCCTCTCGTCTTCCAGTAGTCGCATGCACTCACGGCGATAGGCTTCCGTTGTTTGTAGGACAATGGTGCCCCCTTTTTCTGCTGGTTTTACTACCACATACTTGTCGTTAGCTAGTTGTTGGATGGCCAACTGTTCTTCTTTGCTTGTATTATGGAAGATTTTGATGGTCCTCGGATCGATCGCCCCTATTTCTTTCAGAATCGCTTTTTCAAAAGCTAGGAGTTCCACGGGTAATGTGGCCGATGGTGGAGTGAAATTCGATTTCAGGTAGTCCTGTGTCACTGTCACTAGTTTCAATTGCTGGTTTGTTGGCGAAAAAGACCTGTAGTTTAATTCTGTGAATGAATTCGTTGATCTCGCAGCTTAATTTGAATTTATCCAGACTAGGTGTAGGGACGAATCCTATGCCTTTTTCCAGCACTTTGAGTTGGGTTGATGATAGAGTCTTGTCTGTCAAATTGACTACTAAGCTGGGCGGTTGCTGGTTCCTGGGATGTTCTGGGGGTCCATGCTCCTCGTTGTCATCGTCGTGAGTTCTAGTGGGTTTGACCACTGCACTTGTTGTCCTTTCTTCATCCGTCCTCTTTGTGCTCCTTTGCCTCTCCCTAAAAAAGGAGTCGATGATCCTGGGTATTCAGGTTGTTGTGCTGAATTCCAGTAAGCGTATGGCTGTTGTTGGAATTGTGGTGGTCCATAGAAGAAAGGGGGTCCTGGATAAGGTGGGGGGCCTTGGAAGGGAGGCCACCCTCGCCCTTGTCCTCCTTGGTGTCCCATCCGTCTTGTGTAGTTTTGCCTATTTCTGAAAGTGCCTCTCCTATTGTTGCCAGTATCTGAACTGTCAGAACCGGTGTCTGATCCATCAGTATCCGTATTGTATCCAGGGTTTCTACCTGTTGGATTGTAGTCTTCTCGTATGTAGGGGTAGACTTTTTCATGCGTGAAATTCTTTGAGTCTTTCTTGAATTTCTTGAATTTGGTGTCTTTCAAGGTTACCTCAAACTCGCGCATTGTATTATTCAGCTCCTCAAGTCTCTCTTTTAGTTTTGTTACTGATTGAAACGACTTTAGGCGAACCTCTATAGTGTGAATCTCATCCTTCATTTCTTGTGAAAGCCGTGCTGCCATCTTAATAATGAGGACCAATCAGTCTCTGGTACAATGCCACGAGATTATCGACCAATCCTTCTTGAATGATTTATCTTGTTGGAAAATGAAAGGTTCGTTGCATACGATCAGACCACGAGGTTCTGCATTTACTCTCAGGTACTCCGTCATCATGATCCCATGGATCATGGTCTTGATTTGGTTTCTTTTAATTTCTTTTAACTCGTCCCAGCTTGGGCCCGCTGCCTCTATATCTGTGTTCGATGTCTCATTGAATGGAGATATTGATGATAAAATTCTTTCTACCTCCTCTTCTGAGAAGGTAAGGCCTGTGATTTCTGCCATGGTGTCTTGTCTAGTGGTGTTTTAATCAAAGTAGAAAAAGAGAAGAAGGGAAGGGGAACTCCCACTGCTGTGGGCTGTCTAAATAGTTACCAAAGTAGAGAGGGAGGCAGAGGTAGAGGCTAGGTTTATCCTCCTGACAGTTATGTAGTTAGACAAAAATCGAGTAAATCGAAGAAAACCTGCCCTTAGGTAATTAGATAGGATACAGCAAGAATTCGTTGTAATCCCTTGTCTAGAAAAAATACTTTTTCTCCAGAGACCCCTCCCCCACCAGGGTTGCCCCTAGGTGGCAGGCTTCATCATTGGGGTTCCTCTCAATCCTCTACGGATTGAGGCGTGCTGCGACTTGTGAATTACATAGGAGCACTTTTTATTGTAGACTATGTGTAGTGCAGTGATGTGGAGTGGAAAGGGAAAGAAAATTCAAAAATACCTAACTAGTTGGCCACTCTTTTATTCCTGCCCCTAGTTGGTATGGTTAAAAATCAGGGGTCGTTTACTGAGAAGAAACCTGACCTTAATGAGTCTGGTTGTCTCAGGAATGTGTTTTTGTCAACATGTTTCGAGCTGTTCCCCTAATAGCTCTTCATCAGGACTACACGGAGTCCAGCCCTGTGTGTACCACTCCTAGTGAATCCTATAATAAGGACACAAACCATGCACACCTAATGCGCACTGTATACATACGGTTCTAGTGATTAATCCGTGTCTGTAATTAGAAAGCAAAAAGATATATTAAAAACAGTGAACTGTCCGCCGTGCTGGCAGGTCGCATTAGCATGATTGTGCAGGCAACTATCAAAATATCGCAACCGTATATTGTGGGTGCTCCTATGGTCTATCCTATGTGCTCAAATAGTGTGTAATGAACATGCCCCACACTGTAATGGGTGACCCCACTCGTAAAATAGCACTCGTGAAACAAGACACCACGTGACAGTATAACATAAAACATAGGAAAGATAATCCATGTGACATACTTCTGTAGATGCTATATTATTGCATCATGGTCAAAGCCAGGGCTAGAGGGGCTTTTTAGTCACAATCTAAAAGAGGGAGGGGGAAAAAATGTCTATATATTATGTACTCTTGTTGCTGATTAACAGGTGGGTAGCATACTCCATCTGTAGGAAAAAAAGAAGCCCCCCGCCACTTACTTCGTCAAAGCCGCCTCTGGTACAGTAACCTACTTCTCTCCCTGGAGACTGCATACTAACTGGTGCATGAGCCGTTTCCATTTATAAAGATCTTTCCTAACCATGCGGTGGGAAAAAAACGACCTGTCATTCTGCTTCGTAGTACTAGACCGCTCGGTTAGTTCAAAATGGCCGCCGTTGCCAGAGTAGTGGCAGCGCCCTGTTGGGAGGATTCCCATCCTGGAGAACATTAAGTTACTGGAAATGTATGAGGAAAGGAGTTGTTATTAAAATGTTTCACGTAATGCAGAATGCATACAAAAACATTGGGAATTATACAGGTATAGTATTTCGCTGTTTCCCTGCCCAGAAAAAAAGTCCTACTCGGGGGTGGTTAGATGTAATGGCTACTACCTAAGTCTGATATTACTTCAACAAGGCTACTTGCTTGTAATGTAGAGCGGATACTTCCCATGTTTGATAGTTTTATTCTTATTACTGCATGCATGTACCCGTGGACACAGCAGTCAGTATTTTACAATACATATTTCAAACTAATGGCTGCTTCGTGGCTTCTTTTCA
This sequence comes from Calotriton arnoldi, assembly GCA_963921515.1. Lineage (NCBI taxonomy): Eukaryota > Metazoa > Chordata > Amphibia > Caudata > Salamandridae > Calotriton > Calotriton arnoldi. The sequence continues at coordinate 275,802 of CAWUFW010015779.1, read as the reverse complement.
ATCGCTGAGTTGTCCCATTATCGGACAGATGTTATCTGAAGGATCTCTCAATGATGCATTCCCGGTCAATAGTAACGCACTCTTATCACGCTCAGATGTACCATTGTTAGACAGATGTATATTAGAATCTCCCAATGATACATTCCCTGTGTTATCCCGCATTACTAATCATGTGTAAGCAGGGGGTCACTGTTTTAAAGTGTCTAGTCTTTATAACACAATATTTTGGTGTGGGACTCCTTCATAGTTATTGTTAGATGGGTCTCGAACTATTATGTCCTCGTGTGATCGTGTACTCTAAAAAACCAGGGTGTTATACTTAGTTATAGAGACTCCAAAAGATGTCTCCACTAGTCTCAATGTTGTGCATTTTCAATGTAAGAGGCCCCACGGGATATTGTCATTAAGTCCCACAGTGTCAGTGTGTAATTTGTACACCCACGGCCGTTCTTTTTCCAGAAGTCTGTGTTCCAGATTATCACTATAACACAAGTATTCAAGGACAACCCACTTCAAATCATTGGGTGTGTGTTTCTGTTCCTTGTAATGTGAGGACATTTTTGTTGTGATGCGCTGACACCGGACGTTACTGCGATGTTCGCACACTCTGGTGCTTACTTTCCTCGTGGTCATACCCACATAATGTAGGTTGCAGTGGCAAGTGATGAGATATACCACTCCTGCTGTGTTACAGTTTGTTAGCTTTCGCAACTCCCAATTCATTCCATTATTGAAGGACACATTTTTGGTGGCGGTAGTAAGATCGCAAAAACTGCAATTCCCGCAGGGTTAATGACCCGTAGGTGGTGTACCTAGCATAGTTTGGTTCCTTTCTCTGTTGGTTCCTGATTCCGGGCGTGTATGTACCAAAATGTCTCTCTAATTCCTCCCCCTTCTGTGGGAGAACATTGGTTTTGGGATGTTAAGGTGCCCACTGTTCAAAATACACCAATGTTTTCCAATGATTTTGGTGACTCGATCAAAGGCTATGTTAAAGGTAGTTATGCAGATTGGTCTCTTGTCTTCAACAGTGTTCTGTTTTTGGCATGTTTCCAGCAGAGAATCTCTATGATTATTCACTGCTCATTTCTTTGCTTTAGACACCAACTTTTTTGGGTAATTCCTTGCCAGAAGTTTATCTTTCAGTTTCTCGGTTTGTGCTCTGAAATCATTGACCTCTGTGCAGTTCCTCCTTAGCCTAAGGAACTGGCCGAAGGGGAGATTGTCTTTTAGATGCCTGGGATGAAAGGAATGCAGTTCTTTGCAGTGGGTTTCTCATGTGTTGTTGTTTTAGGGTGCCTTGAGCTGCGATAATGTTGAGGTCCAGGAACACCAGTTTAGATCTGCTCATAGTATGAGTAAATTTAAGCAACGTGTCCTGGAGATTCAGCCAGGTTATGAACTCATCTGCTCTGGACTCGTCTCCTTCCCAAATCAGCAGAATGTCATCTATATACCTTTTCCAAAGTGTGATGTGTTGGAGATAAGGGTTGGTGTCTGCCAGGATTTTATGTTTCTCTAGATGGTGTACGTATAATCCCGCCACACTAGGGGCCAAAGTACTGCCCATACTAGTTCCGTATTGTTGGCGGAACACGGTATCTTCCAAGCGAAAGAAATTCTCCGTTAGAGCCCATGTGATGCATTCTAACCCCAGGTGTCTAGGTGTGTGGTAGGTCCAGTTCCCTTCAAACAGGACTTCTTCGATGATTTCTAAAGTCTGCTTGTGTGGGAGGCTTGTGTACAAACTTTCAACGTCCAATCCTATGAGGATGCTGGTGACAGGGTTGATCCGGTGTCTAAAGCAAAGAAACAAGCAGTGAATAATCACAGAGACTCTCTGCTGGAAACAGGCCAAAAACAGAACACTGTTGAAGACAAGAGACCAATCTGCATAACTACCTTTATCAAAGCCTCTGATCGAGTCATCAAAATCCTTGGAAAACATTGGCATATTTTAAACAGTGGGCAACTTAACATCCCAAAACCAATGTTCTCCCGCAACATTGAAACTAGTGGAGACATCTTTAGGAGTCTCTATAACTAAGTATAACACCCTGGTTTTTTAGAGTACACGATCACACGAGGACATAGTAGTTTGAGACCCATGTAACAATAACTATGAAGGAGTCCCACACCAAAATATTGTGTTATAAAGACTAGACACTTTAAAACAGTGACCCCCTGCTTACACATGATTAGTAATGCGGGATAACACCGGGAATGTATCACTGAGATTCTAATATACATCTGTCTAACAGTGGTACATCTGAGCGTGATAAGAGTGCGTTACTATTCACCGGGAGTGCATCATTGAGAGATCCTTCAGATAACATCTGTCCGATAATGGGGCATCCCAGTGGTTGAAAAGAACCCACAAAGCAGCCATTAGTTTGAAATATGTATCGTAAAATACTGACCGCTGTGTCCTCGGCTACATGCATGCAGTAATAAGAATAAAACTATCAAACATGGGAAGCATCTGCTCTACTTTACAAGCGAGTAGCCTGGTTGAAGTAATATCAGACTTAGGTAGTAGCCATTACATCTAACTACCCCGAGTAGGACTTGTTTTCTGGGCAGGGGAAACAGCGAAATACTATACCTGTATAATTCCCAATGTTTTTGCATGCATTCTGTATTACGTGAAACATTTTAATATCAACTCCTTTCCTCATACATTTCCAGTAACTTAATGTTTTTCAGGATGGGAATTCTCCCAACATGGCGCTGCCACTACTCCGGCAACGACGGCCATTTTGAACTAACCGAGCGGTCTAGTACTACGAAGCAGAATGACAGGGTGTTTTTTTCCTGCCGCATGGTTAGGAAAGGGCTTTATAAATGGAAACGCCTCATGCACCAGTTAGCATGCGGTCTCCAGGGAGAGAAGTAGGTTACTGTACCAGAGGCGGCTTTGACGAAGTAAGTGGCGGGGGGCTTCTCTTTTTCCTACAGATGGAGTACGCTACCCACCTGTTAATCAGCAACAAGAGTACATGATATAAAGACCTTTTTTCCCCCTCCCTCTTTTAGAGTGTGACTACAAGCCCCTGTACCCCAGGCTTTGACCATGATGCAATAATATAGCATCTATAGAAGTATGTCACATGGATTATCTTTTCTATGTTTTATGTTGTACTGTCATGTGGTGTCTTGTTTCACGAGTGCTATTTTACGAGTGGTGTCACCCATTACAGTGTGTGGCATGTTCATGACACACTATTTGAGGACATAGGATAAACCATATGAGCACCCACAATATACGGGTGCGATATTTTAATAGTTGCATGCACAATCATGCTAATGCGACCTGCCAGCACGGCTGACAGGTCACTGTTTTTAATATATCTTTTTGCTTTCTAATTACAGACACGGATTAATCACTAGAACCGTATGTATACAGTGCGCATTAGGTGTGCATGGTTTGTGTCCTTATTACAGGATTCACTAGGAGTGGTACACATGGGGCTGGACCCTGTGGAGTCCTGATGAAGAGCTATTAGGGGAACAGCTCGAAACATGTTGACAAAAACACATTACTGAGACAACCAGTCTCATTAAGGTCAGGTTTCTTCTCAGTAAACAACCCCTGATTTTTAACCATACCAACTAGGGGCGGGAATAAAAAAGTGGCCAACTAGTTAGGTTTTTTTTAATTTTATTTCCCTTTCTACTTCACATCTTTGCACTACACATAGTTTACAATAAAAAGTGCTCCTACGTAATTCGCAAGTCGCAGCATGCCTCAATCCGTAGAGGATTGAGAGGAACCCCAATGATGAAGCATGCCACCTAGGGGCAACCCTGGTGGGTGAGGGGTCTCTAGAGAAAAAGTCTATTTCTAGACAAGGGATTACAATGAATTCTTGCTGTATCCTATCAAATTCCCTAAGGGCAGGTTTTCTTCGATGTACTCAATTTTTGTCTAACTTCCCAAAATATAATCTTTTTTTAAGCAGCACTTTTCCCTCTAATGGACAGAGGCTGGTTTTTTAAAAAAAGGCTGCCCATTTTAGAAATGCAAATGCAGGAACAGAGGTCTGCTATCCCTTGCAGGCCTCCATCCCTGCATTTGCAGCTAGTCAATGAGAGGTCACAAACTACGACCTGCCTAATTGTTATTTATTAGTCAAGTTGTTGTATGACCCCCCTGTGAATGTACAATTAGTGTTGTAACTTATTAATTCATATGTCGCAACGCAAATTGCATTCCCTTTGGTAACCACTTGGGGTGCAAAAGGGAAGACTACTTCAGGCCGGTAGATTTGCACTTGCATATTATTTCAGGATTTCTTAATCAAGAATTACAGACTCCTATCTTGCACTTTATTGCTTTACACAGAGACATCTATTAGGATAGCAAACTCTTCTTTTGCATTTTTTTTTTAAATAAGTAGTCATCCATTAGTATTAATAACTCAATATTTCACTTGCATTGTTTTAACAAGAGAAGTGAGTGCACTCTTGTCTTGAACATACTTTATTATTGTTGTTAGAACACATGTGGTATTAAGGTATTTATTTGAACAAGTAGAGAGGTTCAGGTAGCTTAGGCAAACTGTATAATATTAATCAATGCTTTTTTTTTTTTTTAAGTTTGATTTATTAAAAGACAACAAACGAAACAAATATTCATAAAGATGAGCAATCTTCCTATTGAACAATAAAATGATTAGATAAAATTAGAAGACAATATAGGAATTAAATTTATACTATATATATATAAATACGAAAACAAATATACGTTGAAAGGAACTAAAAAGGGGGATGAGGAAGGGAGGGATAAGAGAAAATAGAAACATAAGTCATCAATATAAGACAATCAAAGATATTGTCTAAATATACATAGTGAATAACATTGTAAGCATATTATTAAGTGAAACAGTGAAAAGAAAGCTGTAACAAACTTTCATTAACTAAGAGATATCATTAACATATGAGCATAAAAAGGCGGAAAGGGCAAAATCAAGGTGGTTTCCGAACTTCGTCAGGTACATTTTTAAGAGCAGCAGAAGAGGAGGCAGAATGAGATAAATAAGTAGTTAAAGGAAGCCACATAAGATCTCTTTTAATTAAGCCTGGGCGTAGTTCGCGAAGTAGCGCTACGCGAAGCTACGCAAAGTGCAGTTCGCACTACGCGAGCTACGCGTAGCACTACGCGAACTGCGTAGTGCACTGTTCGCAATGATTGCACAGTGCCGGATGCTTGTCCGCACTGTGCAATCATTGAAAACGGCATGTTGCACAGTGCGAGCTGTCTTTTACTGCCGCTCGAGTAGATTTTTACTCGAGCGGCAGCTTCTCAACGCGGACTGGTAGTTTCTCATCGCGAGCGGTCGCGAGCATACGCGACCACTCGCAATGAGAAACCTGACCTCCCCGCGTTGAGAATCTCGCCGGGATGTCATTTTGCTTGCTCGCGGTCGCCAACTTGACGTTGAGGACCGCGAGCAAGCAAAAATGACCGCTGCACTACGCTACGCTACGCTACGCGTGTTTGCACTGTGCTACGTGCAATTCGCGTTGTGCGAAGTAGCGCAAACTTCGCAAACTACGCGAGCGTAGCGTAGTGCTTTGCCCAGGGTTACTTTTAATAGCTAAGGATATGGGGGAGACATAATTGGTGTCTAATCTATGATGGAAACAGACAGCGTTCCACCATGCTCGAAAAGTGACTTTATCAGCTTGTTTCCAGTTGGAAGTTATTAAGTGGAAAGCAACAGCTATTAATAAATCTAAAAGTTTGAAACTTAGAGGTGATTGAGGCCATTGGGGAGACAGAGTACCCAAAAATATATTAATAAAGGAAAATGGGATTTGGACTTTAAAAATTACTAGAATTTGAGACCAAACTGATTTCCAAAACTGATAGATTGAGGGGCATTCAAATAACATATGTTTTAAATCTGCAGTGGGACAGGGACAGGACCAGCAAACAGAGGGTGAATCAGATGAAAAAGAAGCTAAGGACATAGGGGAGAATAATAATCTATGATAAATGAAAAAAAGGGTTTGTGTGGTGTTTGCAGCTCGAGAGGTTTTATGGAGTTTAGACCAAATTTTATCCCAGGTAGTAATTGACCATTCTTGAGCAAAGACTTTTTCCCAACTTTTTTCAGTTTTCGATTTAAGTCTTTCTGTGGAAAAAAGTAAAAGTTTGTAAATTTTTGACGCTGGTGGAGAACCTTCTAGACTTGAAAGAAGAGGCTCAGATGATATAGGAGAGTTGGTAGAAGCAGGTAAGTTTTGGAGAAGATGACTGAGTGATAAATAGAGATTATTATATTGCGATCTGAAGGATGATGGTAGAGAAAATTTAGATTGAAGATCAGAAAAAGAAAAAGGCTTGTTGTCATCTATAAGTTGTGAGATCCAATATAAGCCTCTAGAGTGCCAAGATTTCCAGAATATAGAGCGGTTACGAATCCGCAAAGATTTATTATACCAAATAGGTTGATTATGGAAAGAGGTAGTGGAGGAATATGATGAGGATATCAGGGGTGATAAAAGTTTACGAGAATGAGAAATGACCGGGAAGTGCAGAGAGGTAACTTTGGCAGTGAAGGTCAAAATTTCTTGGAAGCCAAAAGGGGTAATAAGATCTTTTTCTAATTGTAACCAGAGGGGTGGATGTAGGGGAAGATCCTCATAAATCCACTTAGCAGCTTGTTTTAGTGAGAATGCAGCATGATAGGTCTTAAAGTCGGGGAACTTGAGGCCGCCATTGGGTCTATCTTTCTTGAGAGATGATAATGCTATATGTGAAGATTTACCTTTCCATAAAAATGTTATCAAGATGGAATCAATTTTTTTGAAGTAATACTGAGGGATATGAATAGGAATCATCGATAACATATATAGTACTAGAGGTGAAAGCATCATTTTAATAGAGTCTAACCGACCCCACCAAGAGAGAAAGAGAGGGTGCTGATGGAGCAGGGAAAATAAAAATTTTAACCCCTAACAAATTTTATAATTAATTAAATAAAATGTTTGTTTAAATGTATTAATCAACACTGTATGTGTGGGAATGGTAATATGCCAATGTGTGTGCTAAATAATCTATTAATGAATGTCCGTGTGTCTAATTATAACGTAAAAATAAATGCGTACTAATAAAAATAAATGCATGTTATTGTGCTTCATTGAAATAAAATGTGTCGTTGCAAAAACAAATAGTGATGGTAAGTAAGGAACAGCTTAAATGTTGCTTTCTGCTAGGTAACAACTAATTGGGGTACGTAGACGGGAGGGAAACGAAAGGGATATTTTTCTCTATTTTAATTATGTTTTGTTTGCCTCAAATTAGTGCTTCTAAAAGTATAACCGAGTGGCGATATAAAATGGCCGCCAGTGGGAAGATGTGCGCAGGCGCAAGGGGACACGTGATACGGGATGAAATTGGAGAAATCCGGAACCTCGTGATGTATCTGAGAGGCTAGGATGCAAGAAATGGTCAAGGCTGGTGTGACCTAATTGAACTGATAGTGTGCCATGATGATCAGCAGAAAGCCCGTGGGAAACAAGTCTAAGAGAAAGGACAATGACTGCGGAGTTCTCGAATGTGTCGAAAGAAGTTACAAATGAACTGATCGAATCGGATGGAAATGTTTAAGCGTATGGGAAAGGAAATGATCCAAGGACCCTTGAATCCAAGAGAACTTGATTAAAGAATGAATAAGCTGACATGCATGGACCAATGAAAGAAAAGCGTGATATTAATGTTGCAACAGTTAGTTAGCAAAGTTAGAATTAGGGTATAAGAGGGCCTACTCTTAGTGGGAGGGGGTCAGAATTGATGTCAGTCGTGGTTGCAGTCACAGTCAGGAGAGGAGTTGAAGAGTCGTGTTGGTGGCTTCCAGTGCTGGGTGGTCCTGATCGATCCCTTACTGAGCGGGAGATGCTGAAAGACTGTTAGAAGAGACGGGTTGCAGGTAGCTGATGCTGAAGAGCTGAAGTTGCTGTTGCTGTCTTAATTTTACAGTTGAGTATGAGAATCAGGCTATTTCTAATTCCTAACTTAGGTTAGAAATCATTAGGCTAAATTAGGAAGCTAGGCAGGTAATTAGGGTTTTGGCTTCATGACAAAATTTCCTTTCTGCAATAAATTGATTATGTTTAATAAAATTGTGAATTAGAATGAATAATTGAATAAAGTATTAAAATTCTTTTCATGCTTTTAAAATTATATAAAATTTAAGATTCTTTAAACCCAAAATGACTCAGTGGTTATTTTCCTAAATGATTGTGACATAAGTAATTGTTTATTGTGATTCAGCTGGTCTTAATCACTATGAACTAATTTCTTAAATGAATGATTCATCGACAAACAATAAGCAGGAATATCTTAAGAAATAACTAAAATAAAGGGACAAAATAAGGTAATAAGATATCCTGGCTCTTCCAGCGGTACATAAAATGGTGTTCTCCATTTAGTTCTCATGCTTCTCCTAGGAGTACAGAATTTCACAAAGGTGTAAAGGAAATCCAGGAGTGTGTGTGTGTGTTAGACGATGTTTATGGGCCCCATCGTCATGTGGATATGAGAAATATAGTTTGCCCCTGGATGACCTATAAGTAACCTAGGAGGAGAATAGTTTTTATTGTACGCGCTGCATCAGATTTCTTGGTAGCAGAGGATGGTTTTCTATAGATTAGTTTAGTGATTATTGATTATTGATTATTGATTATTTTTTGATGACTAACACTATATGTTGAGTCATGTTATGTTATATGTAAGTTTTCACGCTTCTGGGATGTAGGAAGTGGAACACGTGTGGCAAGAGAAGTCACATGGAATTTGGTACATGGTCTGAATTCATTTTGGTTATAACGCAGGTTGTGTTATGTTAGGGATTTCGGTATGAAAAGTGTGTAAATGAAATAGCAAATCACGTTTACTTGTGAAACTTTGGCCTTAATTCTCAGGAGCCTAGTCTCCACATGTGTCTTATCCCCAGAGAAACGAGTAAATTGTTTGTTTGAAAGAAGGGTAAGGTAGAGGGAAGTGCTACTTTATCGGCGAGAGTAAATAATTCTGTGGTAGGGTAGAGGTAAGCGCTGCCTACTGGAAAAGCAGGATTCTTGTGTAAAAGGACAAAGCTGTCACTTTGTTTAGCGAATCAGACTATGGAATTGTTTATTTGTTGTAACTAACAAAGAAAACAGCGAAAAGAAAAATTGCCGATAAATTTTGTAAAGGAGGGGTAAAGAGTAGAAGTGACGTGGAAAAGTGCCGCGCTAGGATTGGATAGTGCGCTAGTCACGTGAACACAGAGCAGGAGTGACGTAGAAAAGTGCCGCGCTAGGATTGGTTGGTTCACGGTCGGTGGGAATTGTTCTGATTGGTACTTTAGTGTGAGTCACGCTGTAATTGGTCAAAGTTCCGTACACAGAAACAGCGTTAGAGTAAAAAAAAAACAAATAGAAAACATGCCGTATTACGAGTATGAAAGAGAGAGAACGTCATGGACGACGAAATTGAAGAATTTCTTTAAGAAAGACAAAAAGGTTGTGACTAGAGAGGGACAAATAATTCCTCCACCGAAATCAGCAGCTTCACACATGATGCTGAAATATGGATATCATACGTGCATATGGTTGGACAATTGGGTAAAATATACAAAGAATGATGGAGCATTGGCTTTCCCTGAAAATGGTTCTTTTAATGTAGCGGTTTTACGGAATTTAAGAGAAAAGATGTTTAAATTGGAACCTAGACCTAGACCGACACAGTTTGAGGCTTTAACAGAATGGGAAGATGAGATGTACGAGCGAGAAAGATTCAGAGGAATGAAAGGTTATGAGTTTGTGCCCGGAAGATTGTGGGGAATGAATCATGAGGACAGAATAAAACGATGGAGATGTGCTAACATGACAGGAGGTTTGTTTCCAGCTTTTACAGTTGAGGAAGGGACTAAGAAAAAACGGACTGAGAAAAAGAAACATATAGAGAGAGAAAAGTATATGCATGAGAGCGAAACGGATGACGAGTTGCTGGAAGATATTTTAAATAGAAATCCACCTCCGTATCAGCAGAGTTCTACAGTGGTGACACCAAATGCGCCACCAATAGAGACTATGCGAAATAAAAGTCCGGAAAAGAGAAATGAAGTAAATAGGTCACAAGAACAAATGAGAACTTCTCAAAATGAGGGAATAGAAAGCGACAATGCAAGCGAATTGGCAAGAACCACAAAAGAACTAACTGAGAAAATTAGAGAATTAACGAAAAATATGGAAGCAGTTACTGTGCCTGTAACAATAGGTCCAGTAATACCAGTTTTTGAGAATCAGAAAATTGATGAGCGATCCTTGGTAATTCCCTTGAGTTCACAATTTCAGAGAGAAAAGGAAAGAATGGAAACAAGTCCAGGTACAAGCAATTTGGCTAGTGCTTACAGACCAAGTCCACCTGAAAATTTGACAGTAAATGAGTGTAACGGTAGAAAAATACCTATGGTAACTGAATCTGCAACCGTGACACCTGAAAAGAGTGGAAATTGGACAGAAATAAATAGTACTCCCATAGGTCCGACTCTTGATGAGTTAAATGAGTGGATGAAAGCTTTTAAAATAAAAGAAACAGAAGAAAAACCATTAGATGTGATCAGATTGAAAATAGATATGGAAGAATTAATTTTAGGAACGATTGGTACTGAAAAGATAAAAAATTATCAGGATGATGAAATAATGTTTCTGTGCAAAAGTATAACATGGAGGGCAAAGAATTTACATGACAAACTAGAAGAAGTGGCTAGTGAGATTGGAATAGATTTTGCAAAAGTAAAAACATTGCAGAAACCATACAGAGTAGACTTTTGTGAAAAAGATATTGAAAATTTGAATACAGCAGGAAGGCTGACACAGATAAAGGAGTTGATTGTGTTGTTGAGAAAATGGGGTGATGTGGACAGATGGAAGGTTAGATGGACAAAGAAGAATGAGAAAAGTATAGACAAAGGTTCATTGGCTTTTATGATAACAGAAAAAGAACCTGTTGCTAAAGAATACCCTATGAGAGAAACTCCAGGTGGTAGTTACGTGCATGTTCCCTGGACTAGGCAGGACATCCTGTCATTTACAAATGACTTTCCAAAATTAAGAGAGAAGCCAGTTGAGTGGTACCGACAAGTAGAAAGGTTTGTAAAGGTCTCAAAAGTGTTGTGGATAGATTTGGATGGATTGTTTGACATAGTGGTACCAACGGATCTGTGGTCCGAATGTAAGATTACGGTTGACTGGCCAACTACAGAATATCCAAGAGATCCTAAGACAGGAGCTCCAGGACCAGATGTGATGAAGAAATACGACAAGGTGATTACCTTTTTGAAGAATAAGATTCCTCCCAAAGAGACAGATTGGGTTAAGATTGATAGAACTACACAGGAAAGTAAGGAGTCTGTACATGCATATTATGAGCGTTTGTTATTGGTTTTCAAGCAGTATAGCGGTTATGAGGAATTGAGTGAAAAGGACATGAGTCATTTTGTATACCGATTTGTGTTTGGCCTGAAACAAGAAATAAGTGATATGATTAAGCAACATATGATAAATTGGCAGAATGGAAGTGTAGATGAGGTGCTGAGGTATGCTAAGTATTGTAGTGATGAAATAGAGAGTAAACAGCGTAAGTTGAAAGAAAAGGCAATGTGGGCACAAGTGAAAGCGGCAGAAAAACAAGAAGCCCAATTGGACAATAATAATGGAAACGAATCAGGACAGAATAAGATGCGACCAAACATAGGTAAAGGAAAAGGTCAAGTGAGTCTAGAAGAGGCAAAGAAGAAATGGCCATGTCATAATTGCGGAAAATTAGGGCATTGGAGAAATGAGTGTAAGTTCCCACCTAAACCTAATCTGGAACATCAATCATTAACTCCACAGGTGCAGAATGAGGTAGTTGTCCAACAAAGTCAGGTGCCACAACCACCACTTCCCAACACTGTTAACCAGCAAAGATACAGTACAGAAACAGGATTCTACGGAGGAGAGCAGGTAACACAGTTGCCGCGAGCAGCTAACATTTCCCAGTATTGGTTGCGTCAGAGTGAGGATGACCCGGATGAAAGTTTCTGACGGTGCGCAGGAGAGGGGAAAGAGTGCGTGCTTGGCGCAACTCTAGAGGTAGATCAGTCTGGTCCCTTTGTGGATGGAGAAGTGAATGGTGCAAACGTAACATTCCTTGTCGATACTGGAGCTACCCGTTCTACTGTTAGATCAGTGGAAATTCCAAACCTTCCTCTCTCAGGTGAATACATCCAAGTGGTAGGAGTAGCCAATCAGCAGATTAAAACCCCACTTACTGAATTGGTGGAAGTAAAAATTGGTTCTTTTAGCAAAATGCATAAATTTGTAGTGTGCGATTGTAGTCCTGTAAATCTTTTAGGTCGTGACCTTTTGTGCAAAATGAATTGCACAATTTATTGTACGCCAGATGGAATAGGTTTTCAGACTTCAGATGAAGATGTTTTGTATAAAGTAACTTTGATGAATCAAGAACCTGAAACGAATGGTTTATTTCCTGCATTTGATGCAGAAAAACTTCCAGAAGAACTGAAAAGTACAGTAAAAGAAAGTGTGTGGGATTTTACAGGAGAGGACATTGGATTAATGAGAGAAGTTGATCCCGTAAAAGTAACAGTGAAAGAAGGGATAATTTATCCAAACACGCCACAGTACAAATTAACTCCAGAAATAATTGAAGGAATAACTCCTGTGATAAATAAGATGATTGAACAGGGAATTCTGAAAGAAATCATGAGCAGTCCATGTAATTCACCTATTATGGGACTGAAAAAGCCAAATGGAACATATAGAATAGTACAGGATTTGAGAAAGATCAACAAAATAGTTGTACCATGTTGTCCAATAGTGCCAAACCCTGCAGTAATTCTATATCAAATCCCGCATGAAGCTGAGTGGTACACTGTGATAGATTTGTGTCACGCATTTTTCTCTATTCCTTTGCATCCAGATAGCCAGCCATTATTTGCATTCCGGTTCGGAGAGCGTATTTTGGCATGGTGCCGAATTCCACAGGGGTATACAGAAAGCCCCTCAATTTTTAATCAGATTCTAAAGAAATCTCTGGAAGATTTAAAAATGCCAGAAAAATCAGTGATGGTGCAGTATATCGATGACCTATTGGTGGCATCGAAAACCAAAGAGGCATGTGTAAGTGACACAATTGCTTTACTGAACCATTTGGAGAAAAGAGGACATAAAGTGTCCCCTTCAAAATTGCAGTTTTGTCAGAAAGAAGTCCAGTATTTAGGGCATAAAATTGAGAAAGGAGTGCGGAAAATAGCGACAGAAAGAGTAAGAATGATTCAAGGAATGAGAGCACCAATGACTCAAAGAGAGGTAAGAATGTTTTTGGGAATGGTTGGATATTGTCGACAGTGGATAAGTGGATTTTCTTTGATTGCAAAACCCTTACAAAAATTGACAAAGAAAGATGTAAAAGACCCTTTTGAGTTAAACAAAGAAGAAATGAAATCTTTCAAAGAATTGAAAAAGAAACTGTGTGAGGCCCCTGCTTTAGGCATGCCTGATTATGAGAAGGATTTTGAGTTGTACTGCAGTGAAAGAGATGGATGTGCATTTTCAGTACTGGTACAAAAACACGGGACCATGAAAAGGCCAATCGCTTACTTTTCAGCTGTTTTAGATCCTATAGCAAAAGCATTGCCTGGGTGTCTGAAAGCAGTTGCTGCTACTTGTGTAAGTCTGGAACAAAGTGAAGGTATAGTGATGGGGTATCCACTGAGAGTATATGTTCCCCATTCAGTAGAAATTCTTTTGACAAGAACAAAAACACAGTACATGACACATAGTCGGCTGACTAAGTACGAAAAAGTCATCTTGAGTGCTGAAAATGTGACCATAGACAGATGCATAAATGTAAATCCTTCTACATCATTGCCAGATGAAGAGAGTATAATTGAACAAGACGAAGTAGATCATGATTGTCTGAATGTGCTGGAATATTGCACAAAACCAAGAGCTGACATAAAAGATGGACCGTTAAAGGAATCGGATTATGTCATGTTTGTAGATGGTTCATGTTTACGCACAAAAGAAGGAGTGTTAAGCGCAGCTTACGCAGTATGCACAGTGGCAACTGTGATGGAAGCGTCTTGTCTGAAAGGAGTTAGGTCTGCCCAAGTTGCGGAACTAATTGCTTTGATTCAAGCATGTAAATTGGGGAAAAATGTACGAATCACGATTGTGACCGATAGCCAATATGGTTTCGGCATCGTACACGATTTCGGTCAGATTTGGTCACAAAGAGGATTTTTGACATCTGCAGGAACACCTATCAGAAATGGAGATTATGTTAAAAAACTGCTTGAGGCGATACAGTTGCCTAAACAAATAGCTGTAGTGAAGTGCAAGGCGCATAAGAAAAACGAAGACTACATAGCGGTCTGCAATAATTATGCTGATGAGATCGCTAGATATTGTGCGGAAAACATGGCGTCCCTGAACAAAAATAGAGAAAGGGAGCATGTCTCTTGTCCTTTGCTTTTCACTAATACTGTCGAAACATGGGATGAAGTAAGGCAGTTACAAGAAACAGCAAGAGATGAGGAAAAAGATTACTGGATAAAAGCAGGATGTAGAAGACAGGAAAATAATGGTGTGTGGGTATACAGAGATGAAAGACCAGTTATGCCTGATAGCATGATTGCAGACATGGCACGGATGTACCATGGACAAGCTCATATTGGGAGAGATGCAATGATCAGACTTTTTAGACAAACCTGGTATAACCCAAAATTCAGAGCCATTGCTGAAAGTCTTTGTCAAAGATGTCTTATTTGTCAACAGTTTAACCCAGGAAGAAAAACAGTAGTGAGTCTAGGAACAATAGGACGAGAAGGAGGTCCATTCACAAGAATACAGATGGACTTTATTGAGATGCCCCCTAGTAACAGATTAAGATATGTTCTAGTGGTCGTCTGTTTGTTCTCTCGTTGGGTGGAGGCATACCCCACAAGAAGGAATGATGGAACAACAGTGGCAAAACTTATGCTGCGAGAGTTCATTCCAAGGTATGGTTTTCCAGTCACGGTTGAGACAGATAGAGGAACACATTTTCAAAATGAGTTGATCCAATTGATTTGTGAAGCATTGAGTATTAAACAAAAACTACATTGTGCTTACAGACCAGAGGCTTCTGGGGTAGTAGAGCAGATTAATGGAACAATTAAAAACAGATTAGGAAAAATGTGTCAAGCTACAGGACTCAAATGGCCGGATGCACTGCCTCTTGTTCTGATGACCATCAGAAGCATCCCTGAAAAGAAAACGGGACTCAGTCCTCATGAGATGATCATGGGACGAGCAATGAGACAAGCACACGTACCCGTCAACAAGTTATTAACTATAACTGATGATCTAGTACTGGATTATTGCAAGGGACTGGCTGATGTGGTGCGTTCTGTGTTTCATCAGGTTGGACCGGATGCGACCACTCTTGAAAGAAAACCAGCCCACGACTTGAATCCAGGAGACTGGGTCCGCATAAAAGTCCACAAGAGAAGAAACTGTCTAGTTCCGCGTTGGGATGAGCCAAGGCAGGTAATCCTAGTGACAACGACTGCTGTCAAGTGTGCAGGAGTGAAGAACTGGGTTCATGCCAGCCACACAATCAGAGTTCCAGAACCTACAGATCGACATGTGAGTCGGCGTCTGGAAGTGTGGGATAAAAGTTTAACGGCTGGGACAACCAAGATAAAAGAAAGGGTGCCAGAACTTGAAGATCGACCTGAAAGTCGACATCTGGAAACCCCAACGACAAACACCTCTAGAGAAGAAGAAGAAGAAGAAGAAGAAGAAGAAGAAAGAAATTCAGAAATTCCAGAATTTGAAGATCGACCTGTAAGTCGACATCTGGAAATATCTGACACAACTTCAGACTCTGATGATTCAATTGAAAACCGTAAAGAATTCCTAAGGAAAACTTGGGGTTATAAACCAATTAGAGAAGAAACTGAGCAAGAAATTGAGTTAGATGAACAACCAGGTACAAGTTATGGTGGAAATCTTTCAGAAACAATATTAATAGATGAAGTAGGGAAAGAAGTACACAAAAGGTTAGAGAATCGAGAAGAACCCCGAGGAGCAATAGGGACAGATAGAGAAACAGAAGAACAGGGAAATTTAGAAACAGAAAAGGAGAAAAACACCAAATCGGAAGAACACCGAGGAGGGACAGTAATAAGGGAAAACAAAAAGGAGAAGACAGATCCACCAGTAAGAGATGACGAGATTATAAGTTTCAAAATAAGAGACAACAGTGAGACAGTTGAAACAGAAACAGAAGAAAGTGGAGGGGAAGAAAAAGCAAAGACTGAATCAAGAAAACGAAATTGGAAATCAGAAAGAGAAGAAAGAGAAGGTGAAGCCAAAAGGCCAAGAAAAGGAGATAATTGGCCCAACAGCTATGTAAGAAAATTGAGATATAGAATAATAAGAGCGGAAGACGAAGGTGCTGAACAAGTAAATGAAGTAACAAGTCAAAAGGGACAAGAAAAACCCAGTGGAAAAAGATTACAAAAGTCCAAAAGGACAAAGAAAGTGAATTCAAAATTTAAGTCACCTGAGTGGCTGTATATTGCACTAACTGATTACAAAGAAGAAGAAGAAAACACTCACGGAAACCAGAGACTGAGAAGTCGGATGGGAAAAGGTGAGATGCAACAAAACTGAAGTGAAGAATTATAGTGCTTCTGCCGGACATGACAATTTTACTGGATGTGACAAATCACCGGATGTGACAACGAAAGAATTCTGGAGAGAATTAAAGAAAGTACCAAGCAAAGACTTTTTGAAAGCAGAGTGGCATCTAAGTCATTTCTGAGGTGTAGTGACACAATTTTCTGAAACTTAACAAATAGAAAAAGAAAAATGGAAAATAATAGGGATAGAAGAGATAAATGTGAATTTATAAAGAGATGGTGCAAAATGTGCTGCTTTTGTACAGGGTTATTAATGACCATATGGATAGTTTTAGCAATCACAATTCCTATTAGTGTAGCTGTGATAGAAGCAAAAAATGATACTAAACTAGAAAAAGAAACTAGTATTAAAGAACCAGTTATTTTAAGAAGTAGTGCAGAGTTGCATAAGGATAAGTCAGTAACAGATTTTTCAAAGAATGTTTTTACAAAATTGTTGTATGAGTAAGTAGAAACAATGGACGTGAGAGATTGTTATGTTTGTATGCAGTTGCCTGCATCAGTATCAGAAGGTGTGACTTATCATCACTTACCTCTGACTTATGGAATAACATGTAGTATAATAGCAAGTTTATTTTATAAAACAGGTAGATTAGAATCTTATTATACTGATATAGATAAGATTTTTGCAAACATTCCAGTAGTACCAGAACTTAACAAAGTAAAACCAGCAAAAGTTTTAGGAGAATTCTTTTTAGAACATAGAAAATTAACGTTAGAAGAAATAGTTAGTAACAACCTTACCTGTGAGTTAAAGAAAGAAGAAAAAGTATTTTTAGAAATGGTTGAAGAAAGAAGAATGAAATTTCAAAAAGAAGCAATAAAAGAGGAAGGAAAACGTTTATGGACGTTTGAGGAAGGAAATCATGAAGGGAAAAAGATAAATGCAGCAATGACATTAGACTGGCCGCAAACAGGAAAGTTGTGCATTAGGAGAAATAAGACAGTCTATGACAATTACTTTGTAGGTTCCAGTATCTGCCATGACAATTATCAAATTCTGGGAGGTTGGGGATTCAAAGGTGGAAAGGACCCAATATTTCCAGGTATCTATTATGTTTGTGGGAATAGAGCTTATTACAGGTTACCGGACCATTGGTATGGAACTTGCTATGTAGGCCTGGTCTTTCCAAAAAAATTCACATGGACAGAGAAGAAAAGGGAACATACAAGATGATTAATAGATTTACACGTAGAAAGAGGGAAAGTTTTTCAGAAATTGTAGGTGATATTTTTGGAGCATTGATACCAGCAGTGGGAATATCTTTGAATGCATTTAAAATTCGGAAGTTATCCACAGTAGTAGATCGTTTGTCTACAGATACTGCGGGAGGGTTCTTAATGGTAAATACCGAAATGGTTGCCATGAGAGCTATGGTGATGCAAAATCGGCTTGCCCTTGATATTCTTTTGGCAAAAGAGGGTGGAGTCTGTGGAATGTTGAAAGTCCAACATTGTTGTACTTACATTCCTGATAACAGTGAAAATATACAGAAGTATATTACAAATATTACAAGTTTGCACAAAGAATTAGTTCCACTGGAGGTTGAAAGTGTTTTGGGAAAACTTGGTAGAGGGTTTTCCTCAGTAGCGAATTGGTTAACTAGGATGAGTAGACTAGTGATAGGGAAAGTTATAATAGTAGCAACTATAGTAATATTGTTAGCCATGATATTGAAAATAGTAATAACATGTATAAAGAGAAAAGTAAGACAGAATAAGATAAGAAGAAATAACAGATTAATGAGAGAAAGAGAGAGAGAAATGGGTGAAATTGAGTTGGAGAAAATGAAAGAAAGCATGTACAAAGACTCTAAAAGGCAAGATGAAGAAGAAACAGATGTATAAATAACAGAAAGCAAAGGATGAAAGACATGCTGCCTGAAAAGAAGTATGACTTGGGTTTTATGTGGTGATTTAAAAATCACCAAAGGGGGATTGATGGAGCAGGGAAAATAAAAATGTTAACCCCTAACAAATTTTATAATTAATTAAATAAAATGTTCGTTTAAATGTATTAATCAACACTGTATGTGTGGGAATGGTAATATGCCAATGTGTGTGCTAAATAATCTATTAATGAATGTCCGTGTGTCTAATTATAACGTAAAAATAAATGCGTACTAATAAAAATAAATGCATGTTATTGTGCTTCATAGAAATAAAATGTGTCGTTGCAAAAACAAATAGTGATGGTAAGTAAGGAACAGCTTAAATGTTGCTTTCTGCTAGGTAACAACTAATTGGGGTACGTAGACGGGAGGGAAACGAAAGGGATATTTTTCTCTATTTTAATTATGTTTTGTTTGCCTCAAATTAGTGCTTCTAAAAGTATAACCGAGTAGCGATATAAAATGGCCGCCAGTGGGAAGATGTGCGCAGGCGCAAGGGGACACGTGATACGGGATGAAATTGGAGAAATCCGGAACCTCGTGATGTATCTGAGAGGCTAGGATGCAAGAAATGGTCAAGGCTGGTGTGACCTAATTGAACTGATAGTGTGCCATGATGATCAGCAGAAAGCCCGTGGGAAACAAGTCTAAGAGAAAGGACAATGACTGCGGAGTTCTCGAATGTGTCGAAAGAAGTTACAAATGAACTGATCGAATCGGATGGAAATGTTTAAGCGTATGGGAAAGGAAATGATCCAAGGACCCTTGAATCCAAGAGAACTTGATTAAAGAATGAATAAGCTGACATGCATGGACCAATGAAAGAAAAGCGTGATATTAATGTTGCAACAGTTAGTTAGCAAAGTTAGAATTAGGGTATAAGAGGGCCTACTCTTAGTGGGAGGGGGTCAGAATTGATGTCAGTCGTGGTTGCAGTCACAGTCAGGAGAGGAGTTGAAGAGTCGTGTTGGTGGCTTCCAGTGCTGGGTGGTCCTGATCGATCCCTTACTGAGCGGGAGATGCTGAAAGACTGTTAGAAGAGACGGGTTGCAGGTAGCTGATGCTGATGAGCTGAAGTTGCTGTTGCTGTCTTAATTTTACAGTTGAGTATGAGAATCAGGCTATTTCTAATTCCTAACTTAGGTTAGAAATCATTAGGCTAAATTAGGAAGCTAGGCAGGTAATTAGGGTTTTGGCTTCATGACAAAATTTCCTTTCTGCAATAAATTGATTATGTTTAATAAAATTGTGAATTTAAGAATGAATAATTGAATAAAGTATTAAAATTCTTTTCATGCTTTTAAAATTATATAAAATTTAAGATTCTTTAAACCCAAAATGACTCAGTGGTTATTTTCCTAAATGATTGTGACATAAGTAATTGTTTATTGTGATTCAGCTGGTCTTAATCACTATGAACTAATTTCTTAAATGAATGATTCATCGACAAACAATAAGCAGGAATATCTTAAGAAATAACTAAAATAAAGGGACAAAATAAGGTAATAAGATATCCTGGCTCTTCCAGCGGTACATAAAATGGTGTTCTCCATTTAGTTCTCATGCTTCTCCTAGGAGTACAGAATTTCACAAAGGTGTAAAGGAAATCCAGGAGTGTGTGTGTGTGTTAGACGATGTTTATGGGCCCCATCGTCATGTGGATATGAGAAATATAGTTTGCCCCTGGATGACCTATAAGTAACCTAGGAGGAGAATAGTTTTTATTGTACGCGCTGCATCAGATTTCTTGGTAGCAGAGCGGGAGATGCTGAAAGACTGTTAGAAGAGACGGGTTGCAGGTAGCTGATGCTGACGAGCTGAAGTTGCTGTTGCTGTCTTAATTTTACAGTTGAGTATGAGAATCAGGCTATTTCTAATTCCTAACTTAGGTTAGAAATCATTAGGCTAAATTAGGAAGCTAGGCAGGTAATTAGGGTTTTGGCTTCATGACAAAATTTCCTTTCTGCAATAAATTGATTATGTTTAATAAAATTGTGAATTTAAGAATGAATAATTGAATAAAGTATTAAAATTCTTTTCATGCTTTTAAAATTATATAAAATTTAAGATTCTTTAAACCCAAAATGACTCCAGTGGTTATTTTCCTAAATGATTGTGACATAAGTAATTGTTTATTGTGATTCAGCTGGTCTTAATCACTATGAACTAATTTCTTAAATGAATGATTCATCGACAAACAATAAGCAGGAATATCTTAAGAAATAACTAAAATAAAGGGACAAAATAAGGTAATAAGATATCCTGGCTCTTCCAGCGGTACATAAAATGGTGTTCTCCATTTAGTTCTCATGCTTCTCCTAGGAGTACAGAATTTCACAAAGGTGTAAAGGAAATCCAGGAGTGTGTGTGTGTGTTAGACGATGTTTATGGGCCCCATCGTCATGTGGATATGAGAAATATAGTTTGCCCCTGGATGACCTATAAGTAACCTAGGAGGAGAATAGTTTTTATTGTACGCGCTGCATCAGTGCCATCGATTAATATTATCATTTAATTTTTTAATAGTGTAGTCAAAATTTACTTTTAGTGTATTGGCTAATGAGGGCGTGAACCATAGACCGAGATATTTTATTTTAGTAGGCTGCCAGAAAAAACCAGATGAGTCAAAAAGATGTTTTTGGCACAAAAAATTTAAAGGTAAAATTTCGCATTTATCGGCGTTCAAACGATAACCTGAGAGTTTAGAAAAGAAGGAGACTTGTTGAAGAAAGGGATTAAGGGATGTTTCAGGATTAGAACAATACAGAAGAATGTCATCAGCATAAACTGATAGTTTAACTTGGTGAGAGTCAGATTGGAAGCCGGTGATTCGATCATCCTGTCTAATTTTAGTTAAAAAAGGTTCTAGGGCAATGACAAATAATAAAGGAGATAGGGGGCAACCTTGTCTCACTCCTCTGTGAAGTGAGAAGAAATCAGAAGAGTGACCGTTAGCAAATATGGAGGCACGAGGATCAGAATATAACAGAGAAATTAAAGTTATAAGTTTAGGAGGAAAACCAGCCCATCTCAAGGCTTGAAACATAAAATCCCAACCAATCCTGTCAAATGCTTTCTCAGCATCTAGGGAAATTGCTGCAATCGGATGGTCCAGAGAGGAGGCCTTGCTAAGGATATTGAAAAAGACTCGAGAATTATCAGAGGCAAGTCGTCCTTTGACAAAACCCGCTTGTTCAGGACCGATGAGATCCGGCAAGATAGGATCAATACGTAGAGCCAAAATCTTCGCAAAAATTTTGTAATCAGTATTAACTAATGATATAGGACGATACTTTTTACAGAAAGAGTGATCTTTGTCATCCTTGGGTATTAAGCAGATCAATGCCTCCTGAAAGGTACCGCTGGAAGAGCCCATAACTCCAAAGGATTGAAAGAGACATAATAGTTTGGGTAAAAGAAAATCTGCAAAATGAGAATAGAATTCAATGGTAAAACCATCAGGTCCAGGCGCTTTCCCTCGACGTAGTGCTGATACAGCTTGAGTTATATCTGCTAAGGAAATGTCAGTTCCTAAAGAATCAAAATCAATGTGATTAGATGTCGGGGAGGGAATAGATCGAAAATAAGAAAGAAGATCAGAGTTGTCCGGCGTAGACTCAGGAGTGTAAAGATTTTTATAAAAGGAAACAAATTCATTTAAGATGTCATTATCTTTATAAATAGAGGTACCTGCAGGACCTTGTAAGGATTATATTTTAATTCTATCCTTCTTGATCTTTAAATAATTAGCTAAAAGTTTACCCATCTTGTTTTGGCCCCCATAGTAACGAGAACTACTCTTCAGGAGATAATTAGAAGCTGCATCAGTGGTTAATTTATTAAAAGTAATTTTAGCATCAAGAAGATTTTTCAGGTTAGATTCATTGTTAGAATGGTAGTATGTATATTCCAATTGTTTAATTTTGTTAAGGAATTGAGAAGATTGGATTTTAAAAGATTTCTTTTTTTGTGACACAAAACTCAAAATAAAACCTTTGGCGGCTGTTTTAAAGGAATCCCATACCATTACAAAAGGGGATTCTGGAGTGTTATTTATAGTGAAAAATTCCAAGGCAAAGGATTTAAATTTTTGACAAAAATTAGGGTCGAGTAATAGGGAATTGTTAAAACGCTATCTACCAGGGTGAGGAGAAAAGGGGATCAGGTCAATGTCAACTAGAACAGGGGCGTGGTCAGATATTAGAATTGAGCCTATCTCTGAATGAATGGCATGTTGTGAAAGGGATTTACTTAGGAAAAGATAATCAATACGGGATTGTGAGTGGTGGGCCGCAGAATAAAAACTGTACTCCCTAAGGTCAGGATGACATAGTCTCCAAATGTCAACTAATGCTTTACGTTTAATGGAGGAAACAAATTGGGCATGCATTTTAGAGGGTACAAACCTGACAGTAGAATGTCTGTCAAGAATGGGGTCTAGAATTTGATTACAGTCTCCACCAAGTATAACATATTCCTCGTCAAACGTAACTAATTTGTCTGATAATTTAGACCAAAAAAGTTTATCAATCAAAGTAGGACCATATACATTGAAGATAACAATAGGAATCTTATCTATAAGCAACTTAACGATAACCCAACGACCCTCCGAATCTGTTTCTTGATGAACCACAGAGACATTCAGTTTTTATGACATAGAATCAAAACACCATTTTTCTTACCTAGGGCAGGGGAATTAAATACATGGCCTACCCAGCATCTCTTTAACTTGGAAGCTTCAATGTCAGAAATATGAGATTCTTGAAGTAACGCAATGTCCGTTTTCAATTTTGCTAGGTGAGATAACACCCGTTGCCTTTTAATAGGATTATTCAATCCTTTAATATTCCAGGTAGTAACCCGAAACGTATCTTACTGATAAGAGTGTGAACAGACATTATGCTTACAAAAAAGCAATTACATTAACTTTATAAACGTTGAGGAATGAAAGTGAAAGGGAGGAGAGTAATTCCAAGATGAAAGCAATTTTAGAAATATATAAAGTGTACAAAATGTATAGAATATGGAGTTTAAAGAAAAGAACAGAGAAAATGAGAAAGTTAAGTAGAAAAGAGAAGAGGGGAGAGAAAGATTGAGGATCAGAGCAGGTGGGAAGGGAAAAACAGAAAAGAAACAGAAAAAAGACGATAATAAAAAACAAGGGGACAGTACATGTCTTACAAAGACGACTGAACATCATACCTACAAAAAACAACACGGCTAGGAGGGAGACCATACCAGGAGAAGACAACGACAGTTGTGGAAATCCGTTGAATCAAGAAAGGACCAAAATCAGGGATGTCAACGATACAGGAGGGTCAGGGAGGAGCGAAATTGTTGAAGAAACAAAACACCTGTGATTGAAAAAGTAAAACGAGAATTAATGAGAAAAAATATTATAAATTAGAAGATATAAGAAAAGTTGTGAAGAAATATAAGTGAAGAAAAAGAAGTAACAATAGAACACCATGGAGGCATTACAGATACATAAACTGAATTAACAGTCACTTAATAAAATTGAGAACAAGTGAAAAGAAGAACGCCATCATAACATGAAACATATATAGCATTCAAGCAGGTCTTGAGGTGTCCATAGTATCAGCTCCATGAAGAGTAAGAAATTTCTGCAGCGCTGCAGGGTCTTCAAAAGTTGTAGTTCGCTCTTTGTATGTAACCTTGAAGATACATGGATGGAGAAGGCCATATTTGGCATTGAGTGAGCGTACTTGAGGACGGAGATCAAGAAATTTTTTCCGACGATCTGCTGTGATTTTAGCTACATCCTGAGAAAAGAAGAGACGATGACCCTCCCAAAAAACCTGCTTTCTGGACTTAACCGCTGAAAGAACCTGAAGGAGATCAGTATACTGCAGAAAAAGCATGATCACACCGCGAGGTTTCGTTGAGGGTTTCGGGCCAAGTCTATGAGCTCTTTGAATATTAAGTGAAGTGGTGGCAGGTAAGTCCAAGAGCTTGGGTAAGAAGGATTGAAAAAGGTGGTAGGGTTGGAACCCTCAATGTTCTCAGGAAGTCCATAAAGTCGAAGGTTGTTTCTGCGATTTCTATTTTCCAAATCTTCTGCTTGCTTTTTAAGAAGAGACACTTCAGATTCCAAAGATAACATACGTGAGCATGAGGATTCAAGAGATTCCGTTCGCTGTTCAACAATGAGCACTCGTGACTCCAAGGAAGACCATTTATCGTTTAAAAATTGCAAGGTTTTGTTGGTTTCCTCTATGAAGGGTTTTAGAGCTCTGATCTCTTCAAGTATCACCTCCATGGCTGATGGAGAGGATTTTTCAGGAGAAGGTGGATCTTTTTGGGTCTCTTGGTGGAAATAGCAGGAAGCTTACTAGAGAACTGCGGTTTTGAAATAGCGCCTGAAGAAATATCAGGTTTCTGAGGGGAGAGGTCCTCCATCTCAGAGCCGTTAGGATTTGAATCAGAATCCGACAACGTAGACACCTTAGAAGCTTTAGGGGCGCAACCAGTTTAATATTCCTCAACTTCCCCATAAAAGGTGTATTAATGATACAGTAAATAACTTTGAAGTAGTTATGAGCAAGTGAGGCAAGTCCAAAAATAGATATCAACGAGATAAAATAATACTGGTAACAGGATGCAGGTTGTATATTCTAAAGATATATACTCAGCGAAGTGTAATGTAAAGCCAATGAGTCACCAATGAGTCACCACGAAGTAATGAAAGACAGCTCATGCATAAGAGAAAACAAAGGCTGTTTTATAGTAAAGTACAAAGAGGAAAACATTTTAAAAAAATTTCCAAAAGAGAAGAGTTCCAATATTCATGAGGGTAGAATCCAAGCTGTGACAGGCATGATTTTTTTTAACTGAGAGAAGCCAATAACGATAAAGTCTGTATTGAAGAAGATACCTGTAGTGAGATCTTTAATTGAGATGAGAAAATGAGAATAAATGAGGCTGTAGTAACGATCAGGTCAAAAATAGGGCAACAATCAGCATTTAAGGACTCCAGACGCGTGCTTGTTTATGCGTCATGCAAGGAGTCTCCTCATCGCGGCAGGGACCAAGAAAAGAAAATGGCGGCCGCTTCCTTAGCGAAGCCGCCTCAGGACGCGCAATTGCAGCAGTGAAGCGTACGGGCTGAGAAAATGAGCGTAAAGGGGCTCAGCGTATGCCGCCTCCGCTCATACGGCTATTTCCTCACCCTGGGCTCCATTTGAAGGGCGTGAGTCGCGCAGGGACCAAGAAAAGAAAATGGCGGCCGCGTCCTTAGCGAAGCCGCCTCAGGACGCGCAATTGCAGCAGTGAAGCGTACGGGCTGAGAAGATGAGGGGAAAAGGGCTCAGCGTATGCCGCCTCCGCTCATATGGCTATTTCCTCACCCTGGGCTCCATTTGAAGGGCGTGAGTCGCGTTTGGTCCGTTAACAGGCGCCGTCTTCCCCGCAGAGTCAGGGATCCACCGCCATCTTCTCCGGGCGTAGCCACGCCCCCCATTAATCAATGCTTTTCATATTAAAGCTATCAACCAGTTAGATTGTATATAATTAGAGACACATATTGTTATCACATAATTTTCATGATTGTTCTCTTTAGCAAACAACATATAATAACTCAGAGTGTTGTCCTCAGTTACCATAGCAACTCTAATTGTATTTCAGCTCAAGAAACATATTGAGTTTCATTCCAGAATTGAGAGTTGGAAATACAGAGTGTCAGCACATATATCATATTCATTATCGGAAACCCACTACAATAGCCATCAAACAAATATTCTCTTGTCTTTAGATAACAACACTCCTGCAGTACATATCAAGCCCAGATGAACAACTAGTGTGATGTTATTAAGTGCCTCTTTTTCCATTCTGCTTTTCCTAGCCTATTTCTAACTTTCACATTGCCATTGTAAGGTTGGCAGACGGTTACGAGAAGTGTGGCAGCTCAAATCGTACCTGTTCGATCTGCATTGCAAAGTTAGTGCATCTTGACAAACACCTGGTGATGTCAGTTCACATTGCAGGCATGCTGAGTCACCCATACGGCTGATAGTAGTTTGGGCAGGACCTCCTCTCCAATGAACGTTCCTTTTTCTTGGCCAAATTGGGAGCCATCTCACCTACTCCTTCAATTATTTTGGGGGTTTCTGAAAACGACTCAGCAGAATGAAGGAGGAGAAGTGTGATTTAGTATGTAAAGATGCCTTGTGAGAGGTCATACATCCGCTATAACTTTCTTTTTGTCGAAGTTGACCTAAAACTCTGCATCTGTTCCTTATTCTGCAGATGCATAGCAGAGAAAGAGAAATCTATCTCAGTTATCTAGCCCAATGCCATGTTGGTCCAGAAAGTAATGGAAAAAATAAAAGCCAAATGGTAGATTATTCTTGAGTTAGGAATGAGCCTTAGTCCATGCCCTAAACTCGATCTTAAAACCCCACCCAGCGATCCAAACACAGTCCCAGACTTTGATTCATCCAATGATTGCTAACTGCTTCAGGAATGGAGCGTACACAACAAAACCAGCCGATTCAGAAGCAGGATGTGGGCATGCTTGTGGGTCCCATGAAAACACCAGTTCTTATGAGAATGAAAGTCATCTTGGGCATGACTCTCCTTTCAACCCAAAGCCCAACCCTCACAGTGCTGCTTGCTATCCCTTTCTCCTGTAGAAGAGTTTAGCAGTCTTCACACTGCCATGCTACTTACCCTTCTGTTACTGGGCAATACACCTGGCCTCTCTTCACTACGTCAAATCGAATAAAATCAAAAATACTTTATTTAGACAATCAAGTGGCAATAAAAACAGTGTTACATTGCATAGATTTGAACACAGTGAGTTAAAAATTGAGAGAAGATAGCAGCATTTCAGTCATGTAGTTTCTACCAAATAAAACAGGTTACAGCTTAAATCAAATAGTTGCTTCAAAATTGTGTCTTCCTGATGCCGTATAAGAGAGAACGTTTTGGCAATTAATTATTATTTACTGAGCCTCTCATAGTGAGAAGTTGATAGAATGACATAATGGTCAGTGCAATTTCATAATAGGACAATATAGTTTGATCTCAACAATGATTTACTAATTATTTCAAAAGTCCACTTTGGATATTCTGAGGTTGCAGCACAAGCGGACAAGGGGCTGCAGGATCCAGTATAGGCAGGATAGGTAAAGTTAATCTCTGATGTGATGGTATCACAGTTGAGCCCATTTGCAATATCCCTTCACCTAGCAGGCTGCCATTGTGTTTCCACTATGGGTTAGGTTTTACTTGCAGCAGCTGTATGTGAGTGAACGTTTTGTTCCTTAGGGATTTATCTGTTCTGTCCAAAAATGTGATAAGTCTGGTAATGACTTGCTGATGGGCATCGTTCAGAAGAAATTTAACGGCCACTGGAATTATCTGTGTCCCTTCTTTAATCAACAAATGCCAGAGGAATCTTCTGCATTCATCAATTAGAACAGGACATATGCATAAAAGATGTGTTAAGGATTCCTGAGAAAGGCTGCATAAACGGCAAGTTTTAGAAGCTGGTTGACATACCCATGATGGCAGTAGATCCAAGGATGAGATAAAGCCAACCATCAGTTGGCAAAACTTGACTTTATGGTACAACAAGAATGGTTCATTTCTCCTGTAGAAGAGTGTATCAGTCTTTACGCTCCCATGCTACTTACCCATCTGTTGCTGGGCAATCCACCTGGCCTCTTTGCGCTGCATCTTTGACCGCTGACTTCATTCAGGATCACCATGCATCATCTCAAAAAGAAAAGAAACACAACCAAATCACAAAGTGTTACAGGTAGGTCATGGCAAGACACTTTAGCAATCAACTCATCTATGAAAGCATGAAGGGTCATTCTGCAACGTCTGAAATGTTAAAAGAAGATAGTTACTAGCATACAGAATAATTCTAACTCTATTGATAATGACTAACCCTAGGAAAAACCCAAAAGAAAACTAATCTTGAACTCTTTGAAGTGAAAAGTAGGCATGGCAATTAATGCCTAGAACAAAGAATTGATTTTTTAAATTCATTTCTGCAATGAAAACTATTTTGTAATAATCAGGAACTGTGAAGTGATCAGGGATTTATATGTATACATAGTAAAGGGACAGAAAATTGACAAAACTACATGCACACTGATCTCTATATTCCTTTTCGTTCAAGGTACCTACAAAAACAAATAACTGATATTAGTTCTAGTATCATCCATACAGGTATTTCTATAGCTAGGTTGTTTTAGTATGATAACACTGAAAGAAATGCCAAACAAATGACATTTAAATATGAATACAATCAGACAGTAAGGTACCATTGTCAAATACCAAATAAACTTTTCAAACTTTAAAAAAAAGTAATTTGTTTGTAAACATAGCATAGGCTGAATTTCCCCCAAAAATATTTTAAAAGCGATCACAGACATAGGTATTTGCTGAGCTAGCAGGCCACCATCCTTATGACGCCAACCAATCAGAGTAAGTCTCAATTTGCGACATACCTCATGAATAGTAATGATGTAGGTTGGATTTCGACCAACTCTGAATACTTATTTTGATAGCTATCTTATTACCACCAGGTCCCTCCTGTCCTCGTCCCATTCATTATAAAATTAGATATATCTATCTCACAGACAGAAAAAAGAGCAAAAGGAAAGCTGGATACCCCTACCCCAACACCTCCCACCACGAGTACTTTAGTTGTACTTACCCAGCATTCCGCCTGTTCTTTTTTCTGTTTGCCGACAGAATGGGACGAGGATAGGAGCTGCTCCTGCGGGGCTCGCGCAGCGGACATGGTTGGAGAGGCTTCGCAGCTCGGCAGCGAAGACTCAGTTGGTGGGCATGCTCCCTGTCTGTTGAGCTGGCAGGGAGACATGCGGCGGTGCTCTTTTGGATATCCAGGACTATGATCTTGCTCTGGATTCCAGGTGAAAGCAGGGTTTGCTGGCTGTTCATGGTGCGCATCTCCCTGGCTACCGGGCGGGTGGGCAGACGCGCACTCAGGACGTATGATGATGTGTCTGGTCCCAGGAGTGCGAGATGGGGTGTGCGCTTCTGGGAATGCCTGAGTTCTGAATCGGACAGAGCAGGGTGTAGCAGGCACGTTGAGGGGGAGTGTGTGCCCGTGTCTTCAGGATCAGGCATTAGTATTGGAAGGCAGTGTAGATTCCAGATTCATACAAATGCCGGCCCCGGGTGCGTACCACATAGCAGTTGTTTTCTGCAGCTACTGTACTGGGGAAAGTAGTGTGCTGATTTACTTGTGGCAAGTTGTGACTATGGGGAAACATTCCAGGAAACAAAGGCATGTGGAGGAGCCTTCCTCTTCTTCATTGGTTTCCTCGCCCTCTTCTCCTTCCCCTCCGTGGTCAAAGCGCCACAGGGATGGTGAGGATGCCAGACTGAAGCACCTGATTCGGGAAACTTTGATGGAGATGGGCAGTGGTGGCAAGCCCAAGGACACAGTCTCAGTGCAGGCATCACATTCTTCAGGATCGGAGGCGGAAAGTCTGGGTCCGGAGTAGCACAAGGGCAAATATATTGATCGAGATATGTTGCCGGATTTATTGAAACATGTCAAATCAAATATGGGTTTTCCAGATGAGAAGGCCCTCAGCACGTCTGCTGGGTCCCTTCTGCACCTGTTCCAGAGTGCTGCCACAGTGGATGTTCCTGTACATCCTTACATCTGCGAGGTATTGAAGAGGGAATGGAAAGATCCAGTTAAGACATGCTACCTAGGTTCATGGCCAAATTGCACCCTCTACAAAACTTGCCTAAAGAGGTGCCAGACTCCGTTACCATCGATTCCTTTGTGGCCAGTCTGATGGGGAGGACTTCCCTGAGTGAGGACGCTGTGATCATGGATGCTGTGGATAAAAAGATGGATGGCATTTAGGTCCCCATGGGGGAATCTGACAGATATGGATGACGTGGTGTTGTGGTTGTTGAGAGGTTTTTCTTTGTCTTGCTCTTTGGTGAAACCTCTGCTCCCTTTATGGGACTTGCCGCCGGTGATGCAGGCTTTGGTTGTGGCTCATTTTGAGCCTTTGGAGGTAGTTGACATTAAGTTTGCTACCTTAAAGGTTATTTTTTGGGTGGTCCTCACTTTGGCCCGGCGCCTTGGTGAACTGCGGGTTCTGATGGCGAGGGAACCCTTCATGTCTTTTTCTATGGATGGGTTTGTTCTGCGTTGATTACTCTTTTGTGCCCAAGCTGGCTTCTCAATTCCATCATTCTCAAGAGGGGATTTTGACTGCTTTGGGGGCAGATGAGGAGTTGAGTGATGGTCTTCCATGGCCTTTGTTAGATGTCAGATGGGCATTGCTGGTCTATCTGGAACACACAAGTTCATTTCAGAAGTCTGACTCCTTGTTATTTGGGTTCTCCTCCCGAGGGAGTAGGCATCTTCTTTGTCCATTGGTTGTAGGATTAAGCAGGTGATTAAACTGGCTTACTGTCTGTCTGAGTCTTCGCCTCCTGTGGGGATGCAGGGTCACTGTACTCAAGGGATAGCGGCTTCCTTGGCTGAGTTGCGGGGGAGTTTCTCACTCTGAGATTTTCACGGCTGCTACTTGGGCCTCCTCTAATACTTTTGTGCAGCATTATAGGCTCCAGAATTTGCTATGTGAGGATACCACTTTTGATTGGGTGTGTTACAGGCTGCTAGCTCCTTATTTCTGTGTTTTCTGTAACAATAAATCACTTTGGGTGCTACCTTATGTTATATCCATTGTGCTTTATTCTCTCTTTGCAATGAATGGGATGAGGACAGGAGCCACCTGGTGGTAATTATTACTTACCGGTAATCTTCATTACTCTTGGCCGGTTGTCCTCGCCCCATTCATTGCACCCCTACTCCCTCCCACATGGCTGGCCTTCATATGAGTGGGCTTGGTAGTTCAGAAGGAATGCTGGGTAACTATGAATTAAGTATTCCCAGTGGGAGGGGGTGGGGTAGGGGGATCCAACATTCCTTTCATTCTTTTTTCTGTCTGTGAGATAGATATATCTCATTGTGTAGTGAATGGGACGAGGACAATGGCACCAGGAGTAATGACGATTACTGGTAAGTAATAAGGTATTAATACATACGTCCCTTCACAAAATAATGTCATTGTTGCAAAAATACTGGTTGCAAACTGTGACCACATCCACTTTATATCTGGCCCATAGTTTCCTGAATTGCACTTCTTGCACCTATGAGTAATGTGTCATCCATAGATGCAAAGTCTCTCACCAAGCACAAATGCACTGCCAGTCTTTCATTCTCAGAAGGAGCATAGCACCTTTGAGTTTGGAGAATTTAGCCTGCGCAACCCTGCCGAGTGTGCAAAGGTAAGTGTATATCACTGATCATGTTTCCTGTATGATCAAGGCATGTGATGCCCAACTTGAAGATGCCTAAATTGCAGTCAATTATGGCTTGCATGAGGTGATGGGGAGAGAGACCGTACCTATCATCACCTGTAATAAAACCATGATCTTTTTTTGACCGTTGGTAATATGAAAATGATTCAGAATTTCCATGCGTGCATGCTATCATTGGTGTATTGACATAGGGTCAATTTATGAATTAATTTCTTTGAGAACCCATTCCCCTGGCAGCCACATGTCACTAAAATGAACAGCAAACAACAGAGGTCCAATAGCCTACAGAAAATGTAACTGTCATCTCTTCACCCAAAAAAGGCAGCATGCACATAAATGAGAAGCTCCTCTCATCACAGACACCGAGCCACTTGATGGAGTGCCAGTGTTGTCTGTTGTGGAAATGCTATTCACTCTGGTGTGGTAAATGAAGTACCACCTGGGTGCAATCGATGACACCTAAGACCAGAGGTAAAAGGGCAATGGCATTGAATTGTCTACTTACTATTGCCTTTCCACAGGTGACAGTGGTATTGTGATATACTGGTTCACTTGCCTGGCGATTCATCTTAGTAGATGGTTCAAGAATGGGGCCTGGCTTGCCTGTGATATGCCCACTGTGCACTCTTTGGTTCACTGGAAAGATCCAGTGGCCAGGAAATGTAGTGCAGGAAGTATTTTGGTATGTGCTGGGATGATCTGGGGTGAGCTGTAGGTTAGGTTAAGTGAGCTCCTGCTCCTAGTCTGCAATCATTTTAAGAGTCACATCTGTGGGGAAATTATGTCTTGCTGAGTTAGCAAAGATAGTGTTCATTTGTCAGTAGATCCTCTATCTCCTCCTGAAGTAATTGTTCCTCACAAAGAAGAGCAAGCTGATAAAGGCATTCACTAACACGGTGAAAACATTGGTTTGGCAGTGGCTTGCCTTCTTATGTGGCCTGGCTGTGTGCGAATGAATGGTGGAGAGCTGAGTTTCACCTGTTGATGGCTGTGGTGGGGTAGTGATTGTTGATTTTCCATCCCTTTGCACTGGAAGGTATGTTGAATTGGAATTTAACATTGTGTTTTCATCAGATGGTTGTACTGTTTTGGGTTTCTGCAGTTAATTATTATTTGCATTCTTCCTTTGGTGCGGGTAGTGTTTTTGCCTACCTCGATTCATGTCTGTGGGACTCCCTGGGAGTATCTGTGTAAGAAATTAGGTTATTAATTGAGTAGGGTAGGTACCCACCTCAGGTAATAACCACAATCCTTGTCAGGGTGAAACCTTAAAGTAACCAAATTAACCTGAGCTCGAGCCTGGTATTTATGGCACACTGAAGACAGGCTTCACTTAGAGGTGATGTGTAAAGTATTTATGCAGTACTAAAACAGTAATAAAGCTGAAATGGTAAACAATAAACCCCCCCCCCCCAAAAACAAATTAGAAAAATAAAGTAAACAATGTGACACCAAACTGACAATAATCAAATAAGGGGTACTGGAATGATTTTTTGAAGTTTTAAGTGGAAGTGGCGCCAAGAAGCACAAAGTGCCAATGATAGTCAATAGTCGCGGTAGATCAGGACTGAGTTCTCAATTTGACGCTGATCACGATGGAGGGCGGGTCCATCCTAGGCAAATGATTTTACCTTCTGTCTTTAGCCCTTTATGTCCCAATCCACCATTTCTAAAGCATCCCAGGACCTCATGGGAGTCACTTAGAGATTCATACGGTGGCAGGCAGAGGCCAGTTGCCACTGGTCAGCCAGGCAGTTGCTGGAAAGGGTCTCTTGTAGCTTGCTGTGTCCCTGTAACTTTAACAGGCAGCCTACCTTGTGACTATGGGAGTCCCTTTCTTTTTCTTGGGTACAAGAGAGAGAGCAGGTCCAGGCTACTAGGCTCTTCTCAGGTGACAGACAGCTGGTCCAGCCCTCTTCTTTTCTTCCACAGCTCCATAAAGTATTCTCAGGTGGGTACCGTTGTAGGCATCTTCTAGCACGTGTGGTGGCCTCAATAAGTTGTTGGAGAATTCTGGTACCAGATATGCCAGGCTGGACACTGGTACTGTCTCCCTATTACTAGGCCTAGTATTGAATAAAAATGAAGCAATCTTCCAACTAAATGTGCATCATTAAGTGTGGTACGGCAAAGAGCCATTTTGCAATGCAATGAAAGTCCTTCACAGCCTCAACATGTAGACAATAATCCAATGAAACCATCATTTACAGAAATGTGTGATGGCTGAGGGAGATATCTACATATAAATTCGGAGAGGGGCAGCAAGAAAACGTTCTAAATATCCTGATTGTCAGTTTCAACTTGTTTCGCTTCCCCTTTGGCTATCTCCCGCCATGAAGAGTTCTATTTATGACTTAGATCATTGTGTCTGGCAGGCAGGCAGGCAGGCAAGCATTCAGCACAGCAGAGACATAGGTACAGGGTGTCCTGATTCTAGCTAGAACTTAAGGTGGCCAGGGGGGACTGGAAGCTAAATCAGATTGAGGTACATGCCATGACATCATTACAACTAGCATAGACAACATTATTCCTACTCTGATAAACACGCACAGGCAATGGCTTAGGCAGCCCCAGCCTACTATCATTACAATGTCTCATCTTGCAGATACAAACACATTCAAGAATCACATTTTGCCAGCTTCTATAACACACAAATGTGAAGGTTACACGATTTGGATACACCATTTACAGGGGAATCATAAATATTTTAGATCTCCAAGTTCTTTGATATCTGAAAAGTTACACAACGAAGGCTGAATGTGGTTAGCCAAATATTTTGCAACACATAACTTTGTCTCCTTAAACGGTGCAAAATCTAGGTTTTAATTTCATTAATCTTGACTGGTGCAGAAAATCCATCCATTAGCAGAACACAGTCAGGGGATTGTGGGGCACACCAACTTTCTTCATCTCAGACCAACCTAAGTGTCATCAGTGTACAGATAAAACCTGTGCCAATCGGACTGCACAAGGTGTTATGAAGAGCAACTTCAGTGTTGAACAGAAGAGAAAGCAATTCTGGAGTGCAGCATTAACCCCGGTCTTTAAAGACATAAAAGTCACCACATTAGTACCGGAGTCCTGGCTAGGATCAATAATAAGCCCAATTTTTAAACAGGGCGACAGAAAAATCCCAAACAACTACCGGCTTATTTCCCTCATTGATGTGGAGGCAAAGTATTTTGCAGGAACTTTACTGGAGGAGTTAACATCATGGGCTACTTCAAACTCCATCATCCCAATTAACCAAACAGGTTTCTGCCGGGGCCAAGGGACTACAACAAATATCATGGCACTGACGTTATTAATGGACGCAGCAAAAGAGGCTAAGTCCCCCCATTCCTCTGTTTCATCGACTATACTGCTGCCTTCGACCACGTTGATCGCCTTAAGCTCTGGCGGAAATTGGAAAACAGGGGAATTCCAAAATTGCTTTTAGATCAGATAAAATTACTACACACAAACACCTGGATTAAGGTCAAACTAGGAGTTGGAACGCACCTTTCTAACAAAATTTCAACTACAAAAGGATTAAAGCAGGGCTGTGTTCTAGCCCTATTTTTATTCAACCTTTTTCTTTCTGACCTGCCAAGAGAACTCGACAAATGTCCCTCCCACGCACCAAAACTGGGGAAAATACCGCTGTCAAACTTGCTGTACGCGGATGATTTGGTATTGATAAACCAGACCCCTATCGGTCTTCAACATCTCTTGAATGTAACCTACGCCTTCTCAGAAAGGAACTCCCTGCAAATAAATTTAAAAAAAACTAAGATCATGGCAGTAAACTACTCAAAAAAGAAAAAGATCAGCTGGCATCTAAACGGACAAGGGTTGGACTTGGTAACCAACTCTAAATACTTGGGAATACTCATGGACCATAAAACCAAGTTCAAACCCCAACTGGAGTCCCTGCGGGGGAAGGGCACTGCGACATATCTGGCGATAAAATCATTAAAGGTCAAACTGCCAGACTTAACGCTTGACCCCTTGCTGCAGGTACTCCGTGCAAAGCTACAGCCGACTCTTACATATGGGAGTGAATCCCTTCAAGGAAAGGACGCCGCAATACTGGACACAGTGATAACCAGCTCGTACAGAGCAATTTTCAACCTGCCAAAATACGTATCCCCAGCGCAAATACGACTGGAATTTGGCCTCCTAAAACAGACGCTGAAAAGAAGGTGCGCATACGTAATCAGCTGGCACAAGATTCGCAGCGCAGAGGTTGGATCTTTAAGCTCCAATCTCTGTGAAGAGTTACTCCGCCACAGGATATCCCCAGCAAGGGATTACTTGTTCGATTCGCTTAATGCTTTGGGAATGTCAGATCTCTGGGCCATCCCTTTCGTCTTTTAAAAAAATCGCTAAAAAATCAGCACAAATTTTATCCGCCATTGAGGATAAAGAGGCCCTTGCCAAAAGAGCACATGGCTGGATAACTCTTAGTGACTACGGAAAATTGCAACCACAATGTTACTTTAAAACCGGAGTCAAAATAAAGACGAAAGAAAAGTTTTTAAAACTATGCCTTGGAGTAATTCCGATCACTCCTCATCTGCCACCTTGGGAAAGGAAAGATAGACCGCCGTTCTGCCGCTTATGTGGACTTGGCAAGGAAGACTTCATTCATGTTGTTTGTATTTGCCCTAAGTTAAAGGATATCAGGTATATTCTGTTACGTCCGTTCTTTAAGCAGCGTGGTATCCGAACCTGTAGGCAGGCAGTTAAACTGTGTTTTAATCCAGTCGAAACAAAACTAAACTGCCGGCTCACAAAGTTCTTCGACTTAGTAACTAAAAGGCACAAGAGCATGCAGGAAGTGGACCAACAAAAAATAAGCTGAGTGGGGCACTGCCCGACAGCAGCTTGGAATTCTCGAAGTCACA
The DNA here is from genome assembly GCA_963921515.1 of Calotriton arnoldi. Classification (NCBI taxonomy): domain Eukaryota; kingdom Metazoa; phylum Chordata; class Amphibia; order Caudata; family Salamandridae; genus Calotriton; species Calotriton arnoldi. The sequence continues at coordinate 238,917 of CAWUFW010015779.1, read as the reverse complement.
TCAATGGTCCTCCGGCGTTTAAGTAATAACGGTGCAATGTGGTCTGACAACTTTATCTCGATTTTGCAAAGCTCCTCCGGAATAAGTTAATTAAACATTGCTTATCGCTCTAGAAGTTCGAGTACTTAATGGTCCACTTGATTAAGAATGATTTCTAATTGTCTATCTGACCCTGACGCATTTGTATTTTATTTTCTACTGATGATCATAATTCGAATTGTGTAATTTTTAAGAAGTAGCTTAAATGAATTTTATTATTCTATATTGTAAAGGTTTTAATTAATTATGTACAATAAATTTATCATTCATTCATCAATGGGAAATTGTGTGGCCCTCGAGCAGTGACAGCCATGAGACAGAAGTGCAGGAAGGGACTGCCAAGGATTGGCAGCTTTCACACAAAAATGGTGCAATACAGCCAGTCTTTACCTTGAATATCCATCAAGTGAAATCTGATGAGGAGCAGAAGATGATAAGCAGTCTTAAAGGACACCGAATTGTCCAACAGGGATATATCTGCAGCACTGCTGCCACCTTCTTGGATCCTCAGGTCAGGAAGGGTCACTAATTCACAGCCACTTTAGCAGGAATTTAGAGAGAAAATAAATTTATGAAATAGGCCTGTAGTTAGCTTGATTACATGATCCAAAGTGGACTTGGATAGTTTAGGGGAAATCACTCTGTTCTTCAACAAGGTGGGAACTATGCCATATTTATCCAGGCAACCAACCATGATGAAGGTTTCAAATCCCTGGCAGAATACTTGTCCTGAGGAGAGCATTAGGATCAACAACTGTATAGCACTGAAATGCATTTGATCAACCTGCTTAAAGAGCAGGAGTGTGAGCTAAGGCTGAGACGTTACATACTTCTACAGTAATGGAGGAATGAATTCCTAATCTACCAAAAACTTTGAAATATAATACATTTTAGTCTGGTAATAATTGGGGAATGATTTATAAAGTTAATCTGATGGAGTTCCAGCACTAGCAATATTGAAAGAAGAATGACATCCTGAAACTGTAAATATGTTGCAACTATTTATCGTGTAGTAAGTTTCTTATTGAAATAGTACAAGGATTACGCTTTGCTTGACATGACTAGGTAAGCTATTGCTTCTATTTTCACCTGGTTTTGCCTTAAGCATACTGTCTTTCTGCCAAGATGATTCTCCTGAAGTAGGCCAAGTAGTTTCTTTGCTGTGGCCAAATGATAGCAAAAAACCGACTTAGCTTTGTAGTGTCAGCATTAGGTCTATGCAGTGGTTCAATAGTGGGGATCCATATGGTACAGGTAAGGGCCTATGAAACACCAGCTCAGCAGGTCATCGGAAATGTGTTTCCAGTTACTCTATTCAATTCAAGCATCTATCTTTATGCTTCAGTTGGGGTAGCATGGAGAGGAATGAATTAAAAGGGCTCCTCATTATGATCAAATATGTAATGTTAATGGGAGTTCCAATGATATTATCAACAAAGAAAATCACATCGTGTATAAGCAACTTGAGATCTGTTGGTCCTAAAAATAGCTGAGATAGTCCAGTTCCTGAAGGAACTTCCAAAAGAATGGATGATAAGAGAGTTAGTGATCCCATCAATCCACTGTTATGAATCACTTAAATCTAAAATATTTTTGCTTTCAATTGCAATATAAATAGAATGTTAGAAATGGGATTTCTGGTTGGCTAGGGCATGTGCCTAAGCCAGGCAGAAACCACCACTCTAGTCAGGGCAAGGGAGTTACACGCTGAAGATAACCCCTTGGTAGCTTGGCACGAGCAGTCAGGCTTATCCCAGAGGCAATGTGTAAAGCGTTTGCGCAACACACACGCAACAGCAGTGACACACTAGGCACACCACAAAAGAAACTCCACACAAGATTATATAAAAAATAGCCTTTGTATTATCATAAACACATTAGAATCATAATCACAAATGTACACTGTGCCACCTGGCACGAGGCAATACTTCACAGGGGATTATATGCAGGACAGGGCCAATCAGTCCACTGTCAAAACCATAAGAACAGGTAAGTAATGAAACAACCAGTGACTACTGGTAAAATACTGTACTTAGGGGAAACATATTATGCATAAACACATTAGGCATAAATCACAGTTAGAAGTGTACCGTAGTAACACTCCCTAGATGCATACATCACCTCAGGCATAAACCACATTATGCATCATTTTAGGGCCTTGCGCCCTACCAACACCACAAAAATGACCCCAGGCCACCTGGCCTTCCTTGGGGCCCGTCTGGGCTGTCCCAAAGGCCCTCTGTCCAAATGTCAGGGCTCGATAATCATAGGGCCTTCCACCAGGCCCTCAGGCTGCAATGCAGCAAAGAAATGTGCGTGATGCACAGGGGGGTGGTGGTGCATCTCACCCCTCCCTCGTTACAAAAATAAGCATGCCCCCATCGTTGCAGCTGCCCGCGCTCTCGCGGTGCAGCTGGGAAAATCAGCCTTGGCACCACAGTGCCTCTCAAGCCCCACTCCGGGACTGTAAACCAAAGTGCCCCCTTGGTGCAGCTGCCCGCGCTCCTGCGGTGCAGCTGTGGAAGAAAAAGCACTGGCACCCACCGTGCCTTGAGAGCCCCCTTCACTGGGGCTCTTCCGGTGCCATTCACTGCACCAACACTGGTCAAACTTCAGCCCCACTCACCAGGGCTTCTTGTGTGTAGGTTTGAGGCACCGACAGTGAGCCTGGAAGGCCTCCGCTCACGGGACCTCTCCTCACGTCGCCTGGTCTCCTCACTGGGGCCATCAATCCCCAGGGAACCGTCTCTCTCTCTACGAGACGGGGGAGGCGGGAAATGGAGCCCGCAAGGCTCCGACTCCTCTGGCAACATGCGGGGCTCCCACCGGCACACGGGGGGCCCCGCCTTCCTCCAGCCACGATCTGCTTGACTTTCGCGTCGCGCTGCCTCGCCTCGGGCCAGCCGTCCGCTTCCTTTTCCTGGCCCCGCCCACAGTCAGGCAACGGGCGCCTGGCTTCCGGGTCGCTTGTGGCGGCGGCTCTTTTGTGCATCAAAAGGCGGGGTAGGCTCCCGCTCCATGGCTAGGCAGCACGGGGGGATCCCCACACCGGGATTTCCTTGGAACACTTTTGCAGCCCAGCGCTGCAGGGCACAAGCGCTCCTCCCGTCCTGGCACCAGCAATTAAGATGCAGCGCTCACGAGGCACTAGGTCTCAGTCCAGAGAGGCAGAGCTTGGGCAAAGCTGGGCCCAGGCAGGCCAGATCACAGGTCCCTCCAGCAGAGGGGCAGTCCCTCGTGGCGGTTCCTCCTGGGGCCCAGCAGGTACAAACAAGCACCCAAAACAGCACACTCCCATGGGGTCACAGCCCCAATATTTATACTGTGTTTGTCTTTGTTCTGCCCTGGCACAGGGCTTGGGGAACCAGTCCCAACTGGTTCTGGGGGGTACTGAAGCACTTTGTTTACAGGGCTTCCACCCTCCTTTGTCAGGTTGGGCTCTGTCCTCAGACACACCACAGGGGGACGGAGCCAGCATTGAACAAGGCAGGCACAGACCTATTCAGGGTCAGGGGCTACTCCTCCCACTACTCCAAATGCAGTTCTGCCCATTCAGCCTAGCGCTGACTCACCCAGCCCCTCTGGAGCCACACACCTCACCAGCCCCTGTCACTCCAGAGCCAGACATGCAATACATATCAGGCAGGCAAAGACACATAGCACACAGAAATGCCAACTTCTAAAAGTGGCATTTCTAAAATAGTGATAATAAATCTGCACACACCATTACGCAGCATTTATTATCACTATTCCAAACATACCAAACTTGACCATGCGGCTCCTCTCATATTAGGAATTACCACAGAAACACTTATCAGGGAATCCCCCAATGCATTCCTATGAGAGGGCAGCCTCACAGCAGTTAGAAACCAAAATGGCTGTTTGTCACTACCAGGACCAGTCACACAATTAAGGTACATGTCCTACCTTTTACCTACAATGTACCCTGCCCAGAGGGCTAGCTAGGGCCAACCTTAGGGGTGACTGACATGTAGTAAAAGGGGGGTCACAGACGTGGCAACCACTTTGCGTGCCACGTCACAGTGGCAGTAAACTGCGCGCACAGGCCCTGCAATGGCAGAGGCCTGGGACAGGTTTGAAAGGCTTTGGTGGGTGGCGCAAGCAGCGCTGCAAGCCCACCAGTAGCATTTAATTTACTGGCCCCGGGTATATGAGATACCACTTTACTGGGGACTGACAGGTAAATTAAATACGCCAAACAGGTGTCAACCAATCTTACCATGTTTACCACAGAGAGCACACGCACTTTACACTGGACAGCAGTGCTAAAGTGCCCAGAGTCCTAAAACCACCAACACCAGGTCAGAAAAAAAAGACTAGGAGGAAGGCAAAAAGTTCAGGGATGACCCTGCAAAAAGGGCCAAGTCCAACACAACCCCTTTCCAGCCAAAAGCCAGGGTAGACCAATCATTACCTTGATGGGCTTCCCTGCTTGGGGCGATAGAACACGGACGTGGGCCCGCAACTGCAGGGGCACACTCCAGTTCTACACCAATCTGAACCCATGTGGTTCCCTCTGTCAAAGCTCCCAGGACCAACTAAGCTACCCCACTGGTACTCCCTAGCTGTCCTTGGCCAGGACCAGGCCCTAGGCCATCCTGATGTCTCTGGTCCTTGCCATCTCACAGAGTGGGGGGCAGTAACCCCTGGCACATAGTAACCATTCTCCACTCTTCCTCACATCAGTGCAGTTCTAAACTGCCACTGATCCTCCAACAAAGGGGCCGATTCCGATTCGGGCCGGAAAAAATACAGACCGACTCGGTACGGGATTATAGTCCGACCGACACGTACCGGCATTGCCCGACCTGGGAAGTACGATGAAATGCATGGAAATCACGACCGACTCGCACGGAACTCAAGGCGAACGACCGACCCGGCCGGAAACAAGCTATCCGGCCGGAAAACCACGCGAATCGCACCGACCGACACGCACCAGGAAACAACCCGAATGAAACGTACCCGCGAACTCCGACCCGCTCAGTACGATGCAATGGGTGCAAAATCAGACCGACTCGCACGGAGCCCAAGCCGTACGACCGACACGCATACAAAAGCCAGCCGAACAAACACAATACCCCGCGAGCGACGCGTACGCCGCATATGAAACGGAGCTGAAACACAGCGGGAACGACTCGGACAGGCGCGCACGAGACAACTGCAACGTCCTACTCGGTCAGAAGAACGACTCCTACATGCACAATAATCACTAATGAAAAAATACAAAAAAAAAGGGCCAAACAAGCAATGACAAAGCCAATAAATACAGGGGGAGAAAAAAATGGAACAAGGACACACCCCCAACTCCACCTACATAAAGCCCACAAATCCCTACCATGATCCTTTGCAAATTCCACTGACCTGCCAGCACACAACACCATCACACAGCAAACACAGACACACACACAGCTCATCCAACACAAAAGCCACACACCATTAGCACCTCAACAAATAGCACCCTCACACACACACAGCAAAACCTACACTCACACACCCTCACTTGCACACACACACACATCAATCACCACCACCACCCATCACCATGCCCCTAAAGAAGAATCCAAAGTTCCTAGATAGTGAATTGGAAGTCATGGTAGACGAGATCCTGAGGGTAGAGCCACAGTTGTTTGGCACATTGGTCCAACAGACCCCCATGTCGCAGAAAACCAAAATGTGGGCGAGGATCGTCGACAGGGTGAACGCACAATCACCATGTTTGCGCACAAAGGAAGACATCCAGAACAGGTGGTATGATGTGCGCAGGAGGGTCAGAGACCTACTGAAGAAGGATTACCTCCTGAGCCAGCACACCGGCAGTGGCCCTCCTGCAAAACCAGTATACCTCAGGCCCTGGGAGGAGAAGGTGTGGGCCATCCTACCACCAGTGAGCGTATTTGGACTAACAGACATCCCAGAGCCTGGTGAGTACACAACTAATATACACAATATTGTGTGCCAATACACACACATCACTCTCAAGGGGACAGTCAAACCATCCACCCCTAGCAAATCAACAGCAACCAAAAGATAATCATCCCAAGATGTGTATGTCAGTTAGATTAACACAATACATGCCATCTCATAGTGATATGTAACTGTGTCATGACATGTACAAACACAACAACAAATAGAGCAAGGCAGTGGTACAAATATAACCAACAAACACTGCCTGATATTTTGCCACCACTAGAACACCACCTCACAGGGAAGCTCACTTAAAGGAAGGAAATCTGTGTATGCTGGTGAAGTCAGTGTAGCCAATAGCATGATGGGAGTTGTAGTCACAGATATTGGTCACCCTCACAATTGGCCCATCAACACCACTCCGAACCATGCTCACATCACAGGGAGTGGATAAGGACTGACAAGATGGCTGACACTGGCTACTGCTGTGGGGTGCACAAGGCCCTGCTGGGAACTGTGCACCAACAAACAGCAGGACACCACTTTCAGCCATCTTGCCATTGCTGTCACACTCACACACAGTGAAGTCCACTCAAAAGCAAGGAAGTACAGGCATGCTGGGAAGGGGGGTGTAGGCAATAGCATGATGGGAGTTGGAGTCACAGATATTGCTCAGCCTCACAATTGGCCCATCAACACCACTCTGAACCATGCTCACATCACAGGGAGTGTAAAAGAACTTACAAGATGGCTGACACTGGCTACTGCTGTGTGGAGCACAAGGCCCTGCTGGGAACTGTGCACCAACAAACATCATAACACCACTGCCTGACATCCTGAAAGCCAACTTGCACTCTCTGCAATGCAAGCACGTTGCATGGTGGGATATCTGGCTGGGTGGGAAGGAGGACTCACAGCACTGACCATAGTTACAAGCAGCTCACCTCACACACCCCCTCAACACAAACTCCACATAACCCACCTGGGAGAATGCAATGCCTCACATACCAAATGAAGATCCCACAAAGAACCACCACTCTAGGTAATGCTGTGTGAAGCACAGGGACACGCCTGGGACTTGTAGCCAAACAAACGCAAGGACAACACTGTCAGCCTTCCTGTCAGCACAGGCACACTACCCCACAGGGAAGCACAGTCCAAAGGAAGGAAGTACGGGCATGCTGGGAAGGGGGGTGTAGCCAATAGCATGATGGCAGTTGGAGTCACAGATACTGCTCAGCCTCACAATTGGCCTATCAACACCACTCTGAACCATGCTCACATCACAGGGAGTGGACAAGGACTTACAAGATGGCTGACACTGGCTACTGCTGTGGGGAGCACAAGGCCCTGCTGGGAACTGTGCACCAACAAACAGCACAACACCACTGAATGACATCCTGAGAGTCAACCTGAACCCACTGCAATGCTGGCATGCTTCATGGTGGGATAACTGGGCCAGGTGGAGAAGGATGGCCGGATGTCCACCAAATACAACCAATGCTGGCCATGCACACACCTCAACATTCATAGTGAAATGCCCCAGGTATGCATGACAATGTGCTACACCAATATCAACCTCTTACTGTGACAACTTAGGACAATGCAATGTACATGCCCGCATCCAGAGGTACAGTCACAACTGTCAGGTGTGTGAACCATTGATGCCTGTAGAAACATTACATACAATGTGTGTCTCTTCCAAATACAGGTGACGATGATGGGGACACAGCAGCAGGCGAGGAGGAGTCGCTGTCCCAGGCTCCGGGGACACAGAGCTCACTGGTGTGGAAGAGCCTCTGCCCACCTCGGATGGCGAAGACCTACCTGGAACCTCCGGTCTGAGTCATCATGCAGCACCAGCTGGACCAACATCTGCACCCCCTGCACCCACCCCTCCAAAAACTGCCAATATACAGACCACCCACGCCGACACGGACAGACCAAGGACCACCACTGACAACAGAACAGGGTCCCAGGCCCACCGTGGAGCAACGGATGACAACACCACTAACAACCCCCAAGGGGGCCTCAGGTCACCTGTTCGTGCCACCGCAGGTCCTGCACGTGTCGCCAGGGGTGGTGGGAGGGGTGGTAGACATAGGTCGCTGCTTGCAGAGGGGTCTGGACTGCATGATGACCCACAACTGGCACGCATCGCTGATGAGTACCAGGATAGCACCGAAGAGGTCAGACAGGTAGTGGGGATCCTCAAGGACATACAACAGCAGCAGGCTGCCCATCATGCCCGCTTGGACTCCCACATGGCCCGTGTGGAGACACACATTTCGGGCATGGAGTCCAAGTGGGATACATTGCAAGAACTCACAGCGGTGCATAGGGACATATTGACATGCCTCCGCCAGATTAGCATCAACATGGCCACACCTCCCTGTGTGCCCACAACATCTGGTGCTGCAACAACTGACACCGCCACAGGGAGGGAGGAGGACTCTGGCGGAGAGTCCCCTGCACCGCAGCAGCCTGCACGTGAGGGTCCCCCACAAAGAAGAGGGGTCGTCCGAGGAAGGAAAACTGAGAGGTTGATGGCCACGTACATCCCCCAGGAAGCCAACACCTGTTCCAGAAATTCTCCTTTGTGTGCAAACGTTTCACCCTGTCGAATGCAACACTACTTTCCCACATGACATGGGGAGTTCAAGTTGGACTAATGTATCATATGACTGTGGACTTCACTCAGGACATTTCTGCTACCAAGACTTCCAACTCATCTGGGAACTTTGGATCACAATCACAATGTACAGCACCCACCATCCTGTGCACTATACACACACACATTTCTGTAAATAAAATCACTAGTACACCATACTTGCCACTGTTGTTATTCAAATGTGGATACTGTTATGGTGATGATGTTCTGCTAAATTACACTGTGTATGCTAACTGCTACAGCAAGTACAACACCGTCGTGTGAGTCATGGTGACGTTACACATATGAGGGAGACACACCACTAGGGCTACACAACACAGACACCAGGGCCATCGGACTTTTCGCCCACAGTGATGTTGGCAGGAAATACAGTGGAATGCACAGACAACACACCTATTCAGAGTCTGTGTCAACTAGCCCACAGGTGCAGTAAGCAAATGTCAGTCAGATGTGTGACCACAGACAACGCACATCCCAAAGTGAAGCACTGGTTTATTACACATTTGTAACATGTTGTTACCACTACAAATGCAAGTTAATCCCACGTGGCAGTGGCCACACAGTCAACAAGTGCAGAAGATATGAAGTCCAGGGGTGTGTGGCACATCACCTGTAGGGAAACGACTGCTGCCACCCTGAAAGCTGAATCATGGTGTTGGGGGATCCAAGTTGACCAAACAACTCTGTAAGCACCCTGTGAAGGACAGACATGACACACAGTCAAAACCACTGAAGAACCGGACAGAACTGCAATACTCATGCCCTAAACATGTCACAAGATACCTACACAAAAGCACGTTTGCATGTCAACACTGTTGGGGAGTACAGACTACCTGTAAGGACACATCGCTGCACGCATCCAGTCAAGTGGCACATGGCCACACTAAAACAGCACCAGGGCACCACCCACACATATCATGCAAACTCACATCATTCACATTGCATCTCCCTGGATACTCACATTCAGCTGAAGAAGTTGGTGATGAGCTGTGTGCGGACATCACCACCATCATCATCATCATCACTGGCATCGTGGTCTAGGCCAGGATCCTCCACAGGTGGCGGACGTTGGTCATCGTCATCCAGGATGAGAGGCAACTCCTTCCGCACTGCCAGGTTGTGGAGCATGCAGCAAATGATGACAATCTTGCACACCTTTGCTGGGGCATATGGGAGAGCCCCTCCTGTCTTGTCCAGGCAGCGGAAGCGGCTCTTCAGGAGACCAAAGGTCCGCTCGATCACTCTCCTGGTCCGACCATGTGCCTCATTGTAGCGCATCTGGGCTGGTGTCACAGGGTTCCTGAGGGGTGTCAGCAACCACGGCATGTTGGGGTATCTGGAGTCACCTACAGACAGACAATTGCACATTAGCTGAGTTCAAAAAGTGGGCGGAATACAACATAGCAGAACACACACAATGGTACAAAGTCAGTACACACCGACAAGCCAGGCACGCTGGTTCGGCATCTGTGACATCATCCTCGGGATGCGACTACTACTCATCACGTAGGCATCGTGAGCAGAACCGGGAAACGGGCACACACATGTGTGATGGTCATATCTGCAAGACATACCACCAGCGCATTGATCGAATGGTAGTGTTTGCGGTTACGGTAGGCCTGCTCATGTGCCTGTGGTGGTACCAAAGCCACATGTGTCCCATCAATGGAGCCAATTACATGTGGCATCCTCCCCAGGGCATAAAAGTCACTCTTAACGTCAGTGAGTTGTCGACGTTTGGCGAAATAGATGAACTGGTTCAGGTTCCTCAACATAGCCACCAAAACATTGCATAGCACACGGCTGAACATAGTCTGTGACATCCCACCATCAGTCGCCACAGTGTGTTGGAAGGTACCGGTGGCAAAGAAGTGTAGGGCTGCCATTACCTTCACCTTGGGTGTCAGCGCCGTAGGGTACGGCCGGCCCGGTTGCAGATGTGGTGCCAAGCGCACTGCCAAATCCTCAATCAGTTGCCTGGTGAAGCGGTACCGTCGGATGCTGTCACGTTCCACCATCGTTACCAGGTCAGGGAATGGTCTATGGACAGCTGGAGCCCTGCAGTGCATAGGATGAAGAAAGAAAGATTGTCAGTCACCCCACAGATGTGCCTTTCACCATACTCAATTTCACATGATACATCATTACGAGACACAAGTACTTGATGTGTGTGCCGTTCTGTTCGGACATAACTCGCACCTACATGGCCATCATCTAAGTTCTCAGTACAACATGTGTGCACAACAGGTACCAGGTTGTGCTATGGGAAACCATTAGGCTGTATCACAGTACCCATTTACTGCTGTCACGTTCCACACACACACCACAGTGACATGTCTGGACAGATGCGCCACAGGCATCACAGCACATTGACAGGTAGATTCCCAGGGACCCTGTCTTGCCACATGGACACTGGCATGACATGGCGTATCATGTACACGTCAGAAAAACAAACATGACTCCCACAGGTAGTGGCCCCTGTTGCCTCCGCAGGATCAGACATGGACGTCAGTGACACACACACGCACAACATCAAAGTCCATGCACAAACAACGTTGCTTTGGAGACTGTCTCCCATCATGCACATGGAATCAGAGACATCGGAAACACAACATGCACACAGACTGTGGAGGGACATCACTATTGTGGCAATGGGTCATCCTGTTACATACATGCCTCCCCATGGGACCCTGGGGGTATGTGACATGTCACACACATACACAACCTGGAAATGTGACCATGCCACATGCTCTGAAATGAACTGTTGCACATCACAGTGGTCATGTGCACAACACACAAAGGACCCTGTCCCCATGAACACATGCACAGCCTGGGTGTGGATGCCCACCAGTGCCACCACAGAAACCACATGTCAACCCCCATACACAGAAAAGGTAATGCAGCCTTACATGCCTTAGGAAACAGTGTGGAGTGGGTGTGGTGTTGTAGGTGTGCCCCTGTGTCTCTGGCAGGTATATGTGGCTGGCATATGTTCACCAGTGACAAGCATGGTGACATATGCGACTGACCTGTACAGGTATGCGTTGTACAGCAATGGACCGATCGGTGTGCCAGGCCGGCCCATTGCATGTGTTGTGTGCGGGTACGCGTTGTACAGCAATGGACCAATCGGTGTGCCCGGCCGGCCCATTGCATGTGTTGTGTGCGGGTACGCGTTGTACAGCAATGGACCGATCGGTGTGCCCGGCCGGCCCATTGCATGTGTTGTGTGCGGGTACGCGTTGTACAGCAATGGACCGATCGGTGTGCCCGGCCGGCCCATTGCATGTGTTGTGTGCGGGTACGCGTTGTACAGCAATGGACCGATCGGTGTGCCCGGCCAGCCCATTGCATGTGATGTGTGCGGGTACGCGTTGTACCCCGAAATACGCGTTGTACAGCAATGGACCGATCGGTGCGCACGCATTGGCTGGGGCCTGGCATGGCATCGGACGCGTTTTCGTGGCTCCAACGAGTCTGATGCAGTGAATTCAGTTGGCCAGCCACAACAATGTTGCAAAATCATGGATGTCATGAATTTGAAGATTTGAAGGATGCTGTGGGCGTGTATTAGTGCTGCTATTCCATGGATTGGTCAGATTCAGAAGATGCAAACGACTTGGACCAATCACTTTGGACACATGGGAAGGTATCTGCCTCTGAGCACACATATAATGATGGCTGTTCCCCTGAGAGCTCACTTGCCTGCACTACATGGTCCAGGACGACATCTGCCAACAACAAAGCTGCTGTCTCTGCATCCTCTGGCTACTGCAATGGCACGTACTGTGGATAGAGCCCCAGCCTTCAGCCTTGAGGAGAACCAGGCCCTGCTGGACAGCCTCCTTCCACAGTACAGCAAGCTGTATGGGAAACCAGGGGAGCAGGTGAGTGTGCTGTCCACTGCCTTACCAATTGTGCATGTTGTCTGACTAGCAGGACTTACAGTGTGCACACCACTGGCTAGCATGCTCACTGAGTAGTTGTCACACCCCAAAGTGTGTAGTTACATGCACTGAACAGGTACAGTGCAGTAACAGTGCATTCCAAAAGGTTTACTCCCCATGCAATGACACCATGTAGTGACTGCTGGCAAACTGTTCATAGCCATTGTTGCACTGCCTATGTACATCATATGCCCCTGTGATTGAGACATGTATATCCAACTGTGTGATGCACGGATATGTTGCATGTGTAGTAATGGCCTTTTTCACTTTGTCATCCTCACAGGTCGATGCCCACCAGAAGCAGGAAATCTGGCTGACCATCGCCCGGAAAGTAAGATCCGTGGGGGTCTACAAGCGCAGGATCTGCAACTGCCAGAAGAGGTGGCAGGACCTTTGTGGCTGGAACCGGAGGATCGCAAGGGTCCAGCTGAAGCTGTCGCCTCCTCGCAGGAGGGGCGGACACCGGACCCTGACCCCCCACATGCTCCGGATCCTGGCGGTGGTCTTCCCTGACCTGGATGGGCAGCTGAAGGCCAGACAGCAGCAAGGAGGGGGTGAGTCCATGACTGCACTGTGCACTTTGTCTGACATGCTATGTGCCCTCCTCTGGCCTGGTTAAACTTCCACAGTACATCAGTCATGTGGTCCAGGACCCATGTCCCTCATTTGTGACATGCCCACTTCTCCTCTGATAGGCATATGTGTGGCCCTTACAGTCAGGAAATTGTGTCACTTGGGGACTGTGTCATTGCATTTAGCTTCGCTCAAGGTGGGGGACAGCATTTGTTCCTGTGACTATGTTGTGGGATTCATGTGTGGGTCAATTGCTTACACAATGCCTAAGTTCTGACATGTAATCTGGGTGTAACTTTGATATGTGGTCGACTTGCTGATCTGAATCACCACATGTCCCTGGGGAATTTGGCACACACCCATGCTGCCGGTGGGAACAATGTTTGGGCCTCAGGAGTATGTGTATCAAGTGTGTCACACGTGCTTAGCCACATGCCTACTGTCCAGGACTCATTCCTCTTACAAGTGGAGCTGGACAGTCATGCCTACTCCAGGGCATACAATACACTCTGTACTCTCACTCCCGTGTACCATCTGGCATGTTGTGATCAGTGAAATGTTCCCTCAGGTGTCTGCCTCTGTGTCATTGTGCTGTGTCCTCGTTGTCAGGACTACTGGTATGTTTATCAGTTAGGGCTCAGCATGCCAGCGGAGATGTGACCATGATAGACGAACCTTCTGTGATTTTTAGGTGTCTGATCACTTGACTGTGCACACAGGTGTATGCGACTATGACTTTCAGGCAGCTGTTTCTCATTCACAGCACACTGTGAGGTGCTCATGTTCAGAGAGTTGTGTTTCATGTCCCCCATATGTCCAATTGGTATGACGTGGACAAGTAGTAGTACTGATGATGTGGTTTTTGGGGGATGGACATGTGCACTTGTCAGTTACATAACTTGCATTCCCCATGTCCTAGGATTGTGACACAGTGCAGACTGTTGTTGGCTGGCTGCCATGCCCATGTGACTGGAGACAGTGATGTATGACTTTGCACGCATGCCTGTGTCATGGCATTAAACTTCCTAAGAGTGATCCTGCAGGGGAGTGACATGTGCAACATGCACCCCATTGTGGCATTGACTATCCGGACATGGGTGCATCATGGTGTGTGGTGCTGGTATGCATCACATGCATTTCTATTTAGACTCTGGCCATCCCTTCATCCGGACACCTGCACTGACTTAGTGGCAAGAGATGCGTTGTGTGCATGTTCACATACTTCACTGTGTTCCCTGCAATGTCCAACAACTGTGTAGGTGGTGCATGTGTCCACACTGGGGTCTTACCATCAGACAGGCACCAGACAGATGGGTGCAAGGGCAGGAGGGGTGTGAGTCCCATGGTTGACCATCAGACTGACAATTGGCTTCCACAAATCTGTGTGAGGCCTTTAGGCAATGTTCAACTAAGGATGCCTGGGCTGGCTCTGTGATGTGCTGTACTTACTGTGGTGTGTGCGTTCAGTGCAGGTGACTGATGTTTGTCTGTTTCCCTAATTGTTTGCAGATACATCCACGGCCACAGGAGGGGACAGCTCCACGGACCAGGAGGAGCAGCAGAGCCAGACTGGGTCAGCGTCCGATGAGTGGTCAGAGGGACCCAGTGGCACAGAGGGCGAGGGGAGCCACACAGAGGAGTCCTCAGCACCATCCACCTCAGCTGAGGACCACAGCAGCTCGGAGGATGACTCCCTTGTGGAGGCGGGTGTCAGCAGCCACCAAAGTCAAGCTAGTCTGTCTGGCCCCACCACCACCACCACCACCGCCCTCCCATTGGCTCCCATTCCTGAGGTCCGTGGAGGCTCCTGTGCTCTGGAGCGTGTCTCCTTCATGCCAGGCACCGCACCCCCTGCCCCTGTGTCCCCAGCTGCCCTGAGTGAGGAGTCTGTGTACCTCCTTTGGCAGCTCCATGTAGGTCAGACAGCAATGCTGACTGTCCTCCATGCACACACCACTCTGTTGACACAGCTGGTGTCGTTCATGGAGGGCATCTCGATGGGTATGTCTGCCCTACAGAGGAGCAATAGGTCCATGGACTCCTCCCTGACGGCAGCAGTGTCCTTCCTCCAACAGTCCCTCACCCCTCCCACCTCTGCCCCATCCACACTTCCTGCCACCCTACCTGTCCAAAGCACATGCACACCTGCACAATCGCCCAAACACACAGACACGAGCAGCACAGACACACCCAAGAGAAAGGCAAGACGTGCACACAAGCATCCTCAGGCGACTGATACCACAGACACAGGGGATGGGGAACACCACACACACAGGCATCCACAGTCACTCCGCAGTCCTCCAAATCCTCTCCCTCCAAGACCCCTTCCCTTGCCTCACCTGCTACCCCACATACACAGCAGCTCTTCCTGTGTGACCTCAGCCTCTTCCTCCAATCCTGCTGATCCAGCATACCGGGGAAGAGGAAGTCCACCCACACAGAGGGAGTGCCCCTCGCCCCCGGACACCCTCCCCCAGGCACAGGCAGACACAGGACCCCATTAGGAAGTCCCCCGGACCAGGAAGAGCAAGACCACCACCACCACCACGCAGCTCCACCACCCAGTCTCTCTCCTCCATCCCCCAGGCCACCACTCCACAGGTTCCCCCGCCACACCCTGCCCCAGGTTCCCCCACACACCGATACCGCATCCCCAGACTGCTTAGGCCCTCCCCCTGCCACTTGCTCTTCCACACCCAACCCAGACGCTCTGCCTGTTAGTGCCACTGGTGTGGGGACCGGGTCCCCCCTCTGTCCTGCCCACCTCATCTGCCCACCCTTCCACTCCCTTGGAGTTATGCACTGCAGTGGAGTCCACAACCACCCCGTCTGACTTGGGCACTGCAGTGGGGACCCAGTCCACTACATCAGACCAGCCCACTGCAGTGGTTGCAGCACCCACACCAACTGACTTGTGTAGCACGGTGGTGCTGGCCCCCTGAGTCAGACACCTCCACTGCAGTTGCCGGTGACACTCCTGCACCCACCACCCCTTCACTGCCTCACTCTGCCATCCCCTGATCCTGTCCCTGCGGTGCCTGGCCTGCCCCTTGTATGCCCCTCCAAGGGGATGTCCCCTGTCCGTACCAGTGCAGGCAAGCAATGGGTGACCAGTTGTCACTTGTCACCCTGTTGGGACATGGATTTTGGACTGGCCATTGGCCTTAGTTTCTTTTGGACGTCAACTTTTAATTTTACATTAGCTGAATAAAGCCTCTTTTTGTTTAATTGAGGTGTTTCTTTTGATGTACATGATGTAGATGAGTAGCATCCTGCATTTGCAGTTGTTATAGTGTTCAGATCAGGAAAATGAAGTGTTGCTGTGATGGACTCCATGTGGTCCATGGGATATGTGTCCTGTTCTACTCTGGATCTATGGCATCCTTTGCTGCAGTCTGAGGGTGTAATGTTCAGCATTTGACACAGGGATGTACGTTTTGCATTTGTAAAGGAACATCTTTGTCTTACACTGATGCACATCTGGTGGGCTTACCACTGTTCAATGTTCCGATTTCCCTGACTGTGTGCCCATCTCCACTGGACATGCAGTTTTGCACATCAATGTTGAAGGACTCATCTGTGTATACAGTGCAACTGGCTTGACACGTGTTTTGGGTGTATGCAGATGACTGACGTGACACTCCCGTACCCAGGCTGATGTGAGCAGAGCCTTCTGTGTGTTGTAGTTGTTGACTCACTGACGGAGTGTCCTGCTGACATGTTTGAGTCGTGCACAGACAAGGTTTGGCACAGCGGACCTTCCACAGGAGTGGAGTGCCCTCATGGCAGTGTGTAATCCCGTGACATTGCGTGTGCCCGTGTTGTGTGTTGTGTAAGCATGTCTGTGCGTGTTCCCTTCCCTTTTCCTACACAGGCTGTGTCCCTAGGGATGTTCCTGTTTGTGTTGCTTGCAGAGTTGGTCTGTGTTCATCCAGCATCTTGGACCTGGTTTCTCTGTGATGTGGTTGCATGGCAAACTAATGTTCATGAGGTTGTCATCCCAGGTTGTCTTTGTTGTCAGGGCTGGGGATGTGGGCAAACGGTGATGGGACACATTCAGGATTCCCCTTGGCACTTGTTGTTTACACAAGTCATGTGAATTTCAGTTTGTGGTAGCTTTCAGTGATTGTGACACAGTGTGTGTGTGACTGCTGCCACTCCTCAGGGTCAGAGCTGCAATGTTGGAAGTTGTGTACGTGTGTTCTTTGTGTGTCACCTTGGCTTCTTCGTAGGTGTGTGACTATGGCCAGGATCCCATTGATTGTGGTGGATTTCACATCATGCCCATGTACGGCGTACTGTGCTGTGTGTCAGACATTTACGAGTCTTATTGACTGGCCATGTGTGATGGGTATCTGCACCTTAGTTCCCCCCACCACCCCTGGGATTGTCATGGGTGCATGTGCACTGTCACCAGTCCATGTGAGCTTCACTGCTGCACATTGGTGGAGATCAGGGTGTGTGGTGTTGAGTGTGCAAATGTGAGTTGTTGCACGGCTAGACCCCTACCTCCATATTGGCCTTGGCTGGCAGGCCGTGCTGATTGATTGGAGCTTGTGTAGGTGTGATGGTAGTTTGTTGCTCAGGACACATGGCTGTGGTTCACAGTGTGAACGACATCTACCTTTGTCATCACAGTGGGATTGTCATGCAGGCTAGTGTCAGCACAATGTGGGGTCCCTGGGGGTAGTGCTGTGGTGGGTCTGTCTCTTGCTGTGTTAGTTGCTGTTCCTACAAGCTTGTGTGACATGTGTAATTTGGCCTCCCTCTCAGCTGACGATGCCTGATTGCCCACATAGGGGTATCCGATCCATGAGTAACTTTTGTATGGCACTGTATACACATCTGTGTGATTGGAGTTCAGGCCTCCTCATGTGTTGTGTTGTTGCCTGGGGACACTGGCACACCCCCCCATCACCTGTTGTGTTTGAAATGCAGTGTGAGTCTGCCTGTTTGTGTTTGTGCATTTGTACCACTGCATTGGCATTTCTGTAGTGTGCCATTGTCTGTATGTTGTTTGGTGGCTTTCCCCAGCTGTCCCTGGGACTCCTAGGTCATCAGTCAGTACAATGATCATGGTTTGTATGTCCCATTGATGCCATGATATGGTATTTGTTCACCTGACATCGACAGTCTCCACAGGATATCTACATTTGTGTGTCCATTGGTGCAGATATGTGGCTCAGCATTATGATGGTCACTTCTGTCATTGTGTTATTTGTGAATATTGACAATGTGGTCCCCCATGGGTGATGTTTGTATGCACATGGCCAAAACCATGTTTCTGTGACACTGCACTGTTTGCCCCGCCCAATCTATGTTGCTATGGGACACAAGCACTACTATGCCACTGATGTGTTTGTTGTTGTGTGACCAGGATTCATCCATACAGTTTGGCTTTCGCAGCTTTTACCATGACTACACTTACCTTATGATCACCGTGGTGATGGTGCTTTTGGCCCCATTGCCACACTGTTCAAATGGTGCATCAGCTATGGACCCCACACTTACCTTTTGGTCACTGTGGTGATGGGGCTTTAGGCCCCATGGCCACACTGTTCAAGAGGTCCATCAGCTATGGACCCCACACTTACCTTTTGGTCACTGTGGTGATGGGGCTTTAGGCCCCATGGCCACACTGATCAAGAGGTGCATCAGCTATGGACCCCACACTTACCTTTTGGTCACTGTGGTGATGGAGCTTTAGGCCCCATGGCCACACTGTTCAAGAGGTGCATCAGCTATGGACCCCACACTTACCTTTTGGTCACTGTGGTGATGGGGCTTTAGGCCCCATGGCCACACTGTTCAAGAGGTGCATCAGCTATGGACCCCACACTTACCTTTTGGTCACTGTGGTGATGGTGCTTTAGGCCCCATGGCCACACTGTTCAAGAGGTGCATCAGCTATGGACCCCACACTTACCTTTTGGTCACTGTGGTGATGGGGCTTTAGGCCCCATGGCCACACTGTTCAAGAGGTGCATCAGCTATGGACCCCACACTTACCTTTTGGTCACTGTGGTGATGGGGCTTTAGGCCCCATGGCCACACTGTTCAAGAGGTGCATCAGCTATGGACCCCACACTTACCTTTTGGTCACTGTGGTGATGGGGCTTTAGGCCCCATGGCCACACTGTTCAAGAGGTACATCAGCTATGGACCCCACACTTACCTTTTGGTCACTGTGATGATGGGGTGTTCGACCCCATGGCCACAGTGGTCATGGTCTGCTTGCATTGTGGAGGCCACACACATTTATGTGTGACACATGTGATAGTGGGTCACATTGTATGTTCAATGTCATGTTCAGTGTTGTAGGCATTTGACACAGACTACACACGCTTGTCATGGTGTTGGGGGGGGATGTAATTTTCTGTCATTCCTTATGTGGGAGTATGCTGGTTGTGTCATGCATTACCCGTCCTATGAGTAGGGGTGGTGGTAGTGGCAGGCATCCAGCCCCTCCTGAGTAGGGGTGGTGGTAGTGGCAGGCATCCAGGCCCCCATGAGTAGGGGTGGTGGTAGTGGCAGGCATCCAGCCCCCCCTGAGTAGGGGTGGTGGTAGTGGCAGGCATCCAGGCCCCCATGAGTAGGCGTGGTGGTAGTGGCAGGCATCCAGCCCCCCCTGAGTAGGGGTGGTGGTAGTGGCAGGCATCCAGCCCCCCTGAGTAGGGGTGGTGGTAGTGGTAGGCATCCATCCCCCTCAGTAGGGGTGGTGGTAGTGGCAGGCATCCAGCCCCCTGAGTAGGGGTGGTGGTAGTGGTAGGCATCCATCCCCCTATGGGTGGGGATGGTAGTAGTGATAGGCATCCATGCCCCCATGAGTAGGGGTGGTGGTAGTGGTAGGCATCCAGCCCCCTATGGGTGGGGATGGTGGTAGTGACAGGCATCCAGGCCCCCATGAGTAGGGGTGGTGGTAGTGACAGGCATCCAGCCCCCATGAGTAGGGGTGGTGGTAGTGGTAGGCATCCAGCCCCCCTGAGTAGGGGTGGTGGTAGTGGCAGGCATCCAGCCCCCTGAGTAGGGGTGGTGGTAGTGGCAGGCATCCAGGCCCCCATGAGTAGGGGTGGTGGTAGTGGCAGGCATCCAGCCCCCTGAGTAGGGGTGGTGGTAGTGGTAGGCATCCATCCCCCTATGGGTGGGGATGGTAGTAGTGACAGGCATCCAGGCCCCCATGAGTAGGGGTGGTGGTAGTGGTAGGCATCCAGCACCCCTGAGTAGGGGTGGTGGTAGTGGTAGGCATCAAGCCCCCCTGAGTAGGGGTGGTGGTAGTGGCAGGCATCCATCCCCCTGAGTAGGGGTGGTGGTAGTGGTAGGCATCCATCCCCCATGGGTGGGGATGGTAGTAGTGATAGGCATCCAGGCCCCCATGAGTAGGGGTGGTGGTAGTGGTAGGCATCCAGCCCCCTATGGGTGGGGATGGTAGTAGTGATAGGCATCCAGGCCCCCATGAGTAGGGGTGGTGGTAGTGGCAGGCATCCAGCCCCCCCTGAGCAGGGGTGGTGGTAGTGGCAGGCATCCAGCCCCCCCTGAGTAGGGGTGGTGGTTGTGGTAGGCATCCATCCCCCCTCAGTAGGGGTGGTGGTAGTGGCAGGCATCCAGCCCCCCCTGAGTAGGGGCAGTGGTAGTGTTAGGCATCCATCCCCCTATGGGTGGGGATGATAGTAGTGATAGGCATCCAGGCCCCCATGAGTAGGGGTGGTTGTAGTGGTAGGCATCCAGCCCCCTATGGGTGGGGATGGTAGTAGTGACAGGCATCCAGGCCCCCATGAGTAGGGGTGGTGGTAGTGACAGGCATCCAGCCCCCCCTGAGTAGGGGTGGTGGTAGTGGTAGGCAT
Source organism: Calotriton arnoldi (assembly GCA_963921515.1). Classification (NCBI taxonomy): domain Eukaryota; kingdom Metazoa; phylum Chordata; class Amphibia; order Caudata; family Salamandridae; genus Calotriton; species Calotriton arnoldi. The sequence goes on along the minus strand of CAWUFW010015779.1, from coordinate 217,921 downwards.
CCATCCCCCTATGGGTGGGGATGGTAGTAGTGACAGGCATCCAGGCCCCCATGAGTAGGGATGGTGGTAGTGGTAGACATCCAGCACCCCTGAGTAGGGGTGGTGGTAGTGGTAGGCATCCAGCCCCCTGAGTAGGGGTGGTGGTAGTGGTAGGCATCCATCCCCCTATGGGTGGGGATGGTAGTAGTGACAGGCATCCAGCCCCCATGAGTAGGGGTGGTGGTAGTGGTAGGCATCCATCCCCCTATGGGTGGGGATGGTAGTAGTGACAGGCATCCAGGCCCCCATGAGTAGGGGTGGTGGTAGTGGTAGGCATCCAGCACCCCTGAGTAGGGGTGGTGGTAGTGGTAGGCATCCAGCCCCCCCTGAGTAGGGGTGGTGGTAGTGGCAGGCATCCATCCCCCCCTGAGTAGGGGTGGTGGTAGTGGTAGGCATCCATCCCCCTATGGGTGGGGATGGTAGTAGTGATAGGCATCCAGGCCCCCATGAGTAGGGGTGGTGGTAGTGTTAGGCATCCAGCCCCCTATGGGTGGTAATGGTAGTAGTGACCCGCATCCAGGCCCCCATGAGTAGGGGTGGTGGTAGTGGCAGGCATCCAGCCCCCCCTGAGTAGGGGTGGTGGTAGTGGCAGGCATCCAGGCCCCCTGAGTAGGGGTGGTGATAGTGGTAGGCATCCATCCCCCTCAGTAGGGGTGGTGGTAGTGGCAGGCATCCAGCCCCCTGAGTAGGGGTGGTGGTAGTGGTAGGCATCCATCCCCCATGGGTGGGGATGGTAGTAGTGATAGGCATCCAGGCCCCCATGAGTAGGGGTGGTGGTAGTGGTAGGCATCCAGCCCCCTATGGGTGGGGATGGTAGTAGTGACAGGCATCCAGGCCCCCATGAGTAGGGGTGGTGGTAATGACAGGCATCCAGCCTCCCCTGAGTAGGGGTGGTGGTAGTGGTAGGCATCCATCCCCCTATGGGTGGGGATGGTAGTAGTGACAGGCATCCAGGCCCCCATGAGTAGGGGTGGTGGTAGTGGTAGGCATCCAGCACCCCTGAGTAGGGGTGGTGGTAGTGGTAGGCATCCAGCCCCCCTGAGTAGGGGTGGTGGTAGTGGTAGGCATCCATCCCCCTATGGGTGGGGATGGTAGTAGTGACAGGCATCCAGGCCCCCATGAGTAGGGGTGGTGGTAGTGGTAGGCATCCAGCCCCCCTGGGTAGGGGTGGTGGTAGTGGTAGGCATCCATCCCCCCCTGAGTAGGGGTGGTGGTAGTGGCAGGCATCCAGCCCCCCCTGAGTAGGGGTGGTGGTAGTGGTAGGCATCCATCCCCCTATGGGTGTGTATGGCATTGGTGATGCCCATCCCACCCCTATGGTTGTGCTGTTGCTAGTGTACATCATTTGTGCATCCCTATGTGTGTGTGACATATTTTGGGTACGTGTAGTTTGTTTGTATTGTTGGTGTTTGACTTACCGTCTGCGCCGTACGCGTCCATACCGGTCCCGGTAATAGATGTAGAGTATAGGTAGGACCTGCGCGATGGGATTCATGGTTGGGTCGTCTCGTTCGGGTTTCTCGCGTCTTCGACTCGTACTCGTCGCTGGCTTGTTCGTCTCGTAGCCGTGGATCGTCTTGTGGAGCGAAACGGAGCTTATGTGCGGCTCTCCCGGATGCTGAAACGTGCCGGACGTAGCGACTGGTTTGGCGCGTACGGAGCGCGCATCGTACTAGTCCGGCCGGAAGGTGCTGTGTATTTGGTTCCGTGCGACTCAATGCGGCGTTTACGGATCTGGCTCGGGCGGGGAACAGGAGCTGGATTGGGTGAGTACGGCTCGCTCGGGAAATGGGTTGTTATACCCATCGTACTTGTACGTCCGGACGGGTGTACGAATCGGTCGGGAAACACGCATTCGGCTGGGTTTTTTTCCGGACGAATACTGTTAGGTGCCCTACCGGCCGAGATCGGAATCGGCCCCTTAGGGTCCGCACCCTCAGGCTGACCAGAGGTCTTGGGCTAGGCTCTCCTCCCCTTCTGGGGTCCCACACTCTCCTCCCAGGAGAAGCACCCTCAGGACACAACTCTCCCACCAGGTCAGGACCTCCCTCCTGCAACTGGTCTCCCAACCTGGGATCTAAACCCTCAGGTTGCACAGGGGTCAGAGGAGAGGACTCCCTCCCTCTGCACCCCCTTCTAGAGTTCTGCACCCTCCCACCTGGAGGGGTACCCCAAGAAGACAAACCGGACAGGACACTGCTTACAGATGTCCTTCCCTCCAGGTCAGGCAGAACCTGTACCTGGCCTCCCAACCCAGGGACTAAACCCTGTGGCTGAGCACCCGCCTGGCACACCAGGACTTCCTGGGGAGCACGCATGCCCCCCCAAGGGTAACAAATACCTCATGTGTTGTGTGACAGTCTGCCTAGCGCTGATCTCCCGACCCCTGTCCATCTGACAGTGCGTGAAGATCCCCCAAAACAGAAATGGTGTCACCATGGTCACTGCTAGGAGGCTCAGCCCTTCTGGCTGGCACCTGACCCACTGGTTCTTCCACTGGGGACTCTCTCCCCCTCTCACCCCTCCATCTGGACTTCTGCACCCTCCACTTAGGAGTGGCACCGCCAGACACCAGAACTGATGGAGGTCTGCTTATCGACACTCCAAGTTCTCCTGACACTAGGAGATCCCCCTCAATGGATGGCCTACCTGTACAGCCTAGGCTCCCCACCTGGTGTTCCCTTAAGGAACCCTCCAGGCCCTGAGACTGAGTTTCGGGCACCTTGGGACGCATCCCATTCTCACTCCTTCTCCGCAGAGAAAGGACGTGAGTCCCTACACCCCTCCCACTACACCAGGACCTATCTGAGCTACTACGAACCTTTCCCACCACTCTGGCTGGGAAATACCTGAGCCACTCCTCTTAGGGTCACTCCCCAATGCCTCATCAGACCCTCTGGCACTCACTCAGAGGTCTGCCTCTCGTGCAAGCTCCCTGGGATCAGAGAACCCACACTCCAACAGGTGTTGGCGTAACCCTGGAAAACAACAATGGAACATGTGCTCGCTGACAATCAGATTGAACAGCCCTTCAAAATTGTTCACCGTGCTACCCATCACCCAACCTTCCAGTGCATCACAACATTCATCCACAAACTCCCCCCAAGACTGGTGAGACAGTTTTCTACTGCCCCTGAACCTCAACCTGTACCCCTCTTCCTGGGAACCAGGCACCATACTCTAGGATCTGGGAGCGGGACTTCCTGCACTGGACTCTATATTGCTGCCACCACTGGACCCCACCCTCACTGGTGAATCCAGACGACTGAAACTACACTCAGGGGACAACCTTTCCTCAAGAGCTAGTTTCTTCCTGGCGAAGGCCCTCTCTGCCTCCGCCATCCTCTCCTGCGCTAAGACCCTCTCAGTCTCTAGCTTTTTCTCTTCAAGGCCCAATGCCCTGAGACTCAATTCCTGAGCCAACAATGCCTTTTTCTCCTCTAAGGCTCACTGGGCCTCTCTGTGCCCCACATCCAGCTGCGCTAGCCCCATGGCATGCTCCAATTTGAGCTTCTCTAAAGCCAGCTGATGCTCCCTCTCCTTCTGCCTGTCCACCAACTCCTCTGGGGACCATGAAAAGGATTGGGCACTACCCCTGGCACTAGACCCAGCAAGGGACTCCCTCTCTAGGGGGACCTCACTATCTACTGGCATCCCTGCCTTGTCATTTTCATCCACCCCACCAGACTCTTCAGGCCCTCCCTCATAACCATCACTTAGGTATGTGTAGGGGTAATCTGCGGGGTCCCCCAAGCACTCTAGGACTACTCCCCTGCAGATTGCTTCAAAGAGGAAAAGATTTCTGCAGAAGTTGCCTTCTATTGGTATCCCCCTTTCTCTGCAGAAACTTTTTAACTCCTCCTCCGTGTACTTCCAAAGGTCATCCTCATTATAGATTAACCCCATCCTGGCAAGCTACACAACCAACAGTGCAACACAAGAGACCCAGGCGTAAACACAATTAAAAAATGACTTTTTCAGGAGAAAAAAATAATCAGGAGAACAAATCCCCAAACATGTGATTATCTTTTTTTTTTAGTTTAAACAAGAAAATTTTATTTTGGAAGAGATACAACCAGATATAAACCATTGGATAAATTAACAGGAATACAAAGTCAATCAACAAATCAATAATACATAGTAAGATAAAAAGATGAAATATAAAACGGAGTGGTTGTATAAGGGGAAATAAATATTGCCATTATAGGAAAGGAGGGAGGAAGGAATACAGGGGGGGACGAAAAAGGGGGGAAGAAAAAGGGGGATCCAACAGCAGTTATAGTGAAATATACAATATAAAAGTAGGAGGGCCTAATGTCGTAAAAATAGATATTAACATTGGGAACAGAATAACTGTAATGATATAATAAGAGAAAAAGGGGGATGGATTATATATAGAAGTAAACAATAAAATATACATGGGGATTAATAAAAACAATTCAGGGCGGTTTGGGAACTTCTTCTATGGGAGGTTGGTGTTGAGCAGATTTTTGTGCTAAAGCATCTATGAAGTCAGTTACAGGGGACCATATTAGTTGTCATTTCAGATGTAAAGATAAAGGGGAAACATATGCACGATCAAGACGGTGGATATAACAAACACTATACCACCAAGCTTGGAAGGAGAGTTGTATAGTTTGTTTCCAATTTTTTGTTATTTGTTGGAAGGCGATAGCAATCAATAAATCCACAACATTAGTGTTAGAGGGGAAATCATGCCAGTGGTTAGATAAGGAACCTAGAAAAATATCTACAGGTGAGTAATGGAAATGTGTATGAAAAATGGTATTGATTTGCGACCAGACCTTCAACCAGAATTGGTGAGTGGAAGCACATACAAATAGCATATGATATAAATCAGCTTGAGGGGTGTTACACGACCAACAATTTGAAGAGGAAATAGAGTTGAATTTATGTAAGGACATTGGAGTAAAGATAAGTCTATTATAAATAAAAAAGAGAGTTTGGGTTGTGCTTGCAGATCGAGAGGTTTTACGAAGTTTTGACCATATTTTATCCCAAAAGGTGGTGGGCCACGATGACTGGAACTCATGTTCCCATTGGAGTTCTGTCTTAGTTTTAATTCTAGGTTTAGGGGATGTAATAAGAGATTTATATATGGATGAGGCGCTAGATTGAGCACTTAAAAGTGGGAGTATATTACAATAAGGAGGTAAAGATGGTGGAACAGAAGATAATGATGATAGAGAAGAGGAGATATTCTGTGTTAATATATTAAATTTGGTAGAAAAGGAATTTGGTAATTTATAAAGAGTTTGAGCTCGGAAAAAGTGAGTAGAGCATCATTAGAGTAAAGTTGATGGATCCAAAGTAATCCTTTATCTCGCCAAGTTTTCCAGTATATAGGTTTATTATTTATTTTAAGAGAGCAATTATGCCAAATGGAGGACTTAAGAAATTGATCTTTATCGGAAAAATGAGAAATCAGAAAAAGACTGATAAAGCCTATGAGCTGTTTTATATGTGGGGAAAGATAAAAGCGTGTCTTGTGAGTAAATGTAAGAGCTTCTGTGATAGAGAAAGGGGATAGGAAGGAGCATTCCATAGTTGTCCATAAAGGAAGAACAGTGGGAGAGGATTGATTCAAGGATTTAGCAAGCTGCTTAAGAAGGAAAGCATTATGATAATGTTGAAAATGTGGAAAATTAACCCCACCTTGTGATTTGGGTCGCTGAAGCATTTTTAAGGACAGGCGTGCTTTCTTTTGTTCCATAGGAATGCAGATAAAAGAGAGTTAATCTTTTTGAAGAAAGAAACTGGAAAACTGAGAGGAGTAGCAGAAATCATATAGAATATAATGGGAGCCAGCATCATTTTGATTGTATCAAGTCTTCCCCACCAGGAAAGATATAGGGGATGCCATTTAGAGATGGATGTAGATAAGGTGGACAGAATTTGAGACATGTCCAAAGATAATGTTTGTTCAATAGAAGAGGCGAACCAAAGACCTAAATATTTAATCTTGTGGGGATTCCACGAGAAATTAGTAGTAGCAAAATCTTGCTTAAAACATAAAATATTAAGTGGGAGGATTTCGCATTTGTCGTGATTCAATTTATAACCACAAATGGTAGAGAAGTCCTTAACTTCAGTAAGAAAAGCAGGGATAGATTGTTCAGGATTAGAGATATATAATAAAATGTCATCAGCATAAATGCTCATTTTAACATGGAAATTATCATGTTGAAAGCCATGTATGTTAGGATTTTGCTTAATTTTTGCAAGAAAGGGTTCTAGGGCAAGGATAAATAAGAGTGGAGCGAGGGGGCAGCCTTGACGGACACCTCTCTGTAAGGAAAAAGAATCAGAAATTGAGCCATTAGCAAAAATAGAGGCTTTGGGTGAAGAATAAAGTAAAGAAATATAAGAAATAAATTTAGGGCCAAAACCAAACCAAGACAATGTATGAAAAATAAACGACCAGTCCATGCGATCGAAAGCTTTCTCCGCATCTAAAGAGATAGCTGCCAGTGAATGAGGGTATTTATTAGCTTTATGTAATAGATTAAAGAAAACTCTAGTGTCATCCGAGATGTGCCGCCCTTTGATGAAACCAGATTGCTCTTTACAAATAATGGATTGGAGAAGGGGTTCAAGATGAAGAGCAAGAATTTTGGCAAAAATGTTGTAATCGGAGTTGACTAACGAGATTGGTCTGTAATTTTTACATAAGTGAAGATCTTTTCCTTCTTTCGGGATTAGACAAATAAGCGCATCTTGAAAGGTGCCACTAGAGGCTTTAGAGGAAATAAGGTGTGAGAATAAGGAAAAGAGATAAGGAAGTAGAGATTTGGAGAAAAAGGTATAGAATTCCATGGGGAAACCATCTGGGCCAGGGGATTTCCCTGGTTTGAGAAATTTCAATGCGTGAGATATATCCTTAGTGGAAATATATTTTTCTAATGGTGAGAAGTCAGTATCTAGGGGTGATTGTTTTGGTATGGATGTAAGGTAAGATTGAATGTCTGTAGGAGTAGGAATAGATTCGGGGGTATAAAGAGAAGTATAGAATTTCTTGATTTCTTCCAGAATTTCCGAATTTTTAGTTACTGGGCAGGAATGTGAATTTAGCACATAATCAATGTTATTACGATCTTTTTTAATTTTGAGGTATGATGCTAATAATTTTCCTGCTTTATTTTGGCCACCATAATAACGGGCACTACCCCGGAGGAGATAGGCAGATGCATTTTCCGTAGATAGTTTATTATATTTAAATTTCTCTTTGATAAGATTATTAAGATCAAATTTAGAGTTTGTAACTGTATAACGTGATTCTAGTGATTTAATGGTTTTAAGGATTTTATCTGTTTTCCGAACATTAAGACGTTTTTTGGTGGCAACATAAGAAATAATAAAGTCTCTAGATGAAGCTTTAAAAGCATCCCAAACAATTGGAAAAGATGATACAGAAGATAAGTTACGCTTAAAGAAATCTGAAATGAAATCTTCAAAAGAGGAAGTAAAAATGCGATCCGTCAATAAGGATGTATTAAAATGCCATCTTTTACTGGTAGTATTAATTGGGAGTAACTCTAAGTCCAATATGGAAGGGGCGTGATCCGAAATTAATATAGAACCAATATCAGCATGTAGTATAGATTGTGTGAGTGCTTTGGAAACAAATAAATGGTCAATGCGTGATTGTGAGAAATGAGTAGGCGAGAAAAAAGTGTATTCACGGAGTTGTGGGTTACAAAATCGCCATGAGTCAACAAGAGATCTATGAGAAAGCAGATTAGTGAATTGATGATGCATTGTGGAGGGGAACAAAAGATGTTTTGGAAGTACAGTCAATATATGGATCAACAACTAAATTGCAATCATCTCCAAAAACAACATAAGGGGAAGAAATAGACATTAAGAGGGTAGAGATTTGGGGCCAAAAATTGTTATCGGTTTTTGTGGGAGCATATACATTGAACAAAGTAATAGGAATATCATTAATTTTGAGGTGGACAATTAACCAACGTCCTTCATCATCTGAATCTTGAGAAAGAAGAGACACTTTAAGTTTCTTATGACATAGAATCCCAACACCATTTCGTTTACTAGAACCAGGGGAGGAAAAAACATCACCTACCCATTGACGTTTGAGTTTAAGAACTTCTGAAGTGACTAAATGTGATTCTTGTAAAAATACAACATCTGCTCTAAGGTGAGATAAATGGGAAATAACTCTTTGGCGTTTGATAGGCGTACCCAAACCTTTAACATTCCATGTAATAATACGTAACGTCATTGATTAACTATATAGAATAATTATAATGGTTGAAAAAGATTCCAGCAAATAGGGAAATAATAAGAGGTTCGCAATAAACAGAATAACGAAAAATAAGCACTCCAATCATAATAGAGAGAGAGATAAGGTGGAAAATATTAGACTATAGAGGAGAAATGAAAAGATAAGAGAAGATGGAGAGAAAGGGAGAGGAGGAAGGAAAAAGAAATAAGGAGAAGAGACAATAACAATAAACAAACAAAACAATAAAACATACCAAATACTCAAACATGGATGGAGGGAGTTGGAGCCACATGGAGGGAAACGGAACAGCTAGCCACGACACTCCATGGAACGAGACCATGAGGAAAAATATTGAATAAAACGGACTTTAGGACAATGGATGGGCCAGGAGAAGCAATCAATACCTGATAGGGAAAAACACAAGGAGACTACAACAATTAGTAAGACATATCATAAGAACATTGTAAATACAGTTATATTAAACTTCAGCATGGAGAAATAGCATTTAAGAAGAAGATGCTCCTGCAAACTCCATGGAATCCTCTCTGCAGCCATCAAGAAATTGCTGAAGTACAGCCGGGTCTTCATAAGTCGTTGTCTTGTTTTTGTAGGTCACTTTGAAGAGGCATGGGTGCATTAAACCAAATCTAGCGTTAAGATTACGTAAAGCTGGACGCATGCTTAGAAAAACTCATTCTTTGTCAGCAGTGGCTTTTGCATAGTCTTGGGAAAAGAAAAGTTGAGATCCTTGCCAAGAAATATGATGTTTTGTTTTGGTGGCCTGTAGAACCTTTAATAAATCTGTGTATTCTAAGAAGTATAAAATTACACCTCTTGGATTGCGTTGGCTAGACATGTTTTATGGAGGTCGACCAAGCCTATGAGCTCGTTGTATGTTAAGTGATGTAGATTCTGGAAGTTGAAGAACTTGAGGTAGGAAAGATTGGAAAAAAGTAATAGAATTGGAACCTTCCAATCCTTTAGGCAGTCCATATATGCGTAGATTATTACGTCTACTTCGATTTTCAAGGTTTTCTATTTGTTTTTGTAGGTAAGATATGTCTGTTTTCATAGAGGGAATTTGTTGAGAGGAAATGTGGAGAGAAGAAATTTGATGTTCCATTGTAGTTACTTTAGTGACCAGAGCAGTCCATTTATCCTCGATAGCTTGTAAATTAGTGTTTGTTTCAGTCATATAAGGTTTAAGGGCTCGAATCTCATCAAGAAGCAGTTCCAAGGAAGCTGGAGGTGGAGATGTGGTTGGTGAAGGAGGATCTTTCTTTATCCTTTTAATCGTTGAGGAGGTAGAAGAAGATGGTATTTTAGAAGCTGCTTCCTAACTGGCGTAGATGGAAGTGATAAAGAAAGAGTATCTGAGCGCTGGGGAGATGTGGCTTGATCAGATTCCTCCATATCCGACTGTAAGGCAGAAAAAGAATTCGGAGAGAATATCGCAGTGGATTTGGGACGTGTAGAGAGGATGGACGACGAAGTCGCACCTCTACCAGACTTAATTCTCCCCATAGACATATATATCGTAGTAAAGAAGCGTTGGTTTTTGCAGAAAGTCACTAATATTATAACATATAGAAGAAAAATGTCGGTTTTAAAGGAGAAAAAGGCAAAAAGATCCACAAAATGTCCACCAAAGAAGCAGAGAAAGGTGTTATCTGATCTTGGTTGGTAAGAGAAGTTTGTGACAGGAATATTAAGTAGCGTCAGAAAATAATAAACAATGCACTTCAGGATGCAAAACGATGAAGAAACCTGCTAATGCACCACACTGTAGAGAAGGATGTTATAATCGTTATAATAGGTGCCACATTAGTAGAGAACTTGTCACATATCAGGCTGTGTGAAGATAGTCCTCAATTAAAGGAAGTTCCATGTGAGGCTACATTGGCGTGACAGGAATCATAATAAATTGCAGGAGAAGGAAGGAAACTTCAATAGCTACAGAAACAAAAGCAGTTATATTCGCAGCATGATGCCAGTAGATGGGATATGCTGTGGTGCCGATATCGCGCTACATGCGTTTGAATACACAAAATGGCGGCCGCGAATCCAGTCACGGAGACGCGTCGCGCATTTGTGTGAAAAATTGTTTATATCGGGCTTACCGCGACTGCAGAAAGTCCTCACTGGAGCCAGGCACCTTTAGGAAGGGAGTCGCCGTGAAAAGAAGACTGACGGCGCGGTCCTGCCATCTGCCGCCGTTGAAAGCCTCCGGTCGCGGCACGGAGCAACCTTAGGCAGCCGCCATTTCCTCCGGCGCCAAGCCACGCCCCTCAACATGTGATTATCTAAATGCAGAGTTTGTAGTGCAACCAGTTGTCGCTGTGGTACTGCGCAAACGCAAGTCCAATCCTCACCGCTGCCAACCAATGTTAGAAATGGGATTTCTGGTTGGCTAGGGCACGCGCCTAAGCCAGGCAGAAACCACCACTCTAGTCAGGGCAAGGAAGTTACACTCTGAAGATAACCCCTGCTCACCCCCTTGGTAGCTTGGCACGAGCAGTCAGGCTTATCCCAGAGGCAATGTGTAAAGCGTTTGCGCAACACACACACAACAGCAGCGACACACTAGGCACACCACAAAAGAAACTCCACACAAGGTTATATAAAAAATTGCCTTTGTATTATCATAAACACATTAGAATCATAATCACAAATGTACACTGTGCCACCTGGCACGAGGCAATACTTCACAGGGGATTACATACAGGACAGGGCCAATCAGGCCACTGTCAAAACCATAAGAACAGGTAAGTAATGAAGCAGCCAGTGACTACTGGTAAAATACTGTACTTAGCGGAAACATATTATGCGTAAACACATTAGGCATAAATCACAGTTAGAAGTGTACCGTAGTAACACTCCCTAGATGCATACATCACCTCAGGCATAAACCACATTATGCATCATTTTAGGGCCTTGCGCCCTACCAACACCACAAAAATGACCCCTGGCCAACTGGCCTTCCTTGGGGCCCGTCTGGGCTGTCCCAAATGCCCTCTGTCCAAAAGTCAGGGTTCGATAATCATAGGGCCTTCCACCAGGCCCTCTGGCTGCCAATGCAGCAGAGAATTGTGCGTGATGCACAGGGGGGCGGGGGTGCATCTCACCCCTCCCTCGTTAAAAAAGTAAGCATGCCACCGTTGTTGCAGCTGCCCGCGCTCTCGCGGTGCAGCTGGGAAAATCAGCCTTGGCACCACAGTGCCTCTCAAGTCCCACTCTGGGACTCTAAACCAAAGTGCCCCCTTGCTGCAGCTGCCTGCGCTCTTGCGGTGTAGCTGTGGAAGAAAAAGCACTGGCACCCACCGTGCCTTGAGAGCCCCCTTCACTGGGGCTCTTCCGGTGCTACTCACAGCACCAACACTGCTCAAACTTCAGCCCCACTCACAGGGGCTTCTTGTGTGCAGGTTCCAGGCACCGACAGTGAGCCTGGCAGGCCCCCGCTCACGGGACCTCTCCTCACGTCGCACGGTCTCCTCACTGGGGCCGTCAATCCCAGGGGACCCGCCTCCCTCTCTACGAGACGAGGGGAGGCGGAAATGGAGCCCGCAAGGCTCCGACTCCTCTGTCAACACACAGGGCTCCCACCGGCACACGGGGGCCCCGCCTTCCTCCAGGCACGATCTGCCTGACTTCTGCGTCGTGCTGCCTCGCCTCCGGCCGGCCGCCCGCTTCCTTTTCCTGGCCCGGCCCACAGTCAGGCAACGGGCGCCTGGCTTCCAGGTCGCTTGTGGCGGCGGCTCTTTTGTGCATCAAAAGGCGGGGTAGGCTCCCGCTTCACGGCTAGGCAGCACAGGGGATCCCCACGCCAGGATTCCCTCGGAACACTTTTGTAGCCCAGCGCTGCAGGGCACAAGCGCTCCTCCCATCCTGGCACCAGCAATTAAGATGTAGCGCTCATGAGGTGCTAGGTCTCAGTCCAGAGAGGCAGAGCTTGGGCAATGCTGGGCCTAGGCAGGCCAGCTCACAGGGCCCTCCAGCAGAGGGGCAGTCCCTTGTAGCGGTTCCTCCTGGGGCCCAGCAGGTACAAACAAGCACCCAAAACAGCACACTCCCATGGGGTCCCAGCCCCAATATTTATACTGTGTTTGTCTTTGTTCTGCCCTGGCACAGGGCTTGGGAAACCAGTCCCAACTGGTTCTGGGGGGTACTGAAGCACTTTTTTTACAGGGCTTCCACACTCCTTTGCCAGGTTGGGCTCTGTCCTCGGACACACCACATGGGGGCGGTGCCAGCATTGAACAAGGCAGGCACAGACCTATTCAGGGTCAGGGGCTACTCCTCCCACTACTACAAATGCAGATCTGTCCATTCAGCCTAGCACTGACTCACCCAGCCCCTCTGGAGCCACACACCTCACCAGCCCCTGTCACTCCAGAGCGATACCAAAGGGGATGATGGACGGAGCGTTTGAGCAAATCAAACACTCACCCCCAGTCAACTGATCTGGGTTTAATCCATCATCATTCTTTAGCTCACTCCACCACCCCAGTTCAGACATGGCCATATGCAAATCAGTCTGACCCTGTGCCTCATGGGAATGTAGAAATAAAAACCTTCTTAGGGGTTCACTGATACATCTGGTCCTTAAGACCAACAAAGAAGAGATTGGCACAGAAGCTGTAATATCAAAAAACATGTTTTATTAACCTCAGATGAGGGAGATTGCATCTTACGGTACCCGCAGGCCACTGTAGGAGGCATTCTAATGAGTGCAGAGAACAGGGTCCTTATATATGCATTTGTTATATAGTCAGCATAAAATCAAGGGGAGGTCCTAGCACATACAAGCATGCTTATTGACTAATATGGGTATACAAAATTTGCTTGCTCCACAAAGTGGGAGGGGAGACTAAACTGCTTACATCAGTAAGAATAGCCTGACAGTTCTATACTAGGAGCAGGTGCATTCTACCAGCTAGGCCTCTCTGAGCATGTGCAAGACTCTGGAAGAGGGAGAAAGCACATGGCGAGCACATGGCTAACTAAAATGGCTGCCAAGTACAAAATGGCTTTCAGCTCATGCTAACAGCGATTCCTGCAATCTTTAACAGGAACAGTCCAGCCCGAACTGCCAAGCCATGTCTTCCCTGGACCGGAAACAAGCATCCTGGGACCGGTTTCTGGCTATTCAGCTGTCATCAGCCAGGCTAGCTTGAATCCAGTGGCAAAGTGAGCAAGGGACCCACGTCTGGGCATACCCTGCCAACTTAAGGCGAACAAAGCGATACCAAAGGGGATGATGGACGGAGCGTTTGAGCAAATCAAACACTCACTCCCAGTCAACTGATCTGGGTTTAATCCATCATCATTCTTTAGCTCACTCCACCACCCCAGTTCAGACATGGCCATATGCAAATCAGTCTGACCCTGTGCCTCATGGGAACAGTCCAGCCCGAACTGCCAAGCCATGTCTTCCCTGGACCGGAAACAAGCATCCTGGGACCGGTTTCTGGCTATTCAGCCGTCATCAGCCAGGCTAGCTTGAATCCAGAGGCAAAGTGAGCAAGGGACCCACGTCTGGGCATACCCTGCCAACTTAGGGCGAACAAAGCGATACCAAAGGGGATGATGGACGGAGCGTTTGAGCAAATCAAACACTCACCCCCAGTCAACTGATCTGGGTTTAATCCATCATCATTCTTTAGCTCACTCCACTCCACCACCCCAGTTCAGACATGGCCATATTCAAATCAGTCTGACCCTGTGCCTCATGGGAACAGTCCAGCCCGAACTGCCAAGCCATGTCTTCCCTGGACCGGAAACAAGCATCCTGGGACCGGTTTCTGGCTATTCAGCCGTCATCAGCCAGGCTAGCTTGAATCCAGTGGCAAAGTGAGCAAGGGACCCACGTCTGGGCATACCCTGCCAACTTAGGGCGAACAAAGCGATACCAAAGGGGATGATGGACGGAGCGTTTGAGCAAATCAAACACTCACCCCCAGTCAACTGATCTGGGTTTAATCCATCATCATTCTTTAGCTCACTCCACCACCCCAGTTCAGACATGGCCATATGCAAATCAGTCTGACCCTGTGCCTCATGGGAACAGTCCAGCCCGAACTGCCAAGCCATGTCTTCCCTGGACCGGAAACAAGCATCCTGGGACCGGTTTCTGGCTATTCAGCCGTCATCAGCCAGGCTAGCTTGAATCCAGTGGCAAAGTGAGCAAGGGACCCACGTCTGGGCATACCCTGCCAACTTAGGGCGAACAAAGCGATACCAAAGGGGATGATGGACAGAGCGTTTGAGCAATTCAAACACTCACCCCCAGTCAACTGATCTGGGTTTAATCCATCATCATTCTTTAGCTCACTCCACCACCCCAGTTCAGACATGGCCATATGCAAATCAGTCTGACCCTGTGCCTCATGGGAACAGTCCAGTACGAACTGCCAAGCCATGTCTTCCCTGGACCGGAAACAAGCATCCTGGGACCGGTTTCTGGCTATTCAGCCGTCATCAGCCAGGCTAGCTTGAATCCAATGGCAAAGTGAGCAAGGGACCCACGTCTGGGCATACCCTGCCAACTTAGGGCGAACAAAGCGATACCAAAGGGGATGATGGACAGAGCGTTTGAGCAAATCAAACACTCACCCCCAGTCAACTGATCTGGGTTTAATCCATCATCATTCTTTAGCTCACTCCACCACCCTAGTTCAGACATGGCCATATGCAAATCAGTCTGACCCTGTGCCTCATGGGAACAGTCCAGCCCGAACTGCCAAGCCATGTCTTCCCTGGACCGGAAACAAGCATCCTGGGACCGGTTTCTGGCTATTCAGCCATCATCAGCCAGGCTAGCTTGAATCCAGTGGCAAAGTGAGCAAGGGACCCACGTCTGGGCATACCCTGCAAACTTAGGGCGAACAAAGCGATACTAAAGGGGATGATGGACGGAGCGTTTGAGCAAATCAAACACTCACCCCCAGTCAACTGATCTGGGTTTAATCCATCATCATTCTTTAGCTCACTCCACCACCCCAGTTCAGACATGGCCATATGCAAATCAGTCTGACCCTGTGCCTCATGGGAACAGTCCAGCCCGAACTGCCAAGCCATGTCTTCCCTGGACCGGAAACAAGCATCCTGGGACCGGTTTCTGGCTATTCAGCCGTCATCAGCCAGGCTAGCTTGAATCCAGGGGCAAAGTGAGCAAGGGACCCACGTCTGGGCATACCCTGCCAACTTAGGCGAACAAAGCGATACTCAAAGGGGATGATGGACGGAGCGTTTGAGCAAATCAAACACTCACCCCCAGTCAACTGATCTGGGTTTAATCCATCATCATTCTTTAGCTCACTCCACCACCCCAGTTCAGACATGGCCATATGCAAATCTGCATTCCGTCCATCAATTGTGTGTCTT
Organism: Calotriton arnoldi; assembly: GCA_963921515.1. Lineage (NCBI taxonomy): Eukaryota > Metazoa > Chordata > Amphibia > Caudata > Salamandridae > Calotriton > Calotriton arnoldi. Next base: position 202,233 of record CAWUFW010015779.1, on the reverse strand, counting down.
TTGCTTCCTCGCCCTAAGTGCGCCGGGTATGCCCAGACGTGGGTCCCGGGCTCACTGTGCCACTGGAATCAAGCTATCCTGGCTGAAGAGGGGTGAAACCCCGAAACCGGTCCTAGGATGCTTGTTTCCGGTCCAGGGAGGACCTGGCTTGGCAGTTCGGGCTGGACTGTTCCCATGAGGCACAGGGTCAAGACTGATTTGCATATGGCCAGGTCTAAACTGGGGTGGCATGGTGAGCAAAAGAATGATGGATTTAACCCAGATCTATTGACTGGGGGTGAATGTTTTGATTTGTTCTGCATTCCGTCCATCAATTGTGTGTCTTTTGCTTCTCGCCCTAAGTGCACCGGGTATGCCCAGACGTGGGTCCCGGGCTCACTGTGCCACTGGAATCAAGCTATCCTGGCTGAAGAGGGGTGAAACCCCGAAACCGGTCCTAGGATGCTTGTTTCCGGTCCAGGGATGACCTAGCTTGGCAGTTCGGGCTGGACTGTTCCCATGAGGCACAGGGTCAAGACTGATTTGCATATGGCCAGGTCTAAACTGGGATGGCATGGTGAGCAAAAGAATGATGGATTTAACCCAGATCTATTGACTGGGGGTGAATGTTTTGATTTGTACTGCATTCTGTCCATCAATTGTGTGTCTTTTGCTTCCTCGCCCTAAGTGCGCCGGGTATGCCCAGACGTGGGTCCCGGGCTCACTGTGCCACTGGAATCAAGCTATCCTGGCTGAAGAGGGGTGAAACCCCGAAACCGGTCCGAGGATGCTTGTTTCCGGTCCAGGGAGGACCTGGCTTGGCAGTTCGGGCTGGACTGTTCCCATGAGGCACAGGGTCAAGACTGATTTGCATATGGCCAGGTCTAAACTGGGGTGGCATGGTGAGCAAAAGAATGATGGATTTAACCCAGATCTATTGACTGGGGGTGAATGTTTTGATTTGTTCTGCATTCCATCCATCAATTGTGTGTCTTTTGCTTCCTCACCCTAAGTGCTCCGGGTATGCCCAGACATGGGTCCCGGGCTCACTATGCCACTGGAATCAAGCTATCCTGGCTGAAGAGGGGTGAAACCCCGAAACCGGTCCTAGGATGCTTGTTTCCGAGTCCAGGAGGACCTGGCTTGGCAGTTCGGGCTGGACTGTTCCCATGAGGCACAGGGTCAAGACTGATTTGCATATGGCCAGGTCCTAAACTGGGGTGGCATGGTGAGCAGAAGAATGATGGATTTAACCCAGATCTATTGACTGGGGTGAATGTTTTGATTTGTTCTGCATTCCGTCCATCAATTGTGTGTCTTTTGCTTCCTCGCCCTAAGTGCGCCGGGTATGCCCAGACGTGGGTCCCGGGCTCACTGTGCCACTGGAATCAAGCTATCCTGGCTGAAGAGGGGTGAAACCCCGAAACCGGTCCTAGGATGCTTGTTTCCGGTCCAGGGAGGACCTGGCTTGGCAGTTCAGGCTGGACTGTTCCCATGAGGCACAGGGTCAAGACTGATTTGCATATGGCCAGGTCTAAACTGGGGTGGCGTGGTGAGCAAAAGAATGATGGATTTAACCCAGATCTATTGACTGGGGGTGAATGTTTTGATTTGTTCTGCATTCCGTCCATCAATTGTGTGTCTTTTGCTTCCTCGCCCTAAGTGCGCCGGGTATGCCCAGACGTGGTCCCGGGCTCACTGTGCCACTGGAATCAAGCTATCCTGGCTGAAGAGGGTGAAACCCCGAAACCAGTCTTAGGATGCTTGTTTCCGGTCCAGGGAGGACCTGGCTTGGCAGTTCGGGCTGGACTGTTCCCATGAGGCACAAGGTCAAGACTGATTTGCATATGGCCAGGTCTAAACTGGGGTGGCATGGTGAGCAAAAGAATGATGGATTTAACCCAGATCTATTGACTGGGGGTGAATGTTTTGATTTGTTCTGCATTCCGTCCATCAATTGTGTGTCTTTTGCTTCCTCGCCCTAAGTGCGCCGGGTATGCCCAGACGTGGGTCCCGGGCTCACTGTGCCACTGGAATCAAGCTATCCTGGCTGAAGAGGGGTGAAACCCCGAAACCGGTCCTAGGATGCTTGTTTCCGGTCCAGGGAGGACATGGCTTGGCAGTTCGGGCTGGACTGTTCCCATGAGGCACAAGGTCAAGACTGATTTGCATATGGCCAGGTCTAAACTGGGGTGGCATGGTGAGCAAAAGAATGATGGATTTAACCCAGATCTATTGACTGGGGGTGAATGTTTTGATTTGTTCTGCATTCCGTCCATCAATTGTGTGTCTTTTGCTTCCTCGCCCTAAGTGCGCCGGGTATGCCCAGACGTGGGTCCCGGGCTCACTGTGCCACTGGAATCAAGCTATCCTGGCTGAAGAGGGGTGAAACCCCGAAACCGGTCCTAGGATGCTTGTTTCCGGTCCAGGGAGGACCTGGCTTGGCAGTTCGGGCTGGACTGTTCCCATGAGGCACAGGGTCAAGACTGATTTGCATATGGCCAGGTCTAAACTGGGGTGGCATGGTGAGCAAAAGAATGATGGATTTAACCCAGATCTATTGACTGGGGGTGAATGTTTTGATTTGTTCTGCATTCCGTCCATCAATTGTGTGTCTTTTGTTTCCTCGCCCTAAGTGCGCCGGGTATGCCCAGACGTGGGTCCCGGGCTCACTGTGCCACTGGAATCAAGCTATCCTGGCTGAAGAGGGGTGAAACCCCGAAACCGGTCCTAGGATGCTTGTTTCCGGTCCAGGGAGGACCTGGCTTGGCAGTTCGGGCTGGACTGTTCCCATGAGGCACAGGGTCAAGACTGATTTGCATATGGCCGGGTCTAAACTGGGGTGGCATGGTGAGCAAAAGAATGATGGATTTAACCCAGATCTATTGACTGGGGGTGAATGTTTTGATTTGTTCTGCATTCCGTCCATCAATTGTGTGTCTTTTGCTTCCTCGCCCCTAAGTGCGCCGGGTATGCCCAGACGTGGGTCCCGGGCTCACTGTGCCACTGGAATCAAGCTATCCTGGCTGAAGAGGGTGAAACCCGAAACCGGTCCTAGGATGCTTGTTTCCGGTCCAGGGAGGACCTGGCTTGGCAGTTCGGGCTGGACTGTTCCCATGAGGCACATGGTCAAGACTGATTTGCATATGGCCAGGTCTAAACTGGGGTGGCATGGTGAGCAAAAGAATGATGGATTTAACCCAGATCTATTGACTGGGGGTGAATGTTTTGATTTGTTCTGCATTCCGTCCATCAATTGTGTGTCTTTTACTTCCTCACCCTAAGTGCGCCGGGTATGCCCAGACGTGGGTCCCGGGCTCACTGTGCCACTGGAATCAAGCTATCCTGGCTGAATAGGGGTGAAACCCCGAAACCGGTCCTAGGATGCTTGTTTCCGGTCCAGGGAGGACCTGGCTTGGCAGTTCGGGCTGGACTGTTCCCATGAGGCACAGGGTCAAGACTGATTTGCATATGGCCAGGTCTAAACTGGGGTGGCATGGTGAGCAAAAGAATGATGGATTTAACCCAGATCTATTGACTGGGGGTGAATGTTTTGATTTGTTCTGCATTCCGTCCATCAATTGTGTGTCTTTTGCTTCCTCGCCCTAAGTGCGCCGGGTATGCCCAGACGTGGGTGCCAGGCTCACTGTGCCACTGGAATCAAGCTATCCTGGCTGAAGAGGGGTGAAACCCCGAAACCGGTCCTAGGATGCTTGTTTCCGGTCCAGGGAGGACCTGGCTTGGCAGTTCGGGCTGGACTGTTCCCATGAGGCACAGGGTCAAGACTGATTTGCATATGGCCAGGTCTAAACTGGGGTGGCATGGTGAGCAAAAGAATGATGGATTTAACCCAGATCTATTGACTGGGGGTGAATATTTTGATTTGTTCTGCATTCCGTCCATCAATTGTGTGTCTTTTGCTTCCTGTCACTCCAGAGCCAGACATGCAATACACATCAGGCAGGCAAAGACACATAGCACACAGAAATGCTAACTTCTAAAAGTGGCATTTCTAAAATAGTGATAATAAATCTGCGCACACCATTACGCAGCATTTATTATCACTATTCCAAACATACCAAACTTGACCATGCGCCTCCTCTCATATTAGGAATTACCACTGAAACACTTATCAGGGAATCCCCCAATGCATTCCTATGAGAGGGCAACCTCACAGCAGTGAGAAACCAAAATGGCTGTTTGTCACTACCAAGTCATGTCACACAATTAAGGTACATGTCCTACGTTTTACCTACAATGCACCTTGCTCATAGGGCTAACTAGGGCCTACCTTAGGGGTGACTGACATGTAGTAAAAGGGGGGTCACAGATGTGGCAACCACTTTGCGTTCCACGTCACAGCGGCAGTAAACTGTGCGCTTAGGCCCTGCAATGGCAGAGGCCTGGGACAGGTTTGAAAGACTTTGGTGGGTGGCGCAAGCAGCGCTGCAAGCCCACCAGTAGCATTTAATTTACTGGCCCCGGGTATATGAGATACCACTTTACTGGGGACTGACAGGTAAATTAAATACGCCAAACAGGTGTAGACCACTCTTACCATGTTTACCACAGAGAGCACTCGCACTTTACACTGGACAGCAGTGCTAAAGTGCCCAGAGTCCTAAAACCACCAACACCAGGTCAGGAAAAAAAGACTAGGAGGAAGGCAAAAAGTTCAGGGATGACCCTGCAAAAGGGGCCAGGTCCAACACAACCCCTTCAAGCCAAAAGCCAGGGTAGACCAATCATTACCTTGATGGGCTTCCCTGCTTGGGGCGATAGAACACGGACGCGGGCCCGCAACTGCAGGGGCACACTCCAGTTCTACGCCAATCTGAACCCATGTGGTTCCCTCTGTCAAAGCTCCCAGGACCAACTAAGCTACCTCACTGGTACTTCCTAGCTGTCCTTGGCCAGGACCAGGCCCTAGGCCATCCAGATGTCTCCGGTCCTTGCCATCTCACAGAGTGGGTGGCAGTAACCCCTGGCACATAGTAACCATTCTCAACTCTTCTTCTCATCAGTGCAGTTCTAAACTGCCACTGATCCTCCAAACTAGGGTCCGCACCCTCAGGCTGACCAGAGGTCTGGGGCGAGGCTCTCCTCCCCTTACCTCTCCTTCTGGGGTCCCGCACTCTCCTCCCAGAAGAAGCACCCTCAGGACACAACTCTCCCACCAGTTCAGGACCTCCCTCCTGCAACTGGTCTCCCAACCAGGGATCTAAACCCTCAGGTTGCACCGGGGTCAGAGGTGAGGACTCCCTCCCTCTGCACCCCCTTCCAGAGTTCTGCACCCTCCCACCTGGAGTGGTACCCCTAGAAGACAAACTGGGCAGGACACTGCTTACAGATTTCCTTCCCTCCAGGTCAGGCAGAACCAGAACCTGGCCTTCCAACCCAGGGACTAAACCCTGCGGCTGAGCACCCGCCTGGCACACCAGGACTTCCTGGGGAGCACGCATGCCCCCCCAAGGGTAACACATACCTCATGTGTTGCGTGACAGTCTGCCTAGCGCTGATCTCCCGACCCCTGTCCATCTGACAGTGTGTGAAGATCCCCCAAAACAGAAGTGGTGTCACCATGGTCACTGCTAGGAGGCTCAGCCCTTCTGGCTGGCCCCTGACCCACTGGTTCTTCCACTGGGGACTCTCTCCCCCTCTCACCCCTCCATCTGGACTTCTGCACCCTCCACTTAGGAGTGGCACCGCCAGGCACCAGAACTGATGGAGGTCTGCTTACAGACACTCCAAGTTCTCCTGACCCTAGGAGATCCCCCTCAACAGATGGCCTACCTGTACAGCCTAGACTCCCCACCTGGTGTTCCCTTAAGGAACCCTCCAGGCCCTGAGACTGAGTTTCGGGCACCTTGGGACGCATCCCATTCTCACTCCTTCTCCGCAGAGAAAGGACGTGAGTCCCTACACTCCTCCCACTACACCGGGACCTATCTGGGCTACTACGAACCTTTCCTACCACTCTGGGCTGGGAAATACCTGAGCCACTCCTCTTAGGGTCACTCCCCAATGCCTCCTCAGACCCTCTGGCACTCACCCAGAGGTCTGCCTCTCGTGCAAGCTCTCTGGGATCAGAGAACCCACACTCCAACAGGTGTTGGTGTAACCCTGGAAAACAACAACGGAACATGTGCTCTCTGACAATCAGATTGAACAGCCCTTCAAAATTGTTCGCCGTGCTACCCATCACCCAACCTTCCAGTGCATCACAACATTCATCCACAAACTCCCCTCAAGACTGGTGAGACAGTTTTCTACTGCCCCTGAACCTCAACCTGTACCCCTCTTCCTAGGAACCAGGCACCATACTCTGGGATCTGGGAGTGGGACTTCCTGCACTGGACTGTATATTGCTGCCACCAATGGACCCCACCCTCACTGGTGAATCCAGACCACTGAAACTACACTCAGGGGACAACCTTTCCTCAAGAGCTAGTTTCTTCCTGGCAAAGGCCCTCTCTGCCTCCGCCATCCTCTCCTGCGCTAAGACCCTCTCAGTCTCTAGCTTTTTCTCCTCAAGGCCCAATGCCCTGAGACTCAATTCCTGAGCCAACAATGCCTTTTTCTCCTCTAAGGCTCTTTGGGCCTCTCTGTGCCCCACATCCAGCTGCGCTAGCCCCATGGCATGCTCCAATTTGAGCTTCTCTAAAGGCAGCTGATGCTCCCTCTCCTTCTGCCTGTCCACCAACTCCTCTGGGGACCATGAAAGGGATTGGGCACTAACCCTTGCAGTAGATCCAGCAAGGGACTCCCTCTCTACGGGGTCCTCACTATCTACTGGCGTACCTGCCTTGTCATTTTCATCCACCCCACAAGACTCTTCAGGCCCTCCCTCATAACCACCACTTAGGTATGTGGAGGGGTAATCTGCGGGGTCCCCCAAGCACTCTAGGACTACTCCCCTGCGGATTGCTTCAAAGAGGTTCAGTTTTCTGCGGAAGTTGCCTTCTATTGGTATCCCCCTTTCTCTGCAGAAACTTTTTAACTCCTCCTCCGTGTACTCCCAAAGGTCATCCTCATTATTGATTAACCCCATCCTGGCAAGATACACAACCCACAGTGCAACACAAGAGACCTAGGCGAGAACACAATTAAAAAATGACTTTTTCAGGAGAAAAAAATAATCAGGAGATCAAATCCCCAAACATGTGATTATCTAAATGCAGAGTTTGTAGTGCAACCAGTTGTCGCTGTGGTACTGCGCAAACGCAAGTCCTATCCTCACCGCTGCCAACCAATGTTAGAAATGGGATTTCTGGTTGGCTAGGGCATGCTCCTAAGCCAGGCAGAAACCACCACTCTAGTCAGGGCAAGGGAGTTACAAGCTGAAGATAACCCCTGCTCACCCCCTTGGTAGCTTGGCACGAGCAGTCAGGCTTATCCCAGAGGCAATGTGTAAAGCGTTTGAGCAACACACACACAACAGCAGCGACACACTAGGCATACCACAATAGAAACTCCACACAAGGTTATATAAAAAATAGCCTTTGTATTATCAAAAACACATTAGAATCATAATCACAAATGTACACTGTGCCACCTGGCACGAGGCAATACTTCACAGGATATTATATACAGGACAGGGACAATCGGGCCACTGTCAAAACCATAAGAACAGGTAAGTAATTAAACAACCAGTGACTACTGGTAAAATACTGTACCTAGCGGAAACATATTATGCGTAAACACTTTAGGCATAAATCACAGTTAGAAGTGTACAGTCGTTAAACTCCCTAGATGCATACATCACCTCAGGCATAAACCACATGATGCATCATTTTAGGGCCTTACGCCCTACCAACACCACAAAAATGACCCCAGGCCAACTGGCCTTCCTTGGGGCCTGTCTGGGCTGTCCCAAATGCCCTCTGTCCAAAAGTCAGGGCTCGATAATCATAGGGCCTTCCACCAGGCCCTCTGGCTGCCAATGCAGCAGAGAAATGTGCGTGATGCACAGAGGGGGCGGGGGTGCATCTCACCCCTCCCTCGTTATAAAAATAAGCATGCCCCCATCGTTGCAGCTGCCCGCGCTCTCGCGGTGCAGCTGGGAAAATCAGCCTTGGCACCACAGTGCCTCTCAAGCCCCACTCCGGGACTCTAAACCAAAGTGCCCCCGTGTTGCAGCTGCCCGCGCTCTTGCGGTGCAGCTGTGGAAGAAAAAGAACTGGCACCCACCGTGCCTTGAGAGCCCCCTTCACCGGGGTTCTTCCGGTGCCACTCATGGCACCAACACTGCTCAAACTTCAGCCCCACTCACCGGGGCTTCTTGTGTGCAGGTTCCAGGCACCGACAGTGAGCCTGGCAGGCCCCCGCTCACGGGACCTCTCCTCACGTCACCCGGTCTCCTTACTGGGGCCGTCAATCCCCGGGTACCCGCCTCTCTCTCTACGAGATGGGGGGAAGCGGAAATGGAGCCCGCAAGGCTCCAACTCCTCTGGCAACACACGGGGCTCCCACCGGCACACGGGGGCCCCGCCTTCCTCCAGACACGATCTGCCAGACTTCCGCATCGCGCTGCCTCTCCTCCGGCCAGCCGACCTCTTCCTTTTCCTGGCCCCACCCACAGTTAGTCAACGGGCGCCTTGCTTCCGAGTTGCTTTTGGCGGCGGCTCTTTTGTGCATCAAAAGGCGGGGTAGGCTCCCGCTCCACGGCTAGGCAGCACGGGGGGATCCCCACGCCAGGATTCCCTCTGAACACTTTTGCAGCCCAGCACTGCAGGGCACAAGCGCTCCTCCCGTCCTGGCACCAGCAATTAAGATGTAACGCTCACGAGATGCTAGGTCTCAGTCCAGAGAGGCAGAGCTTGGGCAAAGCTGGGCCCAGGCAGGCACGCTCACAGGGCCCTCCAGCAGAGGGGCAGTCCCTCGTGGCGGTTACTCCTGGGGACCAGCAGCTACAAACAAGCACCCAAAACAGCACACTCCCATGGGGTCACAGCCCCAATATTTATACTGTGTTTTTCTTTGTTCTGCCCTGGCACAGGGCTTGGGGAACCAGTCCCAACTGGTTCTGGGGGGTACTGAAGCACTTAGTTTACAGGGCTTCCACCCTCCTTTGTCAGGTTGGGCTCTGTCCTCAGACACACCACAGGGGGGCAGAGCCAGCATTGAACAAGGCAGGCACAGACCTATTCAGGGTCAGGGGCTACTCCTCCCACTACTCCAAATGCAGATCTGCCCATGCAGCCTAGCGCTGACTCAGCCAGCCCCTCTGGAGCAACACACCTCACCAGCCCCTGTCACTCCAGAGCTAGACATGCAAAACACATCAGGCAGGCAAAGACACATAGCAATTATTAACACACAAAAGAGCCCACGGGTCCAAGATATGCTTCTGGAAAGTATGTGGACTACACTAACCATGCTACAAAAAGGGGGGATATCCCTTTTTAAGGACGGTTCCCCTCACACACCAAAGGTGTCATGCTTCATCATAGGGGTGCCTCCTCGGTCAAGAACCTAGTCTCAGCTGGGCTACAACCCCTCTCTACGAGGAGGAGCTCAGAGATGTTTTTCAACTTGGGCACATTGGTTGTCCTAAAACCCTATGTGAGCTGGGTGTATGAGAAAATGTATAATGTGCAGTGCTAAAGTGAATGTGGAAGTGAGTTAAAACTGCCTACAGAGCTAGCTATCAACAAGCTTTATTCAGCTACCCTGTGACAGGATTAAAACCAGTGAGCTGAATAATGAGACTGTCAACATTAGAGACAGCTACATTACAACAAGATCAACATGTTTCAGCCCTCACGACCTGTCAAAGTGTCACGGCCTTCATCAGGATCAAAACAAATAGCTACTGCAGAAAGAGTGCGTGCACTAAGGTGAAAGCAAATAATAATGAAACTTTGGTGTGTTATACTAAACCAGTAGTCCTTGTGTTCTGTTGGTTCACCGATGAAACCTACAATGGAACAGAAAAATGACAAAGTATGTGCATGGTTATGCCACATTCAAAACAGACAGCCATTTAAGTTAACTGTGCTTGGCATGGCCAGGTCACACATGAACATAATAAGTGACTAAGGAAGCAGCACTCACCTATTTAGGTACAGAAAATGACCACTTCTGTCCAGGGCTATTTAGCCATAGGTACATATGCCAACCAACCTAAGGAAGAGAGGTGGTGGCGTCAAACATGAAGAAAGAAAGAAGGAGAAAGGATTGGAACAGCTGGATAAACCAGTCAGTCCAGGCAGTCAGGGAACGTCACCCATAGAGATGACAGGGTGGCCGGTATTGAAATGGCGCCCAGGTATGTAAAGATTAAGAATATTACGTCAAACAATCACCCATGTAGTAAAGGGTAACGATAATGACGAGTATTCAAGTGGTAGGGGAGCAGAGACGCTCGTGTTATAATGCCCAAGTATGTGGAAACTGGAGCAATCAAGCCTGGCAAGGCGTAAGGTCAGAGATAACAGCAATGGGATAGACTGGAAAAAAACAACATGGGACCAATGAGATAAGCCCGGGTGGCTTGTTGTAGCAGGTGGCTGCCCAAGCTGTAGAACAGCGCCCCATGGATAGAGAGGCATGGAAAGGGGCAACATGCCAACTCGATAGCTCAGGACCTGGTGGACGGCCAGTGGAAGTCGCCATAAACCATGGAGGAAAAGGTGCTGCCACGATATGACCAGGCTCTAAATCAAAGCTCCGTGATATGGAGGTATGGAAGGTCACATCACGGCCCGGCTGCTTGGAACCAGGAGGTCAGCTGGAAAATGTCCCCGCAGGACCGGATAACAAAGCCGGGCCGGAGGACTGGTGTCCCTGTGTGCCGAACGGAAAGAAAAGATGGCAGACCCGCAATGGTAAAGCGCGCCAGCACCCGGAGCAGACTCGGGGAGGAATCAAAACCCCAAAGGAAAGTTCGGCGGAGGGCAGAGACAAAACTTACCGCTCAAATGGAGCGTTGTATCCTTAAGCGTATATCCGGCCGGCCGGATACTGGAGAAGTCCGGAAAACGCCATTTATAACAGCGGTGACGACTCCCGAGCATGGATCAAGGGATCATGGGAGATGTAGTCGGAAGTGGCCGCACAAAGGGAAATGTAGTTCTTACTAGGACGGTGAAGCTTAGGCTACCCGTGGTGCCAGGAATTATGGGAATTGAAGTGGCCTGGCTAGTCTAGTATAGAACGGTTGTCATGCACAGGGGGGCGCGACAACCAAATGGCAAAGGGCCAGAGAACGCTAAGGGCCAGCGCCGGGGGCACACATAGGCAAATGGGAGGATGGCAAATGCACCGCGGGAGAGAATCACTCCGGCGGGCACGTGAAGTGCATAATCGTTTGGTAGAGCAGGCGAGGGCCCTTCATCGTCTTCTCTATATGTGGTCACCTTGGCTAGTGTACCCCCCATTTTTCACTGTGGCCACTTGTCAATAGGTGCCATCGTCGATATTTCACCTAGGGGCACCATTTTTGCCATCGCTGTCTTAGTACTTATGTTCCTCGCCTGCTCATGACAACCGTTCTATACTAGCTAGCCAGGCCAATTCAATTCCCATAATTTCTGGCACCACGGGTAGCCTACGCTTCACCGTGCTAGTAAGAACTACATTTCCCTTTGTGCGGCGACTTCCGACTACACCTCCCATGATCCCTTGATCCATGCTCGGGAGTCGTCACCGCTGTTATAAATGGCGTTTTCCGGACTTGTCCAGCATCCTGCCGGCCGGATATACGCTTAAGGATACAACGCTCCATTTGAGAGGTAAGTTTTGTCTCTGCCCTCCGCCGAACTTTCCTTTGGGGTTTTGATTCCTCCCCGAGTCTGCTCCGGGTGCTGGCGCGCATTACCATTGCGGGTCTGCCATCTTTTATTTCCGTTCGGCGCACGGGGACACCAGTCCTCCGGCCTGGCTTTGTTTTCCGGTCCTTCGGTGACATTTTCCAGTTGACCTCCTGGTTCCAAGCAGCCGGGCCGTGATGTGACCTTCCATACCTCCATATCACGGAGCTTTGATTTAGAGCCTGTCATATCGTGGCAGCACCTTTTCCTCCATGGTTTATGGCGACTTCCACTGGCCGTCCACTCGGTCCTGAGCTATCGGGTTGGCATGTTACCCTTTCCATGCCTCTCTATCCATGGGGCGCTGTTCTACAGCTTGGGCAAACACCTGATAGAACAAGCCTCCCAGGCTTATCTCATTGGTCCCATGTTGTTTTTTTCCAGTCTATTCCCATCGCTGTTGTACCTGACCTTACGCCTTGCCAGGCTTGATTGCTCCAGTTTCCACGTACTTGGGCATTATTACACGAGCGTCTCTGCTCCTCTACCACTTGAATACTGGTCATTATCGTTACCCTTTACTACATGGGTGATTGTTTGACTTAATATTCTTAATCTTTACATACCTGGGCGCCATTTCAAAACCGGCCACCCTATCATCTCTATGGGTGACGTTCCCTGACTGCCTGGACTGACTGGTGTATACAGCTGTTCCAATCCTTTCTCCTTCTTTCTTTCTTCATGTTTGACACCACCACCTCTCTTCCTTAGGTTGGTTGGCGTATGTACCTATGGCTAACTACCCCGGACAGAAGTGGTAACTTTCTTTACCTAAATAGGTGAGTGCTGCTTCCTTTGTCACTTATTATGTTCATGAGTGACCTGGCCATGCCAAGCACAGTTAACTTAAATGGCTGTCTGTTTTGAATGTGGCATAACCATGCACATACTTTGTCGTTTTTCTGTTCCATTGTAGGTTTCATCGGTGAACCAACTGAACACAAGGACTGCTGGTTCACTATAACACACCGGAGTTTCATTATTATTTGCTTTCACCTTAGTGCACACACTCTTTCTGCAGTAGCTGTTTGTTTTGATCCTGATGAAGGCCGTGACACTTTGACAGGTCGTGAGGGCTGAAACATGTTGATCTTGTTGTAATGTAGCTGTCTCTAATGTTGACAGTCTCATTATTCAGCTCACTGGTTTTAATCCTGTCACAGGGTAGCTGAATAAAGCTTGTTGATAGCTAGCTCTGTAGGCAGTTTTAACTCACTTTCACATTCACTTCAGCACTGCACATTATACATTTTTTCATACACCACGCTCACATAGCGTTTTTAGGACACCCCATGTGCCCAAGTTGAAAAAACATCCCTGAGCTCCTCCCTCGTAGAGAGGGGGTTGTAGCCCGCGCTGAGACTAGGTTCTTGACACGAGGAGGCACCCCTATAATGAAGCATGACACCTTTCGTGTGAGGGGAACCGTCCTTAAAAAAGGATATCCCCCCTTTTTGTAGCATAGTTAGTGTAGTCCACATACTTTCCAGACGCATATCTTGGACCCATGGGCTCTTTTGTGTGTTAATTATTACGAGTGGGGAGTGTGCCCACGCAGGTCCTTAAATCTCCTCTTGGCCCCCTTTGTGTGTGATAATATTCGAGCAGCGGCTCAGCTGCGGGCCTGTTAACTTTTTGCTTCTTCTTTTCTTTCATTTGCCCCCTCAGACTCTGTGAGCCACTATTACAATATACTTGTGACTTTACTTTTGATACCATGGCAGAACGCACCGGGTTGTCCTTTGATGATGCAATGATGCTGGATATTTTAGCAACACCCAGCATTTTAGGTACACCATTGACTCAAACCATCACGACATCTGATGATTGGAATAAACTTCAGAATTTAAAACGACTTCACATTAGAACAACTACACATGGGTCTATAATGACTGAATATTTGAGAGGCAATTGTGCACCAACCGGCCTCATCATAACCAATGCACCCAGACTCTTTTTGGACAATAAGATCTTCCTTAAAGACTGGTCCTCATTGCATGGTGATGCACGAGGGATTGGCTTGTCTTAACTATAAGCACCGCCAAGAAGGTGGCTGATACCATCCTAATTGAAATCCAGACTCTAGAATCTGAAATAAGAACAATTGTCAGCGCCACACTCTTTAAGAAAAATCTAGAGTAAACCAATAAAACCACCAAAGACTATAAGGAATCTCTGCTCACAAGCAAGATTACAAAGTTCAAAAAGGATCTGGCTAAATTTTCACTGGAAAAAGTGTATCCATACACAAATGATTCATACAAACCCCCGGTCTTCAACAAAGAAGGCAGACGTTATGGGTCCAACTATTCCTCCTCAGACAGAGAAGAGGGGTCGAGTGACTCTGACAACAGTTCAGACTCAACACGTCAGAGAACACTGAATTGAGGTAGCAGTAATTGGCGAGGCTCCCGAGGAGGACCCCAACCGAACCAGTGGTGGCCACCTACACCATGGGGTTACCCGTCTTTCCCAGCACTTGGTCCAGTATCTCAAGGTCCCATGATGGCCTTCCCACGACAACAAGGTTACATCCAGCCTTTTTTAGGACAGGGGCGCGGCCGCTCACGAGGAAGAAGAAGATCCCAACAACAGGTGCATTGGAGTCCCCCGACCTTCCCTCTGAACACCAGGAGTATGACGAAGACAGGACAACGGGCAGGACCAAGCCGGGACCCAGTCTCGTAGTTAACCTGAGTCAAAGACCTCTAACGCCAGATGAAACTATTGTCCTTGAACGCGGCCTGGGCTTTGTTCCCATGAACAGCGGAGACCCCTTTATACCCCAACAAGAAGTCCATCAATTTTTTCCGTAAAGTTAGGCTTCACTTTTTCTTTGCCGACAAGATTCCTTTTGAAACCAATCAGGCTATAACCAACACCAACCTACGTTCCAAATCTACCTTCAACCCAGCCAGTGGTTCAGTACCGGTAGAGGTAGCCACCTTTGAGAAGGCTGTTCTCAAAGATCTGGTTTCAAGTGGATCCACACGACCCAGGACCTACCACAATATTCCCAAGCGGGAGCAGTTAGCTCTACGTACTCTCAAGATGGACAAAGCCATCACAATTAAGCCGGCAGACAAGGGCGGCACCATTGTACTCATGGACACTACGTCTTACAGGACAGAATGTTTACGTCAGTTGGGTGTAATGACTTCTTATCGCCCACTACATCAAGATCCTACAGAGAGGATTACTGACACTATTGTCTCCATGACTAAAGAAGCTACCGACAATGGATGGATTACGCCCAGGAAAGCTGAGTTCCTATGCACTAAAGAACCGGTCACTCCCTACTTTTATATCCTGCCTAAAATTCATAAACCACAGAGATCACTACCTGGGAGACCAATCATCTCGGGCATTGGTTCCGCCTTGGAGCCGTTGTCTCAGTTCGTTTATTTCTTCCTACGCCCTCTAGTCCGCACAATGCCAACATATTTACAAGATACAAAGGACGTTCTTAGGCTATTGAGAGGCATTGATTTTGACCCAGACACTGACTATCTCGTGTCTTTCGACGTGGAGTCATTATATACGTGCATTCCCCAGGACCAGACATTGGCAACGATTGACCATCTTCTGACTCTCCATCCACCGGACACCATAACACCCATTCCATTCATTATGAGATGTGCCACCATGGCAATGAAAGAGAATTTCTTTCTATTCAAAACACATCTCTATCTCCAGGTGTCCGGTACTTCCATGGGGAGTACCTTTGAGCCAAGTCTGGCGAATCTTTTTATGCACGTTTTTGAGGAGGATGTCGTTCTATATCCTAATAATCCCTTCCTGGCCCACATCCACCTTTGGAAGAGATACATCGACGACATCCTGGTGGTGTGGAGAGGTGACAAGACTACCATCAACACCTTTCACAATTGGCTTAACACTCGGAATGACCATCTCAGGTTCACCTGTGAATATAGCAAACACAAACTTGCTTTTTTGGATTTGTCTATCTATCCATCAGGGGCCATTTGGAGACTGAACTATATAATAAACCCATAGCCCGCAATGCCCTTCTTCATTACGAGAGCTATCATCCTAAATCGCTCCATGAGAACCTTCCTTTCGGCCAATTTCTTAGGCTGCGGCGAAACTGTTCAAGCACCGACAAATACAAAGAACACGCCCAAACACTAAGAAATAATCTCTTGGACAGACACTATCCTAAGGCCCTAGTCAAGAAATCAGCCAAAAGAGCACTTAATAACAACAGAGATGCCCTACTGGACAACCCCTCAAATAA
Organism: Calotriton arnoldi; assembly: GCA_963921515.1. Lineage (NCBI taxonomy): Eukaryota > Metazoa > Chordata > Amphibia > Caudata > Salamandridae > Calotriton > Calotriton arnoldi. The sequence goes on along the minus strand of CAWUFW010015779.1, from coordinate 186,183 downwards.
ACCAACACAGATGAGACTGGTGTGCGTTAACACCTTTAGCTCCCTCTCAAACACGGTGAAGAAATCCATCCTGCGGAATTGGAAGATACTCAACAAAGGCCAACTCACATTGCAGAAACCACTGTTCGCCTTCAAACGCAGCAGTAACCTCAGGGACACGTTAGTACACACAAGGCCCTCACCTAAGATTACACAGCAACTGAATACCCTTTGGCATCTTCCACCCGTTCAGGGTCACTACCCCTGTGGGTCGTGCTCGGTCTGGGCTCAGACACGAGTGACTAAAAGCATCGACATTGGCACCTCCAGAGCATGGGAGTTGAAGTATCACACCAATTGCAACAGTGAACGAGTCATCTACCTCATCACCTGCCCCTGTGGGCTTCGATATGTAGGGATGACCACACGCAAAATATGCATACGCATACAGGAACACAAGAGCACCATTAGATGTGCTAAACAGAACACGCAACTGACTAAGCATTTCTTAGAGATGCTCCACCAGGCAGACTCACTAACCTGGACAATACTGGACAAGCCCAACTTCGACGCCACGACACCTGACCTTACCCTGAAACTTCTACGGGTAGAACAGCGTTGGGTCTTTAGACTCAATACTTCCAATGTGGGACTCAACGATGCTATCCCATGGCTTACCCTTACCTAAGATATATAGTGCCGTGTTGGGGCGGAATCCTTCTGCCCTCATGCTCTTTGCATATGTGTTGGCCCTGTTAGACCCTTCAGCGTCTTCTCTATATGTGGTCACCTTGGCTAGTGTACCACCCATTTTTCACTGTGGCCACTTGTCAATAGGTGCCATCGTCGATATTTCACCTAGGGGCACCATTTTTGCCATCGCTGTCTTAATTCTTATGCCCCTCGCCTGCTCTACCAAGCGATTATGCACTTCATGCGCCCGCCGGAGTGATTCTCTCCCGTGGTGCATTTGCCACCCTCCCATTTGCCTATGTGTGCCCTCGGCGCTGGCCCTTAGCGTTCTTTGGCCCTTTGCCGTTTGGTTGTAGCGCCCCCCTGTGCATGACAACCGTTCTATACTAGACTAACCAGGCCACTTCAATTCCCATAATTCCTGGCTGTACGGGTAGCCTACGCTTCACCGTGCTAGTAAGAACTACATTTCCCTTTGCGCAGCGACTTCCGACTACATCTCCCATGATCCCTTGATCCATGCTCGGGAGTCGTCACCGCTGTTATAAATGGCATTTTCTGGACTTCTCCAGCATCCTGCCGGCCGGATATACGCTTAAGGATACAACGCTCCATTTGAGCTGTAAGTTTTGTCTCTGCCCTCCGCCGAACTTTCCTTTGGGGTTTTGATTCCTCCCCGAGTCTGCTCCGGGTGCTGGCGCGCATTACCATTGCGGGTCTGCCATTTTTTCTTTCCGTTCGGCACACGGGGACACCAGTCCTCCGGCCCGGCTTTGTTTTCCGGTCCTGCAGGGACATTTTCCAGCTGACCTCCTGGTTCCAAGCAGCCGGGCCGTGATGTGACCTTCCATACCTCCATATCACGGAGCTTTGATTTAGAGCCTGTCTTATCGTGGCAGCACCTTTTCCTCCAAGGTTTATGGCGACTTCCACTGGCTGTCCACTCGGTCCTGAGCTATCGGGTCGGCATGTTGCCCCTTTCCATGCCTCTCTATCCATGGGGCGCTGTTCTACAGCTTGGGCAGACACCTGATACAACAAGCCTCCCGGGCTTATCTCATTGGTCCCATGTAGTTTTTTTTCCAGTCTATTCCCATCGCTGTTATCCCTGACCTTACGCCTTGCCAGGCTTGATTGCTCCAGTTTCCACGTACTTGGGCATTATTACACGAGCGGCTCTGCTCCCCTACCACTTGAATACTGGTCATTATCGTTACCCTTTACTACATGGGTGATTGTTTGACTTAATATTCTTAATCTTTACATACCTGGGCGCCTTTTCAATGCCGGCCACCCTGTCATCTCTATGGGTGACGTTCCCTGACTGCCTGGGCTGACTGGTTTATCCAGCTGTTCCAATCCTTTCTCCTTTTTTCTTTCTTCATGTTTGACGCCACCACCTCTCTTCCTTAGGTTGGTTGGCGTATGTACCTATGGCTAAATAGCCCCGGACAGGAAGTGGTAACTTTCTGTACCTAAATAGGTGAGTGCTGCTTCCTTTGTCACTTATTATATTCATGAGTGACCTGGCCATGCCAAGCACAGTTAACTTAAATGGCTGTCTGTTTTGAATGTGGCATAACCATACACATACTTTGTTGTTTTTCTGTTCCATTGTAGGTTTCATCAGTGAACCAACTGAACACAAGGACTACTGGTTCAGTATAACACACCGGAGTTTCATTATTATTTGCTTTCACCTTATAGCACGCACTCTTTCTGCAGTAGCTGTTTGTTTTGATCCTGATGAAGGCCGTGACACTTTGACAGGTCATGAGGGCCGAAACATGGTGATCTTGTTGTAATGTAGCTGTCTCTAATCTTGACAGTCTCATTATTCAGCTCACTGGTTTTAATCCTGTCACAGGGTAGCTGAATAAAGCTTGTTGATAGCTAGCTCTGTAGGCAGTTTTAACTCACTTCCACATTCACTTTAGCACTGCACATTATACATTTTTTCATACACCCCGCTCACATAGGGTTTTTAGGACAACCAATGTGCCCAAGTTGAAAAAACATCTCTGAGCTCCTCCCTCGTAGAGAGGGGGTTGTAGCCCGCGCTGAGACTAGGTTCTTGACGCGAGGAGGCACCCCTATGATGAAGCATGACACCTTTGGTGTGTGAGGGGAACCGTCCTTAAAAAGGGATATCCCCCCTTTTTGTAGCATGGTTAGTGTAGTCCACATACTTTCCAGACGCATATCTTGGACCCGCGGGCTCTTTTGTGTGTTAATTATTACGAGTGGGCAGTGTGCCCATACAGGTCCTTAAATCTCCTCTTGGCCCCCTTTCTGTGTGATATGATAAAGACACATAGCACATAGAAATGCCAACTTCTAAAAGTGGCATTTCGAAAATAGTGATAATAAATCTGCACACACCATTACGCAGCATTTATTATCACTATTCCAAACATACCAAACGTGACCATGCAGCTCCTCTGATATTATGAATTACCACTGAAACACTTATCAGGGAATCCCCCAATGCATTCCTATGAGCGGGCAGCCTCACAGCAGTGAGAAAACAAAATGGCTGTTTGTCACTACCAGGACATGTCACACAATTAAGGTACATGTCCTACCTTTTACCTACAATGCACCCTGCCTATAGGGCTAGCTAGCGCCTACCTTAGGGGGGACTGACATGTAGTATAAGGGGGGTCACAGACGTGGCAACCACTTTGCGTGCCATGTCACAGCAGCAGTAAACTGCGCGCAGAGGCCCTGCAATGGCAGAGGCCTGGGACAGGTTTGAAAGGCTACTTTGGTGGGTGGCGCAAGCAGCGCTGCAAGCCCACCAGTAGCATTTAATTTACTGGCCCCGGGTATATGAGATACCACTTTACTGGGGACTGACAGGTAAATTAAATACGCCAAACAGGTGTAGACCAATCTTACCATGTTTACCACAGAGAGCACACGCACTTTACACTGGACAGCAGTGTTTAAGTGCCCAGAGTCCTAAAACCACCAACACCAGGTCAGAAAAAAAAGACTAGGAGGAAGGCAAAAAGTTCAGGGATGACCCTGCAAAAAGGGCCAAGTCCAACAGAATGCCCTTACAAAAAGACAATTGTATGATGTAGAGCACTGGGTAGGTGCTACACTATGAGAAGAAACCTGATGACCGAAACTGAGTGGCCAATTTCATCTATAGAAGACCAGGTGCATTTATTTCTTAACTTTTTGCTGAATCTCTAGCTTTCAAATTTATACTCTCTTATGCTGTGGCATCTGGCATGTACCGAGGATGGGGGGCGGAGGGCACAAAATAAATAAATAAATAAACTTACCTTCCTTTCTTGCAGTGAGACATCCTCTTTCCCTGGGTGTCTTCCAGGAAGCTTCCGATGCAGAAAACTGCACTACCCAATCCTGCCGCTGCTCTCACAGCATGGAAGCAGCAATAGGATTAGATAGAGCAGGCTCTCCCAGTGCTCTTAAGAGCACTGGAGGCCTGCGCTTTCCCTAACCCAGCTGACTGAGACAGGTTTGAGAAATTTAAAATGCACATGTCTGGCTGGTCGTCCCAAGTCGGCCGGCCAAAGAGACATGCACATTTTAAAGTGGACAGCGCCCTGCTGCTGCCACTCTGCAGCACTGGTCCCGCCCCGTCCTGACACTTAGTTCTGGACTGGTTTCTAAAAAATAAAATGGTAATAAATAAACTTTATTCCCATCTTATTTTTCAGCTCTGGGGCTTGTGGGGCGACGCTCCTCCCCTCAAATGGAGGAGCCGCCCCTGCGATTTCTGTTAAATGATAGTAGTTGATTTCCCTGTGATTATCACAATACCTAAATTGTATCAAGTTGTTACCAGTTGGTGTATATTTTTTAACTTTAACTTTGTGGAGACACGAATTTATTTTCTATTGCCTCCGAGCTGGTTGTGATGTGAAGACAGTTGTACTCCATCTGCATTTAGAAACTTCATCACTGGAAAGGAAAAGTCTGTGCCATGTTACTCTATCGGCTCACATGGTGAAACAAACTGATATGGATGGAAAGTTATTCGATGTGCAAATTTAAAGCTTGGCCTATCCATCTATATCCTGGCTGCCAAATACATGGTGGGAGATGAGGGAGTGACACCACCAATCTGTTGGCATGATCTTTGTTTTTGTCCCCACCTTCTGCATGCCCAGCACTCCAAATTTCAAAATGGGGACTCATAGCCCCTTTTGAATATGCCAGGAGGCAAATAAGGATGCATGGAAGTGACCAGTTCTTGTGTGGCAAATGCATGCATCCCACTGTGGAGGAGAATCTCCTAAATTCATAGGTGCCCAATTCTGAATGACAGAAATGGGTTCCACCTGGTGACCCTAAAGGGCTGAAAGGTGGCTAGGGAAATCAACTTGGCAATGCTTACACCACCATGCTTATGCTGGTAGTGCTCTTCCATTATGCGGCTAAGACCTGGCTACCCAAGTAATTTAAGGAAAATCCACTACTAGCAATGCAGTGAGGTGGCAGAGATAAAAACTTGGTAGAGGCATGCCTCACCGCGTTCTGAAAATTTTAGCAGTTAAATCTTTTTCTTAACCCCTTCCCATTTAGTTGTAAGTATTCCCTATTTTCCTGCCCTTCACCTACTCCCACATTTACTACTAAAACACAGACCTATGCATGCGGAGGTCTCTGCACTCTGCATAGAAAATATAGGAGAGGAGGAGTCAGAGGTCTCCGCACTTATGTTTGTGAATTGCATTTTGTAGTGCGTGAGGTGTGCCTCGAAGTACTTCTAAATGTAGTACAAAATGTAGTTTGTGAATAGGCCCCAAAATCCGTATGTGCCTCTAATGTATAGGGAATCTGTCTTAAAATTTGCATCGTTTTAAACAATTTATTTATTCTACGAGTCGCCATGAATTGTATCACACCTTACACATTAATGTATTTAACATCGTAAATTATTAGAGCATCACATTTTCGAATTATGCTCACCTCCGTGACAGGACATATTGAAATGGTAAACCAGCCGTGACCTTAACCTAAGCAAAGGTGTTGGAGTTCAAAGAATAATGTGCATTTTACAACTGCCTGATGTTATTGGGAAGTGGAAAGGACTGCAGTCATTGTAAAGCAGATTGGGCCATTGAGCGGAAATAGCCCCGTGGCGATAAAGCCCCAGAACAGCGGTTGCAAATGTTATGACATTTGTGCAGTCAGTACATCCCCCCTCACTCCCCCGAACCCACAATCCTCTCCTCCCGCCCCCCACGAGTCAGACATTATGAGCAAAGAATGCACAGTATGAAAGAGGCAGAAGTGACTTGTCATTTTAATGCTGTATTGTTGCTTGTAAGGAATACAGCCAGCGTACACGACCATACCAAGTGACATACTTTAAGAGGGGAGTTCTCTCTGCCCCCTGTTACATAAGCTCATTATGATGCGCTGAATATGACAGGCCTGCACCAAACTGACTGCTTGCAAGAGTGAGTTTACTGAACATCCTTTGCTTTTGTCTCTGTTATTTTCAGACCAACAATTGACATGCTTGGAGCGTCGTTTGGGCGCGCTTCAATTTGGGTTTGTTTTATCGTGGACTGAAATCACATACAATTCTGCACCTCTGGACAGGTCTGCGAGAACGAATCTCACTTTTCAATTTCTCTATCAAATCACATGGTTTTTGATTTCCCAAGGCAAATTTGATGCCACATCACTGCCTGCTGCGAAAAAAGGTCAGCAGAGGATCTGAGGAAAGCTGAGCGAAATAGGCACTTGTTACATCGTTCTCCGCTTCCCTATCCACTCTGAAAAACCAGGCGCTCTGGCTGTTCAGCAAAGGCGACAGAGGAGATGCGATTCAAAGTCCGAATGGGCCAAATACATTTATTCTGCAACCATGTCCTTCCAATTCATGAATAATACCACCTTTCTTCGGAAAGTCAAAACTCATTACCAGAAATAAAATATATTTTGAAACAGAACTAACATCTATTTTTAACTCAGTGTAGTAGAGTTATGTTGTTCCACCATGTAAAAGGGAGGAGGGGGGGTGGCGGGACACCCGCAATTTCACTGGGGGTGCTGGTTTCCTGCCACCTGGGGTTTAAAATTAGACCACAAAATCCTAAACGTAACTCGTTGATAAAGTACAAATATCATCGCTTTCTTCTGGTGAGAGAAGAACAGGGCACGTTACTGACAATAATTATTGTAGGTGATTTTACCCTTTCTGGCCAAACTGATGCATATTTGAGTGTGTGGGTAAGCGCACCATTATGTCTTATATAATGAACGTGATGTAACTGAATTAATGTGCTGCATAGTGCACAATAATGTACATTGGATGGCTGCACATGTCCCATTCATGTGTCTTAAGATTGGGTAGAATACAAGTACGGCCTAGTCTTGTTGTGAAAACAGAATCATGTATTCCCATGTACTTCAATGTTATTGTTTATATGTAGATGCTCACATACCACTGCGTGTACCAATATATTTTATAATCAAATATGAAAGTTGTTTCTAATTGATCTGAAGCTCCCTTTAGTTTCAATTATGCTTGCTAGGTTTCATGGCTATAGTAGACCCTGAAGAATTTTATTTAGAGTCGTACATTCGCTCATATTTGCAAGGTGTAACCTCCTTTTCAGTGTTGGGATCTAGAAGTGGGGTTTTAGGAGAATAATAAACTCAGTATAGTTTTCATGACTGATGTCTTCTCCTTAGGGGTGTCTCAAGCGTTTTCCTGGAGAAGATCCTTCTGTCTGCTTCTTAGATAACGTTTTGCTGATAGTAGCAAGTTAATGGCACTCGATTAGGTTTCATAGACTTGTATTAAGAGAAAACGTGCATGATCTTCCCAAATTTCATGTATTTTAGCATAAGGTGCCAGCTGACCCTTTTCCTGCAAGAGCTCTGGTCAGTTGAAATGGCAACTGTCTTTAAATTATTTTCTGTGCTGCTTGCTATTTTACAAAAAACTCATGTTTGACTGGAGGGCTTCCTGACATGCTATTTTTTTTTTTTTTTTTGACAGATCGTGCATGTGGCATTCCGGAGACAGGGGGGTGCTGGCCTTACTCATCATGATGACCCGAGGTGCCAGAGGTAAGGAAGAAGTTTCTCCTGGGGACTTGGGGTGGGGCCCAGCATTGGATCTGGTGAATTGACTAAAGGTGTGAGTGCGAATTGAACCAATATTTCGGTAAAGTCTAACTACACATACAGGGCCCGATTACGATGCGGGCAGGAAGGCCTCCGACCGTAATCACCAATTCGGATTCCCTTCTGACCGAGCCATTTCGATGGGCTCGGTCAGATGGGAATCCGAATCAGTCTTCCAAATGGCTTACGACGGGCTCGGAGAGCCCGTCCGCCATTCGGAAGGCCCACAGTAATCCCCTTAATCCCAGTAATCTCTTTCCGGCTGAGGGATTACGATGGCAGTTTCCCACTGCCTTTTTGTGCCGGCCTTTCCGACACAAAAATGCATTGGGAAACAGCTTTAGGGGCCCCCATGGGTGCAAGGCCACCGAATGGCGGCCTACGGGGCACCATAGGTGCCCCTAGGTGCCCCACCGGGTGCAGGGATGAACTGCACCCCGGCTCTTTGCTATGAGAGCATGCATTCCGTTCGGAATGCATGCTCTCATAGCAAAGTATAGGATTGCGACCGAACAGGGTTCGGTCGCATCCAAATTCCTGGTCTGGAACCGATGACTGGAGGTCGTTCGGTTCCAGTTCCAGAACAATGCCGGACAGGCTCGGGTCCGTCCGGCATCGTAATCGGCCCCACAGTGTGTTTTGTTTGCTTGCTTTGCATGCCTTAAATTGCCTTGTGGTTAATGAAAGTCAAAAATAGTGCACACAGATGTAGTCCGGATAGCAGATGACAGAGAATATAAAATTGGTTGGGTAGGTATGACTGAGAGGAGTCCAGTGAACAGAAAATGCGTATGAATGTGAATCCATGGTTTAGAGCGAGAGGGCTCCAGAAATAGTGTGATAAAAGGGAAGATAGGCAGGAGCACCAGGAGCCGAAGCACAGACCCTCAAAGGTTGAATATTTGTGAGAAAGAGGCCCTCTGATCTAGCTGCCCAAATGCTTTATGATCCTCTCTGGGTCTTGACTGGAGGATCAATGAACACAAAGGGATTTTACACAATACCTTCCCTCCACAAGATCAGTTAGAAGAAATATAAGCCAATGGGACCCTAACCCATTTTCCATTTCCTTCCCTACCTCCCTTTATGTGATGACCTGCAGGCATAAGGCCTGAAAACCCCTTTCCTTGTTTTCCGAGTGTGAGTGAGCAATAAGGAGCAGAGATGGGGGGCCAGGAAATCAAAGCTTAGTGAGCCCCACCAAAATAGACTCTTGCCCATACTATGTACCAATAATATGGTATAAAGGCATGTGCAAGTACTTACAAGACTAAATGGGACTCACAAATGAGGACAGGAAGACTTTTCTTGAGCATTGTACCGCTTATATAGAAAGATTAGCAAACTTACAGAAGAAACTAAAGGATCCTAAAAATAAAATAGATGCAGAGCAATAGTCTGTTTTCCTATGATGACATGAGGAGACACACACACATAAGCATGATTCCCAAGTCCAAGGTTGAGATAAACACATGAAAAATTAGAATACCAAATCAGTCACCTCAGGGACAGAGTTTGGGCTTATTGTCCAACTGCTCCACCTCCTCCTCCATACATATAATTCCCCAGATCACTGAACAACAAGAAAAATAGAAAGAGAGTGAGGACCCGACATAGGAGGATCTGCTGGATATGTTCCCCATGCCGACCAAAGAGGGTAGGAGCGGAGCCGCTGATGCATTTAAAAATAGAGTAATGTCTGTGGGATCACCAGCAGCTGAATCACAAAGAGGTAATATCCAAACTATTGCTGCAATATGACTGACTGACAGTAAAGTGCCTGGTAAAGGGGTGCAACCAAGAATGCAAGAGGCTGCCTTCCCTACCATGGATCAGTTCAGGACCAGGATACGGTCCATCTAGGAGCATAGAGACCACAGAGAACAAAGCCCTACTATTACACTCGAAAGTTTGAGGCAGACCGCAGAATGATTGTCTTGGAGGCATTTCCTGTCTCATCATCCAAGTGAACACGATGACCCTTCTACCCTTGGGAAACTACTCAGTGACCAGGGTTAGAATTGTTTTCCAAATTGATTGGTCCCCTTCTGATTTAATGGGTAATGAGAAACAATTCTTAAACATCTAGGAAACGCCCCTCAGTTCTGAGAGGAACCGCAACATATGTTTGAAGTATACAGACCTAACTGGTTGGATGTGAATGAATTGTTTTAATCAGTGCTGCTCAGTGACATGAGAGAACGTTTGGTGGAGAAGTCGCATGGCCCAGGGTTGCCCCTGGTAATGATGGAGAGTTGAGTGCAGTAAAGGACATGTTGTTGAATGTGATTGGGGATGTATGCTCGGTGAAAAACAATTCTACTAAGATCTTGAATTGTAATCAAATTAAGGGTGAAGTACTGGCTGATTAATTAGACAGACTTAGGGATGTGACTACCAGATACTCTGGTATAGCCTATGGAGATGGCTCAAGTAGCCACAGATGCTTCCTTTGTGCAGGAATTGTTACCAAATGTTAAAAGTCAGTTGATGACTATCAGGATCAGATGGCAAAAAATCTTGACTGGATTGTGACAGTCACTAACCACAGTGTAGTATTGCAAGAGAGAAAGATAGAGAATGTAGAATCAAAAGTGATGTCTTTGACATTGCAGAACCTGCAGAGAACCATTAAGGGTGTAGGGCAGGGAGCCTCGAAAAAAGGAGAAACAAAGGGTGGATGGAAAGGGAGGCAGAAGAGTTGGGAGAGGCAGAGGAAGGTGCATGGGAGAGGTCAAAGGAGTGGGAGGGGCATGTTTTGCCTGCAGACAGCTGGGGCACTGGAAAGGCAACAGTCCAACATTGTACGTAATACAACAGCCCTCCCCAATCAGTCTGAGTTTCAACAGATTATTCAAAACGGTTATCCCAAGTTTTAGGATAGCCTGAGAGATTACAACTGTGCTATGAATATCTTAATCCAGGTAGATAAAAAGGGCCCTCATATCAATTTTGCCATTCATTGTAAGCATACTCCCTGTTTCATTGACATGGTTGCTAGCCAATCAGCTCAGAATACCTCAGAATTTTCCACTTTACCTCTCTTGGGCATGTCCACAGACATAGTCTGCATTTCTAATCAAGGAGATCCTCACTATGTTTCTCACTTTGTGGCCATTTACCTGGCACTCATTAGTGCTAAACATTCCTTGTTGCTCAGTACAACTTCCCAAACTAATCTGTTAGGCAGGGATATTCTCTGTAAGCTAAACTGTACTGTTTTTTACACCCTGGCAGGGGTGTTCTTAAATATACTCCATTCAAAAGAAAAACAGGTACTCTCACTATTATGTGAGAGCTTAAGTTCCCAAAGTGAAGTGGATACAACTGTTATGTCTCCTGATTTAACTGAATCGCTTTCACAGGTAGCGTCCGCATTGTGATCCAATGGGCTAATGATGTGGGGTTAATCTCTCTTTGATGGAACCCGTAAAGGTGAAGATCGATCCTTGGACGATTGTATGTAAAATACCTTAGTACACTCTAAAACCTGAAGCGACAAACGGGATCCACCATGTCATAACAGATTTACTTAAGAAAGGAGATTTAACACCTTTTGTTAGTAGATGTACTATTCCAATTCCCCTGATACGCAGGGCGAAAAAGCCAACATGTATAGGTTCATACAGTTCATTAGGGCCATTAATAATTTGATTCTCCCAGGATTTCCTGTGGTACCCAACGCTGCCATCACACTTTTTTGCATTCCTGAAAACGCCCAATGATTTACCGTTGTTGATTTTTGTTCTGCTTTCTTCTCTATCCCCATACATGGGGAGAGTCAGTATCTCTTCGAGTTCAAATTTCAAGGATCCCATCTTTCGTGGACTTGACTTTCTCAAAGAAATACAAAGCCCCTGTCAATCTTTTCCCAGGCCCTCATGTTTTTTCCCCCAGGGTTTTACTTTAATGAATACATTCACAACTTGCTTTTGGCTTTTATTACTCTAGATCATTGCAAGGAGGACTCCATTTATTTTCTTATCAAACTATCTAATAAAGGGTGTAAGGTTTCAAAGGAGAAATTATAGTTCTACCTTTCTTGGTCATGACATTTCTGTTGGCAAGCACCACCTGTTCGCTAAACGAGTTGAAGTCATTCATAAGTTGCCACACCTGTAACTGTCTCCCAGATACATACCACAGTGGGCATGGCTGGGGATTGTAGGCAGCAGATCCTGGCCTATGCCACAAAAACAAAGCTTTGGCACGATTATGTCAGAAAAGACATCCCTGAAGCATTGTAGTATTCTAATAAAACCAAAATGCATTTGTGAAAATTAACCAAGGTTTGATTGTGCTTTAGGACTCCCTGATTATGACAAAACTTTAATTTTGTATTGTCATGAATGAAACAAGATTTGCACTTGGAGTGATGGTACAGAGTTATGTGAATCATAAAAAGTCCATAGGTTATTATTCTTCAATTCTGGACTCAGTCGTGGCTGGGCTACCACCATGTTAATGGTATGTCTGGATTGCTACAAATCTTGTTTAAGCATCTGAAAATATTGTGCTAAGTTCTCCTTTATCTGTCGTTATGCCTCATTCTGGGATTGCATTCTCTTCACTGAAAGCAAACCAGTACCTCTCCACAACCCGATTTTCCCCATATGAATGTTATTGTTGTCCGCTTATCGCATTACTCGGACCCGGTGTCCAGCTCTAAACCGTGCCTTTTTAATGCCTTCATTAAGGATGGGGAACCCCATGTTTATATCCTTGTTACTGTGCATGCCACCAAACCCACTGTAGACTTAACTGATGTTCCTATTCATGACTGTGAGTTAACATATTTTGTTGCTAAATCTTATGTCAGAAATAATGACCGTGCCCAAGTTGCTGGTTACACTGCATGGAGTGTGTATCAGATTGTGTAGAGTTGTAACCCATTAACTGTGAAATCAGCTAAAATTGCAGAGCTTACTGCTCTCGCCTGAGCCTGCACCTTAGTAAAAAGTAAGCTTGTAACTGTATATATGGACTCAAATATGAGTTTAGAGTGATGCACAACTTTGGGATTTTATGGTTACAAAGGGGGTTTTTAATAACAGCCAGAACTCATGATGATCTTTCAAGAGGTAACACTCTAGCTGATTCAGTCACTAAAAGTGGTGCTTTATCCACAACTGATGATGTTGCTATGTGTGTTGTAAGAACTGATTTATTTCCTATACTAACACTAAGTGATTTGTCTGAAATGCAGGACTAAGCCCCCAAAAGTGAAAACCAGTGCTGAATCAACTATAAAGTCAGACTCAAGGTGTATGGGAAGACATTATTTGGGATATGTTCACACCAAAATGTGTACTCTCCAGCCATGCCAGATTGTATCACAGAGCAGTCCATGTTAGTAGGGATAGCATAATTTGTGCCACTCCAACCCTTTTTTATGCTCCCTTCTTTTCTCCCATGTCCTAGAGTTATTGCCAGTTCTCTGCCTCTGCCTGTCACAAATTGACGGAAAAGGGATTAAGGCAACCCCCACTGCTCACACTCCCCCTTGTGGCCTTTCATACACATCCAGATGGACATTATCCAAATGCCCAAATGTGCAAACTATTCATGTATCCTAGTTATTGTGTGTATGTTCTCAGGATGGGTGTAAGTATACCCCTGTGCCAGTGCAGATACCACTACAGTAGCTAAGTTGTTACTCAGAGATTTTGTCCCTTGGTTCGAGCACTGTACTGGCTCACCAGTGACCAAGGGACACACTTTGTGTCGGAAGTAGTACAGGCAGTTTCCAAGGCTTTAGGAATAGACCAGCATTACCATTGCACATATTGCCCAGAATTAGCGGGTAAGGTAGATATTCTCAGAAACACAGTTAAAATGGCCCAGTGCTCTTCCATAAGCATTATGGTACCTCAGAGCGATTCCTTTCCAGAAGACAAAACTGAACCCATGTGAAATAATCATGTACCAACCCATGACACCCTCAGATCCCCCAGTCTCTACTGCTAAGTTGGATTCATAATTAAATGATGATGCAGTCTTACAATATTGCAGAAAGCTTATACAATGCCTTTACAGTTTCCATACTCAGGTGCAAGCAACTCTACCTGAATGTCTTACCTGTCTCTGGGTTTATGTCCGTATACATCAGAAAAAGCCTGCACTGCACCCTCACTGGTGTGGACCCTATCAGATCCTGCTCATCTGAAATACAGCTGTCAAATGGTGTGGTCTAGTGAGGTGGATCCACTCATCTCAATGCAAGGAAGCTGTTTTCCTAAAGACAACGGTGCACACACTTTGCTTTCTGACCCACCTGGCCCCAGATGCCAAGCCAGACCAATCCTGGTGCAAGCCCGTTATCTGCCATTGGGCAAGTTCTTCATTTCCACCATGCTTGCCAGCTCTACCACTGACACATGATGTTCTCCTTGCAACCTCTTATCATCCGAAGTAAGGAGTCTCCTCCTTCTGGATTCCGGATCTCTTTGTGGGTCAGGCCTGCTATCTTTGCCACTGCTTTGAGAGTCTGGTTGGTAGCTGGATGCAACCTTGCTGTAGAATGGGCTGTACATCCGAGACACACCTATAGTGAACCTTCCCTTGCACTGCACGGCACCTCGGCTTTTAGGAATAACTACTATGTGTTGATGTTGGAAAAGTATAGACAGATAGTTAATTCTTCCTCTTCCTGGATTTGTACACACATGCCTGTTGATGTGGGGGAAGAATTCCTTTGATCTGAGTACCCATCAGTTATAATTACACTTGCTTTCATCTTTTCTATGATGGGCACTAACTAGCAGAGTCTGCCGGCATCTCTTCTACTTCCTACCCAGGCTTTGAAAAGTTAAAAACCCTCTAAACCAAAACATGCTAGATGTATCTCATCTTGCAATGGCTAAGCAAGGATTTATTTGCAAGCACTGAGAAGAATATGTTTCCAGGATTTCTGTTGGACATAGTAAATGTTATTTAACGTAGTGACCAATGCTTTTGAAGTACCTCATTTTGAGCATTGTGGACTGTTGTTTCAAATGCGCCACCAGATAATTCCTATTTCATTTGTGGGTCACAAGCCTCCCCTTGGCTTCCCTGAGATTGGACTGAGACTTGTTATCCACGATAGATTGTTCCTGTTGTAAGCCACTTTGATGATCCTCCTTTAGATTAATGAGGGGTAGATGTTTTTTCTCAACTCCAGATGCATGAATGACTTTACTACACCAACCTTTACAATGTCGAAGCTTACAACACGTTTCTTACCCTGAGTACCATTACCAAGCTTGTATATTTGAATATCTTGTATTAATGTTTACCACGCATGTGTTTAACATGCTGTACTTTTTAGCAAGCATATTGTTTTAATTCATTTTAACAATTAACCATTTATAATGTCAGTTTTATCATTTAAATGTATAAATAAGTATATTTATGATAAATGAAATTATCACTACAAATATGCTTCTTATAATTGCCAAAACTACAAATATGCTTCTTGTAAGAATATTGGATTAGAAAAGTTCTGATGAAGAATACCTTTTTATTTTAAAATGCGGGTTTGCCTTATAAATACTATAAAATGAGCCAACTGCCTTTTCGTGTGCAGTCATATTCTAGATCCGCTGTTGCACAGACGACTGCCCTTGAATAGCAGAAACCCTAAAATACTGCTACCTACATGTCACACTGATAATAATGAACTGACGCCGCAATATAGTGTGTATTTTTTCCGATACAAAATTAATAGTTATTTGTGAATTAATTTATATTGACAGGATTACTCCGGAAAAAATGTAATACAATCTTCTAAGGTAACCAAACTCAGAAGCTGTATGAAAATCAGAACATTGTGTCAATTTACAAGATATTTACAGAACACATATACAGCATAATATAGGTAAATAAGTTAGGCATATTATATTCATAACCAATATTTGAAATTTGTCTCCTGAGCCTAACAGTGAATGAGATGTTCCCAACCAAACATGAAGGGGCATATTTACAAAAGAAGTGACAGAGCGCGGCGTTAGCCTTTTTGGCTTAACTCTGCGATTCGCCCCTTCTGAAACGCAGGGCTGCACTGTATTTACAAGAATACGGTGCAGCCCTGCATTTCTCCCTGCGCTGGCGCTAAATTTAGCAGGCTAGCGCCAATGCAGGCACCCTTGCACCATAGTGCAAGGGTGCCTGTGTTGAGGGAATGATTGTTTATGTGCAGGAATGCGTCCCTTCCTTCACATAAACAATCACCAATGGCGTTTTGTAACTTCTATGTGTGCTGCTTTGTGCAGCACACATAGAAGTTGCAACTCGTCATCTTTTTTTAAAGATTGTTTATGTGCAGGAAGGGACACCTTCCTGCAGACAAACAGTCAATGGTGTTTTGCTGTTTCTATGTGTGCTGCACAGCGCAGCACACATAGAAACAGCAAAACCAAGGAGAAATAAAGCATTTCTCCTCGTTTCGCCAGGGTAAGACTAGGTTTTTCCTGGTCTTAATTTTGGCGCTGCCCTATATTTACGCCACCTTTGTAAATATGGGGCAGCACCAAAATCAATGGGTGTTGCGGTGGAATGCCCACCACAACACCCATTGCCCACCCCTTTCACGCTAAGTATAGCGTGAAAGGGTTCCTTATTTACAAGGTGGAGTTAAGCCACGTTAAGTGGCTTAACTCTGCCTTGTAAATAAGGCAAAGCCCATATCGCCAGGAGGCACGAGTAAATGAACAACACAAAACCTCTAGCAGCTACCTCCTGTGGCTCAGTATTAAGGGAGGCACCACAAAATATTCACATGCATGTTGCTAGTAAAATGTCATGTATTTTAAATCTAAGAAGAATGTTACAGAGGAGTAAATTGGAGAGTAATGCAAAGCTCCAAACTTTAGGTCAAATCAACATACCCGCTGAATTAACTGAATCCAAAAGACATTGTGCCTGAGTGCTAGTCTGTCCTTGAATCTGTGAACCTTATAGTCTCTTGTCTGAAATAATGTTTCCCATACCAGTTTGTCACGGACCATTCTGAAATTTCAAACTTGAGTCCTCTGGACCTTCTGTGTTGAATCCTATGTCTATTAGTTGCAAATATGACACTACACAGAATACCACAGTTTTCTCGCACCTCAGAAATACCAGTGGTACGGTTTGTTAATTTTTGGAGCTACAATAATGCCTCAGTATTCCTGAGTGACCAAGAATCATGGTGTTAGAAATGGGGGTCTCTAGATGGCAGAGGTAGGTACCTTTGTCCAAATAGGGACCCTTGCTTCTAGTCAGAGTAAGGGGGATACACTTCTAAAATAACCCCTGCTCACCCCCTTGGTAGGTTGGCACGAGTAGATAGGCTTATCTCAGAGGCAGTGTGTTAAGCATTTGTGGACACATACAGTAATATAGTGAAAACACTACAAAAGGACACCACACCAGTCTAGAAAAATAGTAAATCTTTATTTAAACCCACAAGACCAAATACGATAAAAATCCAACATACAATACTCTTGAAAAATAGTACTTGTGCAAAATAACCTTTCAATTGCAGGAAAATCAATAAAACACAGTTCTTCCGACCCGGTAGCTCCTCCTGGTGCTACGGCGATACTGAACACGACAGAGTCTAACAATTCCAGCCAACCGCGTCGATACGGGCCAGCTAAAGCATCGACAGACTCGGACACAGTACCTTTCTTGTTGCGACCAACACATCGGTGCAAGTCGGTTGGGGCAAACGTCGCAGTTGCGTTGTGAAGCGGAGCGTTGCAGTGGGCGATGCCCTCACGATGCGGTGCAGGCAGCGGCTCGTTGACGGAGTCGGTGAGACCAGGGCTTGCGTTGAAGGGTGAGACGGCGCTCCCTGCGGGGTTGGCAGGTCACAGTGCGGCGACGGAGCTGGTCGATGTTCCGGCCAGGCAGCGACGGAGTCGGTGACATCCTTGCAGCGTCTAGCGAAGCGTTTCGGAGTGCGGTGCCCACAGGACGCGGTGCAAGCAGCGGCTCGTTGACGTAGTCGGTGAGACCAGGGTTGCGTTGCGAAGCGAGATGTTGCTCTCGGCGGTGCTTTCAGGACACGGAATCCTGCGACGGACTCGATGACAGAGTTGGTTACCCTTTTCTTCTGCGGCAATGATCAGAGACGGTGCACACAGACATGGTGAGGTCTTTGCTGTTCCTGAGACCTCTAGAACAGGGGGCAAGCTCAGTTCAAGCCCTTGGAGATCTTTTCCTCAAGTAGGGGGGAGAAAGCAAGCAGCAAAGTCCTTTTCTCCTTTCCTTGGCAGCAAGTAGCCACTGCAGGCCAACCCCAGACAGCAAACAGCACGGGGGCAGTATTCCTCCTCAGCTTCTCCGGCTCTTCTCCTTGGCAAAGGTTCCTCTTGATTTCCCAGAAGTGATCTAAAAGTCTGGGGTCTGGACCCCTCTTTTTATACACAAAAATCCTTTGTTCTCTGAAGGCAGAGAGTGTCTGTACCCAGCCAAAACCAGTTCTGTCCTCACTGGTGCAGCTCCCTGGCAGGAGGTGGGGAAAGCATTGTTGAAGGCAGACCAGGCCCATTCAGGTGACAGGAAATCTCCTACCCCTACTCTAAATGCAGCCCAGGTCTATTCAGCCCAGCCCTGACTCATCAGACTTCTCGATTCACTGCCCCTCTCCAGCCCCTATCATCCAAAAAGCCAGACATGCAATACACAAACATAGCAGTGGTACACTGGATGGTTAGGCAAGAAAATACCTACTTTCTAAAAGTGGTATTTTCAAACACAGAATGTAAAAATCACTCTCACTAAAAGATGTATTTTAACATTCTGAGTTCAGGCATACTAAACTATATTTTTCTACCTGGTTCCCAGGGCCAGTTATGTTTATAAGATGTTATAAACAAACTCCCCATTCTGTCCTATGGGAACAGGTAGCCTTGCAATAGTGAAAAACTAAATTGGCACTATTACACTATCAGGACATGCCACACACATCAGGGCATGTCCTGCCTTTCACCTACAATGCACCCTGCCCACAGGGGTACCTTAGACCTACCTTAGGGGTGGCTGATATGTAGACAAGAGAAGGTTTAAGGACTGGCAAGTGTGTGCACTTGCCAAGTCGACATGGCCGTCCCAGACTGCACACAGGCTCTGTAATGGCAGGCCTGAGTCACATTTTACAGGCTGCTTTGGTGGGTGGCACAACCAGTGCTGCAAGCCCACCAGCAGCATTTGATTTTCAGGCCCTGGGCACTCACAGTGCACTATACTAGGGTCTGACAAGTAAACCAAATAGCCAATCATGGAAACACTAATCCATAACACAATTTACAAAAGGGAGCACTTGCACTTTGGCACTGAACAGCAGTGGCAAAGTGCCCAAAGCATTTAAACCAGCAAAAATGGAGTCCAACACACAGCAAAACACAGAAGGTAAAGGCAAAAAAATGCCGGGGAGACCCACGCCAATGGAGCCAGGTCTAACAAATGGCATCAGATAGTCAGTGATATTCCTATGTATGCATTATAATCTGTTAATGAGTTGTCAAACTTAAGTAACTTTATGTTTTAAGTTCATACTTAAACAGCATATATGATAACTGTAAGAAATTGGGTTATGGGAGTTCTTCACAATTAATAAGTTCCCATTTGCCTGTTCACTGGGAACCAAATACCCCACTGTAGCACCTGACTGTCTCAGGGTAGCCAAGCAGGGTAGTCCAAAGCATATTCAGTGGAGGTGGTGTGAGCTACTACCCCCAGCTCACTAGTACGCAATATGAACACTCAATAAATTATTGTCCAATCAGTGGTTTCTCCTTTAAAGAGAAAAAATAATTTTATCACACATTCACTTCTAAATGGGAAGCATTATACTATAAATATATACAATAAGGTAGACTGAAATACCCCCGGTGACTCCCTCATATCACGTTATACCTCTAATGTGTCCTGAACCAGAAAACCACAATACCCCGCACCCATACAAGATGTAATATCACAATATAAGTAGGTCTCATTATAAATTAGGCAGGCCTACTAGGTTTGTCACAGTGTCACCATATCAGTAGAAGTAGCAACATGTTATAATTCACAACTGCAACACGATTGAAATAATTAAGAATAGTATCAATATTCCATACATGTAATAACCCACCATTGCAACAGCATTGAAGTCAATGTGAATGGTACCAGCATTCACTATTGTTCTTCATAATGTCAAATCTTGCATTGTTAACTGTAGTGTCTTGCAAACTAGAAATGATGGAACTGTTTTGGCTCCAGATGGACTCTGCAGAACTGTATTGTGAGTGTTAGAACGGAATGCACTGAAGACCTTTTGAGAATGGTGGGTTTGCAGCTACATGAAAAAGAATAAAGAGGTGAATTACTAAGCTCCCTGTGTGGCGTAGTTCTTTGCGGATACCCAGGCTGGGGAGGATGCTACAACTGGTGACGAGGATTGTATGCGTAACCTGAAGATCGACAGTGCTCTCCCAGAGAGTTTGCTGTGGTCCAAGCAAACTGCTCGTGCGTGCAACGTGTGTTGCAGTCGAAGTGAGGAATCAATGCTTAATGCATTCGGAGTCAAAGCACAACTCCAGCCGCCGTAAAGAACTTAAAAATTATGTAGGCATTACAAAGAAATCATCGTATCGATGATCATATGTAAACGTACCACGCTAAAAGGCCATATACAGTCATATTTAATTTGGAGCATGAACGCTAAAGGCAGATAGAGCCAGGTTTTCAAAGAGCAGCTATTGATAACCACAAAGTGCAAGATAACATTACAATTGGAAAGCGGTGAAGAAAAAGAACGTGCAAAGAGACGCCTAAGAAAAAAACAGTTATTTACTCACCAGAACCTGAGTAAAGTGAGCCAATACAACCTCAGCCCCAGGCGCCGCAACCCAGGTAGCACAGGAGTTGTGCTTAAACTAAGCTGGTGACACTCCAAAATGACCAAAGTTATCTTCAAAGCTGTGGATGGTTGAGAGAATGGAGGCAAAGACTGAGGCCGTAATTTTAAAAGTCATCAAAAATGATCCAGAGGCCAGCACATCTCAAGGCATTAGAGATGGCTCACACAAACCGATTCAAGAGGAGTCACCGAGGGAGTCAGAGAGAGGTCCACCTTCAATGTCAACCACTCCCAGAAATGGTTACAACACTGCAGTTTTCCTGAAACCACCACTACCATACGATAATGCCCGAAAACTAAATATTGGTGATAGATGGACTGCTTGGATTGAGACATGTGATGATTTCATCTATGCACTTAAGGAGACTGATAACAAAAAGATTATCAAGTATCTCAAAAATCTTGCTGGTGATGGTGTAAAGGAAGTCATAAAGAGAATGCCACAAACCGATGAATGTGTCACATATCGTCAGATAAAGAAGTGTTGAATCTCACGTTTAATCCAATGCCACATGTTGATTACGAAAGGAACATCTTCCACCAGGAATACCAAAAAGATGATGAAACCATTGATGAATTTGTGGAGAGACTTGACACACTCATCAGACATTGCAAGGTCAATGAATTTAATGATGAAAAAGCTATGCGTCTGAGAGCTATTGATGGATGTTTGTCAGATTCATTTAGATGCGGAATGCCTAGAGAAGCTCTTAATCTGGTGCAAGTGTTAATGGCTGGCAGAACTGAAGAGCGTCCTGATAGACAAGCTGCCGACTTGGAGGCCGGAGGTGCCCAGAATGAATCAGTCATGAGTGTAAAAAGTAAGCTGAAGCCAAAGACTGAAGGACACAAGGTGGTGTCTGCCCATAAAAAAAAGTTGTGATTTAGATGTGGATTTTTGTTTCCACACAAAGGTAAATGTACCGCTCTTGGACAGATTTGTAAAGTCTGTGGGAAGGAGAACCAATGTGTGACAGTTTACAAAGCCAAGAGAAATGCAAGTGCGCCACAGCTGAAGACAAAATGGCCGTCAGAACATTCCATAAGCAACGTTCGACGGACACCCACAAGGCCAAGCTGCGACACCAGTTAAGACAAATTGATACTGAAAGAAGTTGATCATTATCTAATTCATCATCAAACAGTTATTCTATATCAATATAAAGTGAAAGTGAAGAAAACGATTGTGCAATGTTGATATTTACCTCAGAAAAACGTATGTATGTTGGTTTGGCCGCTTGTGAAGAAAAATGTCAGTCAAAGAAAGAACGACATGCCAAAGCGCCACAGTCATTCAAACATTGTCCGAAGATTATACTGAAAATAAATGGTCATGTGATACCTTTCATTATCGTTAGTGGTGCATCGATAATCATTATGCCTGAGGAGAAATACAATGAATTATCTCCATTACCGCCACTCATGCCATCGAAAATCAAAGTGTATACATGGGCTGCATTGATGCTCTTAAAAAGTCAAGGTTAATTTGTAGCGACAATGAAACACAAGAAAACGATGGTACAAGCACCCATCCATGTGCTTCAAGGTACGGTGTCCAGTACCTGTTTACTCAGTTTCAGTACAGCCACTGATATGGAACTGAGTTCTGTGAATTACAGCATGAATGCTCACCATGAAATAGTTACTCAGTTCCCTTCATTATTTCATGGTTAGGGAAAACTTAAGACTATGAAAGTGAAGTTACATTTTAATGAGGACGCCCATCCTGTTACTCAAAGACAGAAACAACTTGCATTTCATTTGCAAGAAGCTGTTGAGAAAGAACTTAAATCGATATTTAAACATAATATTATTGCGCATTCCACTGGTCCAATGCCATGGGTTTCTCCCATAGTAGTAGCGCCTAAAAAGGACAGTGAAGGAGCTGGATGCATATCCGTTGACATGCGTTAAGCTAACAAAGCAATTGAACGATAACGACATCCAGGTCCACACATTGCTGACATGATAACGTAATTAAGTAGTGCACAGGCCTTCTCTTGTCTTAATTTAAATAAAGGTTATCAGCAGTTAGAACTTGAAGAAGATCAGAGGTACATTAGAACCTTTTCTACACATGATGGTCTGTTTCGATACAAAATACTAAGGGGGTCATTAGGATGGCGGGCGGACTTTAGTCCGCCCGCCATCCTAGTGGTAACGGGACCGGCCGCCTGCCACGCGGCGGTCCCGCACCCCTGATTAGGATGCGACCGCCACCCTGGCGGTCGCATTCCGCAGTTTAACATTGCGGCGGGTGCTGCTTACAGCAGCACCCGCCGCAATGTCAATTTGCCATGTTGTGCATTTCCATGCACAACGTGGCAGTCACCGCGCTGTGCCTGCCACCTTGTGCATGGAAATGGAGGGGGGTACCATGGGTACCCCCCAAGTGCACCCCCGCACTCCCCTGGGGGCCCGCAACGGACCCCCACAGCAATTCCCCGCCAGCGTTTCCATGGCGGCATTGCCGCCATGGAAAGGCCTTACACCACACGTATCCTAATATGTATGGCGGTGCCTGCTAGGCACCGCCATCATATTAGAGGCCCAAGTCCGCCCGGCCGGCAATCGGAACGATTGCCAACTGGAGGAAAAGCGTCGGACGCACTTTGCGTCTGCCGCGATACCCCCGCCATTATAATATGGCGGGGGGTATTACTCGTTACGATGGCGTATCGGTCGCCAACGCCGGCTCGGCGGTGGCGAACGTTACGCCATCGTAATGACCCCCTAAGTTCCTAATTACGATGTTGGTCGGACCAGCATTTGACTGACACCATAGTGGAATGGAACCGCCTGACTATAAGTCGGCGGTTCCACCCACTGAATTAGGATGCAACCGCCTGGAAACATCCATTTTTCAATAGCAGCTTGTGCAGTGGCCGTAAAAGGGCTGCAGCACAAGCTGCAATAGAAAAATTAATGTTTTCAAACATCCATGCACCGTGTGGCAGGCACCATGTTTAGGGGGGCACCATAGATGCCCCCCAGGCCCCATAGCGGCGGGCCGAGGGGAAGGGGGCCCTGCTAGGGTCCCCCAATGTCACTTTCTGCCTGCCCTTTCATGGCGGGCAGACCACAGTGAAAGGGCAGGTGGAAAGCGAGATCATAATCCCGACAGCAGAGCCGAGGCTGGCTCTGCCTTCATTATGGGATTACTATTCCACCTGCCGCCCCGACGGGCTTTGTGCGCCTGTCAAAAGTGCAGCCGAATTCCCCTGCGGGTTCTGCCGCCAGTATTGTAATCTGGTGGTCGGACAGAAACCTATGAGCTCAGGCGGAAAGCCTGAGATGAGCTGTCAGATGGCTTTCCACCCGACATCATAATTAGGCTCTACGTTTTGATGCGTCATCTGTTGCAGAACCATTTCAAGATTTCATTCAACGTATCATACAGCCTGTCATGAATGCATTCAATGACAGTGATGACATATTGGTTTTTGGAGCTACACAAAAAGAACACGATAAAGCTCTTGAACAAGTGTGTAGTTTACTTGCCGAAGCAGGTTTGACTTTGAATGCATACAAGTGTGAGTTTCATAAGACAAAGCTACAATTGTTTGGCCATATCTTCTCTGATGGGGGTATGACACCAAATCCTGCTAAAGTACAAGCGCTGTCAAATTCTGATCCCCCTCAAGATGTTTCCATGCTGCATTTATTTCTTGGCATGGCCTGTTACTTTCCCAGATACATAGAAGACTTTGCCACTGTAAGTGCTCTGCTGAGAGACTTGACGAAAGGTTTTTGTAATTTCATTGGTCACATGTATTTGAGAAAAGTTTCAATAAAGTTTAACAAGCCATTGAGAACGCTACTGAAATGGCATGTTTAAATCTGAAACTTCATACAGAGGTTGTTGCGCTAGCCCAGTCAGGTTAAGCTCTATCCTTGCGAATCACAGCAGACACCCGAATGCTCGAAATCATATTGTGACATATGCAAGTAGAAATTTGTCCCAAACAGAACATGCTTACCAACAAACTGAGAAAGAAAGCTTAGCTGTGGTATGGGCTTGTGAATAATTCCATGTATTCCTGTATGGAAAACCTTTTACTATGGTAACTAAACATAAAGCTTTACTGACTATATTTGGAAATCCATAGGCCAAAATGCCTCCTTGCACTGAACGATGGGGACTACGGTTACAAGAGTATGATTATACTATTGTGCATTGGAAAGGGAAGGGTCAGAACCCTGCTGACTCCTTTTCCAAAGTACCTATACAAGGTCACAGCACTCCATCCAAGTTGGCTGAGGCCCATATTAACTTCCTTGTAAAATCCAACACACCAGCTGCCATTTCGTTGGCTCAGATTATCATTGCTACGAGCCATGATAGCAACATGTTAAAGCTGAAAGATATCATTACACATTACTCATGGAACCAATACACTCGACCACTCTCCAGTGATGGTGAGTATCAAAAGTATAAAAATGTCAAGGATGAACTGTCCATCACTCAGGAAGGAGTTATATTCCGTGGATTGAGAATCCTAATTCTGGAGAGTCTGAGACAGAAAATAATTGAGGTAGCCCATGGAGGACATCGTGGAATTGTTGCCACAAAACGAGCTCTCCGAGACCAAGTTTGGTTTCCTTAACTTGATGACAGGGTTGAATGGAATCAAAGGCCTGTCATTTATGCAACTGCCTTTCTTCAAAAACTATTCATCACACCTTGAACATGTCGGAACTCCCTGAGCATGCATGGCAGAGAATAGCCATTGACTTTTTTTCTCCACTTAACAATGGACATTATCTATTGGTGATTATGGATGAATACTCATGATTTCCACTAATTGAAGATCTTTTATCTATAACTCAAGAATGAATCATTGAAAATTTAGATGGCATCTTTGCGACATGGGGTGTTCCAGCCATAGTGAAGTCTGACAATGGACCGCCTTTCAATAGTCAAGAGTTCAGGAATTTCCCGGCACATTTGAAACTAAAGCATCAAAATAGCACACCTCTGTGGCCACAAGCCTATGGACGTGTTAAGCCTTTTATGAGTATGCTAAAGAAAGCAGTGCAGCATGCCACTCTTGAGAATCTGAATTTGAAAACTGTAACTACCTTGAGAGCTTATTGTTCAACACCCTACTCAACCACAGATGAAAGTCCTGCAACTTTGATGTTCGGGAGAGCAATGAATACCAAGTTACACCAATGGACCAATCAGAAAAAAAGATGAGGCAACAAATCATGAGAAGGACTTGGTTAACAATCAAAAGATGAAAGTGTATGCTGACAAAAGATGCCATGCAAAGAACATTGTCTTTAAGAGAGGTGATCCATTTCTTGCACGACAAATGCAGAAAAGAAAATCTGATACTCGTTTTGATGCAGAGCCTTTCCAAGTGGTGTCTACTAAGGGGCACATGGTGACTGCCCAGCCACCTGGGGAGTTTATTACCCAAGACACTTCTCATTTCAGGCACTTGACCAATTCTTCATCAGATCTAATTGTTGAAAAAGAGACTGAGTCTGAAACATCAGCAACTGCTGTTGCTTCTACACCGTTGACATAGATCCTGGACAACGGTGATGACAACTCCCAGTTTCCGAGAACAAGACCAGCTTGAACAATTTAAGTGTCAAGAAGATTTAATGAAGAAATTTGAATGTATCTGTCTATCTATAGAAATATTTTGTAAAAATTGTAATTGTTCATTTAACAGCGGGGGAGATATAAGGGCATATTTACAAGAGAATGGCTAATGCCGCTCCGCCATTCTGAAACCGTGGGGATGCGCCGTATTTATAAGAACGCGCCGCACCCCTGCGTTTCCCCTAGCGCTGGCGCTAAATTTAGATGCCTAGTGCCAACACAGGCACCCTTGCACTATGGTGCAAGGGTGCCTGCATTGCCGGGAATGATTGTTCATGTGCAGGAAGGTGTTTCTTCCTGCACATAAACAATTAGTAATGGCGATTTGTAACTTCTATGTGTGCTGCTTTATGCAGCACACATAGAAGTTGCAACTCATAATTGTTTTTATGATTCTTTATGCGCAGGAAGGGCCACCTTCCTGCACATGAACACTCACTAGTGGCAATTTGCTGTTTCTATGTGTGCTGCAGAATGTAAATAGGGGGCAGCTTCAAAAAGCAATGGGTGTTGCGGCAGAACGCCCACCGCAACACCCATTGCCCGCCCCTTTCACACTAAGTGCTTCGTGAAAGGGGGCCCTATTCACAAGGCAGCGTTAAGCCACGTTAAGTGGTTTAACGCCGCCTTGTAAATGAGGCAAAGTGCTTATCGCTACCAGAACGTCACAAAAAGTGGCATTCTGGTGGCAATAAGCTCTTGTAAATATGCCCCCTAGTGTCTTGCGAATTAGAAATGATGGAACCCTTTTGGCTCCAGATAAAATTGTGGTGTGGTTGTTAGAGCGGAATGCAATGAAGGCCGGTTTAGAATGTTGTGTTCACAATTACACACAGAAGAATAAAGACGTGTGTTAGAAATTGGGTTTCTGGTTGGCAGAGGTATGCACCCTGTCCAAGCAGGAAATACAATCCTAGTCAGGGTAATTGTAGTACACACTAAAAGCTTACCTGTGCTCACACTCTGGTAGCTTGGCACAGAGCATTCAGGCTCTACTAAAGAGGCAATGTGCAAAGTATTTGTGCACACACACACACACACAGTAACACAGTGAAAATACCACAAAAAGACTCCACACTTTTAGAACAATAGTATCTCTTTTTACTCTTTCAAACAAGACCAAAACGACAAATATCCAATCAATGGTTCACGAGTTATGATTGCTCAACGTTATGAATGCAAATACAATGTTATAAGCACATGTGCTTCTATTAAGTGATTTACGGTAATGCATGGGAAATGACAATGATCCAAGCAGAGGATCAGCAAATAGGTTCTCTCAGCACATTACAATAAATACGTTGCTTCAAAGCTCAGAGAAACATTAAGGCAATTGCAGGTCCCTCAAGACCAGTGGAATTCAGGCAAATCCAGCCATCTGGTATTACACGCAGGCTGGCTACGGAGACCACCCAGGTCTGGATATACACAGTACCTTTCTGGGGAGCGAGCTGCAAGGTTGACGACCTTGCAAACAGAGCTTGTGGTGTTGGGTTACCTACTTTGGGCAGGCTGCAGTGTTGCGGCAAGCCGCGCTGAGTTGTCCTTGCGTGGCACTGCAGTAGCAGTCGCGATAGCCTTAGCAGGCTGGAGGAAATGGCCAGACACAGCAGTCTCCCTCGATCAGTCCCACAACGGGCCTGCCCCTTCACCTCAGGGTTGCTGGCGATGTATGGGCTGTTGTTGAGCGTCGCTGCAGCGAGACAGGCAGATGCGGTGATCTCCGCGGTGATCTAGGTCAGCTTATGAGTAAACAGCTGCAGAAAACCTGGTTTGATGCCCTGGGCTGGGTTTGAGTGATCTAAGCAAGGTAGGGCTCCAGGAGAGCCAGGTCCAGCATGAGTGTTTGTAGGAGCGAAGTCTTTGATGGCCCTGAAACTTCTTGAACAGGAGGCAAGCCCACAAGCCATTGGAGCTACTTAAGTTGTCTTTGTGGAGGATGCAGAGAGTAGATCCAGTCCTTCTCGCTGTCAGGCAAAAGGCAGCAGGCAGCAGGACAACACAGCAGGGCAAGTTGCAAAGTGGCAGCCACTCCTACAGCACAGCAGGCAGCAGACCAACACAACAGAGTAGTTAGCAAAGTGGCAGTCCCTCCTGCAACGCTGCTCCTCTTCCTGAAATAGTCTTCTCAGGTCCCAAAAGTGAACTACATGTGGTCAGATGTCCAGTACTTATACCCATTTTAGCCTTAGAAGTAGGGAGACTTCAAAAAAAGGTCCTTGTAGCGCACAACACCCTGCCATTCCCTGCTCAGGACCTAGCCCCTCCCACACATCCTGCTCAGGCAGACCCATCAACATGCAGATGACCACTCAGGCCCACCTATACTTCCTTTGTGTGTGTCTGTCTAGAGGGAATGCAGGAAGCCAGTTTTCACCCAGCCCAGATGTGTATTATAGGGACAGGCAGAAGGCACTAAAGGGTTAAATAGAGAAAATGCCATCTTTCTAAAAGTTGCATTTTCAGACCTGCAATTTTAAAAACCAACCTTGCTCCAGATTCCAGAGACACCAAACTTACTTTTCCTATCTTTTCACAATTGAAGGTTACACTTGTAAAAGGTTTTAAGGCACTTTCAGTGTTATTCTATGTGAGAGATATGCCTTGCAGTAGTGAAATATGAATTTAAGAGTATTTCACTACCAGGACATTAAATGATATGCCCTACCTTTTAAGTACACTGCATCCTGACCATGGGCTGTCCAGGGCATACTCTTGGGGTGACCTATATGTAATAAAAGGGAATGTTTTGGCCTGACAAGTAGGTGACTTACCAGGTCGAAATGGCTGTTTAAAACTGCACACACAGGTTCTCCAATGGAATGCCCGAGACATAGTTAAAGAGCTAGGTAGGTAGGTGGCACAACCAGCGGTGCAGGTCCACTAGTGTCATTTGATTTATAGGCCTTGGGCACAGGTAGTGCACTTTACCAGGGACTTTTAAGTAAATAAAACTTTTCAATCATGGATGAACCACTTGTCATCACATTTTGGGCACAGAGCGCATGCACTTTAGCACTGGTCAGCAGTGGTAAAGTGCTCAGAGTTCTAAAGCCAACAAAAACGAGATCAGAAAAAGAGGAAGAGAAAGGCAAAATGTTTGGTGTAACCCTGCAAAAAGGGCCCTTTCCAACAACATGCATCACTAAGCTCCTTGTGTGGTGTAGTTCTTTGTGGGCATTCAGGTTGGGGAGAATGCTAGATTAACCATCAACATTGTCAATAAAACATCAAACTAATGGCCGGATGGAAGAAAGTTCTGATTTGCGATTTACTTATTGTGATTTTTTGCGAATTGCAGTTAGGCAATTGGAAAACAGAAAGTACAATCGAGTTGAGGCCATATTTTGTGACTCACACTTTAATCACTTCTTTATTTTGGTTATCGCATGTTGTGATTACCAAAATTGCGCTCTCGGTGTCAAATTGCGATGATGACTGCAAATACAAAGAAGCACTTCTTGTTTCTGGGTAATGATCACAAACCCAGGAAGTGCTTCTCATTTTATTCCTGGAAGGCAGACTGAATGGAGGTGGTGCACAGCTTTCAGTGAAATTTTCAAATTTTGGCAGCAAGCCACAGCTTACCACTCCAGCAATGGCAAGTTAAGAGCCTGAGAAGGAGTCAGGGGACAGAAAAAGAAAACTCAAAATGTTTGAGAAAGAACTGGAAATTTTAACAGAAGAGCGCTGCAACAATCATGACCTCCTGTTCGGGAGATCTTCCATGACTGTCCCGGAGGTGCAGAAAATAAAATATGGCAGGAGATGCAGCAAAAAATGAATGCTGGTGGATTAACTCAGTGCTCCACTGATGAAATTAGATGGAGGTTGTACGACTTCAGGTCGTGCACAAAGGAGAAGTTTGCAACTCAGCTGAGTAAGTCCTGGGCAACTGAGGTGGCCTTCTACTGTCTTCCCACCCACTGTACTGGAGTCAATGGTGGAGACTACCTTGGAGCCAGAGGCTGTTGTGGGTTTGGCAATGATTGATACATTTGCTGTTGCAGCATCTCAAAGTAAGTGCAATATTTTTTATTTACACTGCTGTTACCCTAAAATTGTCTTCTACGTGCATTAATTATTTATCATAATACAGAGTCTTTAGTAAGGAATCTTTACACAACTATTGTAGTGCTTTATAGACTTGTAGTCATTAATTCCCTCACTATTGTCAGTCTTAGAAATGTATTTAACAAGTGATAGCAAATCGTAAAAAGTGCTTTTCACTCATACAGAAATCAATTTTAGGTTCATTTTTTAAACATAACCTTAGGAAGACAATGTGGCTCAAATATGGAGGGACAGATGACTCACACATGGTGATGGAAGATCCAATTGAAATAGACAGTCAGCCAACCACACCTCATGGCCACTGTAGCAGTGTGTTGTTCTCCTCACAGCCACCATCACTGGATGAGGATGTTGTCCTGTACAACAGTCTCATAGTCCAATCCTGCAGGCAGTTGTGAGGCCATGACACCAGCGTGTCACAGTGCGTGCTCTTACTTGGTGCCGGGAGGCATCTCATACCAACCTAGCACTGTTAGCAAAAACTACAGCTGCAGATACCCAGTTGTTTGGTTGGCTTGAGGGGTCCATGCTGCAAATGCAGTGTCTACAATAAAAGCAGATCAAAATAGTCAACAAAAGCCTTCAACACATGCAGCAGTGTATTCAATTTGCCCTCAATAATGTGGCCAATCAATTGGTGGAAAACCAAGAAAAGATAGACACAAAAATTGACAGCCTCACCAATGTTCTTGAGAAATTATCTCTTCAACTGGCAGAGGATAGCACCAATCAAAGGCATGGAGAGAGAAGCACTGCAGCATGAATGTATGAGTTAACCCATTCCATTGGGAGATTGGCACATGCCACTTCAACCTTATCAAGGCGGACAGTCAATCTCTAAGTTGAAATGGACCACTCAAGGTGCAGATTACATCTGCAGTCGAGGTGCTACAAATTGCCCAATTAGCTAGTGGGGTAGCTGCTGAACCTCAAGATAGTGAAGAAATCTCTAGTGTCAGCAGCAGCTCTGCTACAGATGCACACTCACTGTGATGTAGCTGCTGTACAACATGTGGCCACAACCCCTTTGGGATGCGTCCGCAAAAAGAGGTAAAGGTCACAGTACGGGAGGTCCCAGTAGTAATTTATTTTTGTGTTTTCAATGACTTACCTGACATTCGATGTGGACATTGCACACCATTTAAATGTTAATATAATCAATTTGATAAAACAATTTTAAAAACCTGACAATAAATAATTCTTTACTTTGAAGCATCAAACAAGCTTTGTAAATTTTATTTATACTTTCACATATGACTTTTCTTGAAAAGTATTTGTTGGCAATGTGGTTCCATCGCCATCTCCTCTCCACTGCTCTACTCTCCTTTGTTGGCTGCTGAACAGGTGGCTCAAGATCTTAATCCTCGCAATCCGAGTCTGACACGATGATATGTAGGCCTCTCCTGGTTGCAATGTTATGTAGAAAGGCACCCACTATTTTGCATTCAGTTTCTGGAGCATATTATAAGGCACCACCACTTTTATGTAGGCACTGGAAATTACTTTTCAGCAAGTCAAATGTCTTCTCAATCACTCCCCTGGTGCTACAATGTGCTGTGTTGTATTGCCTTTCATTTTGGTTGTGGGGGATATGTATGGTGTCAAAACCAATGGACATAGGGCATACATACTAACACCCAAAACAGGAAAATAACAGAGTCTTCTTTCATTTTGCAACTAATAAGCTCAAACATATGTGTTCTTATATTTAGTATCATACCAAAAAACATAGCCATCAGCAAACTCCTTTCTTACCAACTGTCTGTATATTCCACTGTACCTAAACATGAAGGAGTCATGGGTGCTTCCTGGGTATTGTGATAGAATAGCAGTTATTATATTGTTTCCATCACACACCACTTCAATGTTAAGAAAATGTCTTTTTTCCTATTTCTCAACACATTTTCTAGATGAGATGGAGGGCAAATATATGGCATGGGTACATGTAGCAACCCTGTAATTTTTTTTATTTAGGTGATTGCATTTTCTGTGCATTTCTGAGTAAGTAAATGTAGCGGATAACATAGAGCATCATGGCATCTAGAAATCTGCAGAAATAAAACTAAATGCCCTTTGGGAAATCCCACCAACAACAGCAATTACACCCTGGTAATTGCCAGAGGTCAGAAGGTTTAAAGAGTACAACACCTTAACATAGGTGGGGATAGAATTTCTGCAGAGAGTACTGCTTTCTAGATGTGACTTTAAAAATGCAATAATATCTACTATTACAGCTCTACTTAGCATGTATTTGTCATAAATCTCATCCTCGGTTTGCTGGAAAATGGTCAGCCTGACTCTGAAAATCCCTTCCTCTCTCTGCATCTTCCTCTGCAGAGCAGCCAGTATTCACATCCTCCTCGCAATCACATACAAAGCAGCCATTGTGGAAACTTTTGATGCATTCTGGGCAAGCTTTTATAGTTTGCACAGAGTTACCGCCTGAAATGAGTTAAAGGTAAATTGCATGTGCAAGCGGGCCATTTTACAACTAGTTGCTAATTACGACAGACTTGAAGATAAGGTTTGAGAGTCACAATTATAGATTCTATAAATGCATTACCAAAAATTGGATCACAAAAAAATATCGATTAACAAAATGGTCGCATGGCAAAAAACAAAATTGTGAATGGTTTTCACACAAACCCACTTTCTCTGTTGTAAAGCCCTTTGTGACCAAATTGCGATTTGCAAATGCTTCATATATCTGGCCCATAATGATATGTATACCGGAGTCTTTCTTTTACTTTCACTATGCTGCTACTGCAGCATTAGGACTAGCCAATGGGGTCCCCATACTGCAGAGCCCATGAGCAAAAAGCTTCAGCTTTAGAAGTCCTTTAATCAATCAAAAGCCTCTCCTGGAGTCATAATATAACCCCCTGGGAGGCATACAGTGACATCACCAAAAACTGTTTGGGTACTCTTGAAGGGATTGCCATGTTCCTTGTGGGCCACCACATCCAAGAAAGCCATTGGTGTTGTCCCTGTCCTTCCTAGGACACCACAAAATCACAGATATGCAGATAGGGGAGCTCCCCAGTGGATTTTGAAGTGCTCCATTGGGCTGGAAAATTTGATGTGTGGGCTAAATTTTTGAAACCAAACTACACTTTTTCCTACTTATTCGTTGCCTTGCATCACACTTTTGGAATGTGAGGGCTGGCTGACCCTTCCAAAGATGGAAACCCAGACTGCTGTTAATATTGAGGCCATGCAGCGAGGTCACTCTTGTGCACTGGCTCCTGTTGCCAGCACAGCTATCAATTCTTACTCCAGCCCAAAGTACATGCGGGTCGGAAAATGAGGTCAAGTGCGTCCTACCCCCCGACATGGACGGAGGTGGGGAGACGACCTGGGAAAGGTCCTGTCTTTGTTCCCTTTTGTCCCAGAGGAATGGGGTCCCCCATGACACATAAGATTGCATCAGGCCCTGCAGTATGGGATCCAAAGAAGATCTTGGAGAGGAGGCATAAGGCACGCCCCCATCCCATCCACATTAAATGTAACAGGGATTTCCCAACCCCCAGGGGCTTAGGCCTCCTGGGGGAAGTTTATGAAACACTGCTAAGCACATGTGCTTTGCTCTCTGCCCAATCCCCCTATAAGGCTGATTTTTATGATCTTGGGCTCATTTGTTTTCTTAACAGGACCATTTTCTTCATGGCCTCAAAAGTGGCTTTCTTTCTTGGAAGCCTAATTTTTACTACTCCTTGAACCAGACCTGTACTCTGCCTGAGCTCCTGGCGATCTCTCCTATTTGGGTTATTTTTTTCCATAGCCCTTCACAGCCAGTCAACAGAATTCCCTTCTTGCTGCACTCTCTAGGTCCCGCATTCTCCTAACGTCTTGAAGGACAAATGTGTGTCAGCAAAGTCAAGGGTCTGTCCTCAGAAGTTCTAGTCAAACTCTCCAGGGTCTCCCAGCAGGTCAATTCCCCCAACTGTTTTTAAGGGGACATAAGAGGGACAGTGTCACTGTAAGGTAGAATATTATGTGGTATGGCTTGGTCAGAAGACCCTTGGCTCACTGGTTCCTCCTTTACAAGTGGCTTCCTTTTCCTTCTCCTTTTTCTTTTCTTTTAGATTAC
This sequence comes from Calotriton arnoldi, assembly GCA_963921515.1. NCBI lineage: Eukaryota > Metazoa > Chordata > Amphibia > Caudata > Salamandridae > Calotriton > Calotriton arnoldi. Next base: position 151,737 of record CAWUFW010015779.1, on the reverse strand, counting down.
CAGTTTCTCAACTGCAGGGACTGAATCCCAGGAACTTTGAGTTAGAGGATGCTCTGGGCAACCACCCCACTTGGGTTCTGACCATCGTCTGGTAGGTCTTTACCCAGGAGGCAATCCAAGGGGAGGTAAGCACTGACCACCACCTTGTGCCAGCTAAGAGTATCCTCCCTCCTCAGGGACCCTATGGCTACAGACATAACTGAAACCTTCCCAGAGGCTATCCTTATCGTCTTGGTTTCTCCCTCCACATACTGATCTGAGGTCACCAACCAGTCCACCGCTGTTGTGTGACTTGCACATCTGTCTCTCAGGCCAATGGCAGGGATTCCATTCACTTGAATGGACTGGGAATGCTTACTCCTACCCTCAGGGATCACCAGAGTGCTTACCTTCTGGTCCTGTTTCCCAGCTTAATGCTAAAAGTGCCATCACATCTAAGGAGTCCTCCCCTATGGCTACACTGGACAGGCATGTGTGCTAACCACCTTCTTCTTGGAACAGGCTGCTGGCAGTCAAAACACAACCTGTTATCCAGAAACCTTTTAAGTCATGGGTCACCTGCCTCTGCTCATCAGAGTTGGGGCGGCATGTACTCACTTCTGTTTTAGGGTTCCGGGGTCCTCCTGAGGCAGTATTTTTGGTGGACTTACCACCTCCCTCCTTTGACTTTTGTGGGCCTAACCCCCTTCTTGGAGTCACCCCCCAGGAACATTTTGTTTACTTTTTGTTTACTCTTCATCTTACCCACTTGTCTGCCTTCTTCCCCAGTTTGACAGGAGAAGTAAAGTCAGAATCTACCAGATGCTTTTTCAATAACTCTGTGGTACAGTTACTCAAAATGTGTTCCTTCATAATTAATTTATGCAGCCCATCATACGTTTCTACTTTGTTACCTACTATCCAGCCCTCCAGTGCTTTGACTTATGAGTCCAAACCCCTCAGTGTCTCCTTCATGTGTGAATAGGACTCATCCACACTCTTATCAAGGGTCAGAAGTCTATCTCTGCCCTTCACTGAGAATAACTCCCAAAGTAGAGAGCCCCAGTGTTGGCGACCTAACCTCCTCATTCTGCAAGCTATCTCAAAAGCTGCAAACCACTTGGTTATGTCATCAACGTCACTAAACTTTGGGACAAGTTTAGAAGTTATGGAAACTTATTAAAAACCTAAACAGCTTTTTAAACCTTTATCCTAACTTACTAAACCACTTTTAACTTTTAATGTAATTGGAACAGGGAGGTAATACAGGGTCCAAACAAATTACAATTAAATCTTATTTTTAGAAAAATCTAAAAAAAAAATACAAAATACTTTTGATGCTAAAGTCAATTGAGGATTTCTCTTGCACAATTAACCTATGACCAGTGGTACTATAAAACACAGGCTCAGGATCCACACCGCTGGGCACCAACGTTGAAAGGTGGAATATTATGTGGTATGGTTGGGAGGCCTTACCATACAATATTCTCACAATACACAGAGATGATCCTTGGATTCAACAAATATAATTCTTAGCTCAGTCCTGGTAGTGTGGCAAAGAGCCATCAGGCATTACTGCAGGAACATGTGTTAAGCATTTTACAGTACCACTATGGTGCATAAGTAATTGAAACGACTCAAAAGAAATCTGACACAAGTTTATAAAAATAGAGGGGCAGATTTACAAGCCCCCTTCGCCACCAGTACGTCACTTTTTGTGACGTACTGGTGGCGCAGGGGGCTGCTCCATATTTACAAGGAGAGGAAAAGCCACCCTGCGTGACTTTTCCTCTCCTTGTAAATACGGCCCCTTCACACGCAGCACTTTGCGGTGAAGGGGCGTTTCATGGGTGTTGCTGTGGGTGTTCCAACGCAACACTCATGGAACAAGACACATCTCCAGAATTACGAGAAATCGTAACTTTGGAGATGTGTCTGAAAGCTACGCCACCCTAGAGGTGGCGTAGCGAGGCGCACCGAGGAGAAATGTTTTCATTTCTCCTCGTTTTTTCCTCTTTCAATGCGTGCTGCATTCTGCAGCACGCATTGAAAGAGGAAAATGGTTGTAGTGATTGTTTTTGTGCAGGAAGGTGCCCCTTCCTGCACAAAAACAATCTCCCCACGACGCAGGCATCCTTGCACCATGGTGCAAGGGTGCCTGCGCCGGCGTATGGCTGCAGTTTGTGCGCCAGCGCAGGGGGAAGCACAAGGATGTGACATATTCTTGTAAATATGTCGCATCCCTGTGCTTTCCAAACTAACGCAGCATGGCGCAGCAAAATGACTTGCTGCGCCGTGCTGCGTTAGTTTATTGTAAATCTGCCCCAGAGTGTATTTTTGTATAAATATAGACACCAAAACAAACTTTGCATCATACATACAACCGGAGTTGTGGATTTTTAAAGAGTTCAAAAAGAAATGCACTTTAAGCTTTCAAATTTGTCCCATTGAAATGGGGGAAAACATAGGTGACACTCGGTCACTTGCAGGGTCAGTTCAAACAACCCATCTTGTGGATAGGGTTATGAAGGTCCCTAGATCAAGTTGCAACAGTCGTTAATTTGTTAACTTTCCCAGGGAGTCTGGGTGCAGAGGTGACATGGCTGTCCTTGGTACTGAACAGGATCAGCAGGAGCTGTCATACTTGCAGCACTTGACGAAACCACACTTGGAGATGGAGTTCCACTCTACCCACAGAAAGCAGAGGCCATTGGGGTCCTATGACCCAGGTTCAACAGCTGCATTTCCTCTACCTTGCTCAGCGGCTCCAGGTGCAGAGGTAGCTGGCAGCTGTCAATGACCAGGGCAGGTTGTGTCAAAGATGCCTTACCACACACTCGATGATTCCACCTTCAGGATTCAGGGCCACAGCATCGGGGTCGTTGCTGACATAGTCGCTGTTGCCGTGAGATGCTCTCGGGCTGGAGATGTCGTTCAAGAGATCGATCATTTGACTGTCGATCACCAAGCCTTCGTAGTGGCAAATGTAGTCCACAGTTACTTCGGTAGCTAGAGGTCGACAGGAGTGGAGTAGCGGCTTGAAACTTGGTGAAAGCTTGGCTACCATTCTGGGCTTGCAGGACCCCTCTTCTCTTTGGACTCACTCTTGACAGGCCCAGCAGGTCCCAATTCTTGTCATGCAGAATGTCGATTTTCCTGCAGCTTGCAGTGGATTGGTCCCATCAATCCAGGGGAGTCTATTTTGCTTTCTGGCATCCACTGGAGTCCCTCTTGCTGGGAACAATGAGCGTTTGCCACGAACACACATCACAAACACTCGGTTCCATTATTTGGTCTCTTCAGGGCACTTAAGTGTCATATCTTCACACGGAGGCAGAGTTCAAGGTCCTGTTGTCTGTGACGGCGTCTTCTTTGTGCCTCTTCTCAGATTCAAAGTCAGAACTGAGGTTCTGGTGCCAGGAGAGCCACTTAAATCCTAGTTTAGGGGGCTTTAAGGGGTGAGGGACAGTGGCCAGTAGGCTAATGGTCCGTGCGGCTAACCAGCCCCTGAGATGATTATATCCTGTGGGTGTACATCACCTTTCTACCCAGAGTTCTCTAATTTAGGGTCTTCCAACATGGCAGAACACTTCCTTGGCTGTACAGACATCCTAACCCACCCTAAAAATGTGCTGCACCTCCTGAATAACTAATCTTCCCACCTGTTGGGCTAGACAGGGTGGGAAGTGCTTTGTCTTTGAGTGGGGGACAAGAAAGTACACATCAAGGGTGGTGAAAGCCTTTGAGGCTCACCACCTTGTTCACTGTAAACACTAGCTATGTGACCTCCTTCCTGCCCAGACCTTTGTCTCTGTCCTGGGGAATTGCTAGCACATCCCATCAGGAGCGCAGCGTCTTGTCTTGGCAGCAAAGAGCTCGGGGAAGTACTCTAAGTCACTGGGTCACTGTATCCTAGGGGGTACCCACTCGGTGCAGCACTCCTGTGCATACCAGATCACCCTTGACATGAGAATCGTGTTGGGGTGAAAAAGCACACAAGACAATTTAGTCGTTCCATAACGGAAAAGGCTATCTTGAGTTTTCTCAGTAGCCAGCCCATATTACTCTATGGACCACCAGTCACTTACAATAAAACCTTGTTTTACAGGGTTACTGTAGGGATACCTATGTATAAACATATATTTCCACAGCTTTAATATAGTGCACTCTACCTCCTGGGCTTACGAAGACAACATTAAGAGTGACTTACTTATATTAAGGCAGTGGTGTGGCTCTGCAGCACATGGTGTGTGCATAGTCACTCTTGAGCAGGGCTGCAATTGCAGACCTGCAAACACACTTTTAATTGGGTCACCAAGGGTGGCACAATACAGTGCTGTAGTCATGATGACCCCTTTACCACCCTTTCCCTGGGTACCTCTAGTACAATATACTACGGATGTATCAAGGGGCAAAGCACTTTGCCAACTGGGTGTACCAATTCACATCACTTTTAGGGGGAAGAGCACAGGCACTGGGTCCTGGTTAGCAGGTCCCAGTGGACTGGACTATCAGAGTCAAAAACCAGCATCTAGCAGTCTACAATGGTACAAAAAGTGGGGGGGCATCTACAAAGAAGCCCAGTTTCCAACAGGTTGTGAGTGGGTGTGTGAGTCTCTGAGTAGGTCTGGGAGTGGGTGCATCAATGTCTGAGTGGGTCTGTAAGTTGGTGCGTGAGTCTCTGAGTGGGTCTGTGAGTGGGTGTGTTATTGTCTGAGTAGGTCCGTGAGTGGGTGTGTAAGTGTCTGAGTGGGCCTGTGACTGGGTGCATGACTCTCTAAGTGGGTCTGTGAGTGGGTGCATCAGTCTCTGAGTGAGTCTGTGAGTGGGTGCATCAGTCTCTAAGTGGGTGCTCAGTGTCTGAGTGGATCTGTGAGTGGGCGTGTGACTGTCCGAATGGGTCTGTGACTGGACACGTGAGTCTCTGAGTGGGTGTATGACTGACTGAGTGGGTCTGTGAGTGGGTGCCTGAGGCTCTGAGTAGGTCTGTGAGTGGGTGAGACAGTGTCTGAGTGAGCCTGTAAATGGGTGCATGAGTCTGAGTGGGTCTGTAAGTGGGTGTATGATTGTCTGAGTGGGTCTGTGAGCAAGTGTGTAGGTTTCTGAGTGGGTGCATGACTCTGAGTGGGTCTGTGAGTGGGTGCATGAGCCTCTGAGTGGGTCTATGAGTTGGTGCGTGAGCCTCTGAGTAGGTCTGTGAGTGGGTGTAGGAGTCTCTGAGTGGGTCTGTGAGTGTGATCATCAGTGTCTGAGTCAGTCTATATGTAGGTGCATGAATCACTGAGTGGGTATGTGAGTGGGTGCGTGATTATCTGAGTTGGTCTGTGATTGAGTTCGTAAGTGTCTGAGTGGGTCTGTAACTGGGTGCATGACTCTCTGAGTGGGTGTGTGAGTCTCTCAGTGGGTCTGTGACTGGGTGCCTGATTGTATGAATGGGTCTGTGGGAGGGTGCATGAGTCTCTGATTGGGTTTGTGAGTTGTTGCATGAGTATCTGAGTGGGTCTGTGAGTGGCTGCATGAGTGTCTGAGTCATGTGTAAGTGGGTGACTGAGTGGGTCAGTGAGTTGGTACGTAAGTGTCTGAGTGGGTCTGTGAGTCAGTGTGTGAATCTCTGAATGAGTCTGTCAGTGGGTGCATAAGTCTCTGAGTGGGTCTGTGAGTGGGTGTATGACTCTCTGAGTAGGTGTGTGAGTCTCTGAGTGGGTCTGTGACTGGGTGCCTGTTTGTATGAATGGGTCTGTGAGAGGGTGCATGAGTCTCTGATTGGGTTTGTGAGTTGTTGCATGAGTATCTGAATGGGTCTGTGAGGGGCTGCATGAGTGTCTGAGTCGTGTGTAAGTGGGTGACTGAGTGTCTGAGTGGGTCAGTGAGTGGGTACGTAAGTGTCTTAGGGGGTCTGTGAGTGAGTGTGTGAATCTCTGAGTGAGTCTGTGAGTGGGTGTGTAAGTCTCTGAGTGGGTCTGTGAGTGGGTGCATGAGTGTCTCAGTGGGTGTGTTAGTGGGTGCATGAGTCTCTGGCTGTGTCTTAGTGGGTGCATGAGTCTCTGAGTACGTATGTGACTGGGTGCATGGGTGTCTCAGTGGGTGTCTGAATGGGTGCATGAATGTCTAAGTGTGTCAATGCAGTAGTGTCTGAATGAGTCTGTGAATGTTTTTTACATTTTTTTAGCTATATTTGCGAACTCGTCGTGTCCTTACATTGGGGGCTGCGCTGATGGTCGCAGTGAATTCTTGAATATCGTGCATTGAAAAAAAACTGTTTCACGACATAATATACACATCAGGGGTCCCTGAAAGATCCCTATATTCCTGCCATGAGGTCAGGACACTTCCAACCTGAACACTTATGCCAGTTTCTGTCATTTCATTTGAGCCCCAGGGACTTTTACCGATAAACTAAAAAGGTGGCCGCAACTCTCTGCTCAGGTTGCCGCCAGCCTATCACGGTATTCCGGTTAGCACACACATTCTCAATTTGTTGCAAAATCATCACGAATTCGTCACGAATTATCCGCGATCGCAGATATACAAATTTGAATTTCCTTTAATATCTCACAAACTACTGAACAGATTTATACCAAATAACAAAAATGACAATCTGTGGACCAAAAGCTAGCTTTCTGATAAATGGTTTGGGCTGCAGGCATGTAAAAAGAATCTATGGAAATTAATATGGGAAACACCATTTTTTTTACCCTCTTTTCTCAGCCCCTGCTTGACGGATTGCACCGAAACCTTCAATGCACAAGTAGAATCACTGGCACAATTTTTGGGGGAAAATTTTGTGAAGATTTGGCAAACAGCACCAAAGATATAGGCAAGTCAAAAATGCTTTTTCTATGGAAGCATGATTCTAACTATAGTTAAATTACCTACTGGCGACTGCCAATAGGTATATATATATTTTTTTTTTTCCAAAATCGGCGGGATGCGCTTAGGGTGTGCGATCCCACTGATTAAAAAACAAAAACACAAGAAACAATGAATGGGAAACGCGTTTTGGGACCCCCTTTTCGCTCGCTCGATCAACCCGAGACTTTCAGGGTAGGAGCGGAGCGGAGCGCCTCAACAAGTTGGAAGCTTTGCGAAGATTCGTCAACCGGCACAAGAGTTATTTCAAATAGAATGTCGCGGATTTCCTATGGATAATAGGTCCTAACTATAACTATCTACTGGCGACCGCCAGTAGATAATATATATATATATATATATATATATATATATATATATATATATATATAATAATATAATATAATATAATATATATATAATATATATATATATATATATATATATTATCTACTGGCGGTCGCCAGTAGATAGTTATAGTTAGGACCTATTATCCATAGGAAATCCGCGACATTCTATTTGAAATAACTCTTGCGCCGGTTGACGAATCTTCGCGAAAGCTTCCAACTTGTTGGGGCGCTCCGCTCCTACCCTGAAAGTCTCGGGTTGATTCGTCAAGCGGGGCCGAGAAAAAGGGGGTCCCAAAACGCGTTTTCCCATTCATTTTTCCATAGGAACCTTTAGTCGCAGCTACAGCCCGAACTGCTGAACGGAATTACACCAAATTTGGCAAAGAGGTAGCCCTTGGTTCAGTGTCGTGCCTTTTGCTTAAATGGTGTAAATCCGTTCAGTAGTTCCTGAGAAAATCAAAAGTAAAGTCACATATATATCTATGGCCGAGTAGGGTCCGCGTATCCTGAGCGCACCCTGCTCGCACCGTCCCGATCACGAGCTGCATGCTAATTGGCTGTCAAGTGGCTGTCAACACTCCAAACCAGGAAGTGTTGGCAGCCATTTTGTCCCTCGGTAGAACCGAGGGACAGAAACAAGTGCGCAAAGCGCAAAAGGGGGCAGGGTAGAAACACCCTGACTCCCTAGGTCTGCTCAGGGGTCCCACAAGGACCCCTGGGCAGAAAAGCATTTTTTTTTAAACGGCGGGATGCGCTTAGGGTGCGCGGATCCCGCCGATTAAAAAAAAAAAGCACAAGAAACAAGTGCGCAAAACGCACAAAGGGGGCAGGGTAGAAACACCCTGACCCTCTAGGTCTGCTCAGGGGTCCCACAAGGACCCCTGGGCAGAAAGCATTTTTTTTTTAAACGGCGGGTTGCGCTTAGGGTGCGCGGATCCCGCCGATTAAAAAAAAAAAAAGCACAAGAAACAAGTTCGCAAACGCACAAAGGGGGCAGGGTAGAAACACCCTGACCCCTAGGTCTGCTCAGGGGTCCCACAAGGACCCCTGGGCAGAAAAAGCATTTTTTTTCCAAAATCGGCGGGATGCGCTTAGGGTGCGCGATCCCACTGATTAAAAAACAAAAACACAAGAAACAAGTGCGCAAAACGCACAAAGGGGGCAGGGTAGAAACACCCTGACCCCCTAGGTCTGCTCAGGGGGTCCCACAAGCACCCCCATGGCAGAAAAAAGCAACAAAAAACAAAAACAAAAAAAAAAGACCGGCATCATGCCGAGGCCCCGCCCCCTCTCTGCAGCAGTCTGCAAACGCGCCCCCTGGCGCGTTTTAAGAAGGGGAAGTAATTCCCCTTGAATACTGTGGGTCCCTGGGGGCCAACTAGCCCACCAGGAACCTCCGGTATGCGCCAGGGGCTGCGTTGCAGAGAGGTGTACAGAGGCCACGCCCCTTTTACACCTCTCTGCAACGCAGCTCTGTGGCGCTTTTGGAGGTTCATGGTGGGCTAGTTGGACTCCAGGGACCCTCAGTATTCAAGGGGACTTAATCCCCCAACTTAAAACGCGCCACGGGGCACGTTTGCACAGTGGTGAAGGGAGGGGGTGGGGCTTCAGGTGACATGTGTGCAAACAGGCCCCGTGGCGCATTTTAAGATGGGGAATGAAATCCCCTTCAATCCTGAGGGTCCCTGGGGGCGAACTAGCCCACCAGGTACGTCCAGAAAGCGCCACAGAGCTGCGTTGCAGAGAGGTGCAAAAAGGGGCGTGGCCTCTGAACACCTCTCTGCAACGCAGCTCCCTGGCGCATACTGGAGGTACAGGGTGGGCTAGTTGGACCCCAGGGACCCTCATGATTCAAGGGGACTTAATCCCCCAACTTAAAACGCGCCACGGGGCGCGTTTGCACAGATGTCACCTTAGGCCCCGCCCCTCCCTTCACCATTGTGCAAATATTCCTCTAAAATCAGCCGAACTACGAATTCCGATTTACTCACCTGTTATCAGGAGAGACCTCAGTCCTGCATCTTTCAGCCCAGTACTGATCCTGAAAAGTAATTTTAACCGTACTTACCAGTAACTTGAATTTCCTTCCATAGGATATCATTGACTGGTTTCACTTGGAAATTCTTCTAAGTGTGGAGTTTTGGAACTTTATAATATTCCTCTAAAATCAGCCGAAATACGAATTCCGATTTACTCACCTGTTATCAGGAGAGACCTCAGTGCTGCATCTTTCAGCCCAGTACTGATCCTGAAAAGTAATTTTAACCGTACTTACCAGTAACTTGAATTTTCTTCCATAGGATATCATTGTCTGCTTTTTGCTGAAAAAGTTTCTAAGTGTCGATTTTTGAAACATACAAATATTCCTCTAAAATCAGCCGAACTACGAATTCCGATTTACTCACCTGTTATCAGGAGAGACCTCAGTGCTGCATCTTTCAGCCCAGTAATGATCCTGAAAAGTAATTTTAACCGTACTTACCGGTAACTTGAATTTCCTTCCATAGGATATCATTGACTGGTTTCACTTGGAAATTCTTCTAAGTGTGGAGTTTTGGAACTTTATAATATTCCTCTAAAATCAGCCGAAATACGAATTCCGATTTACTCACCTGTTATCAGGAGAGACCTCAGTGCTGCATCTTTCAGCCCAGTACTGATCCTGAAAAGTAATTTTAACCGTACTTACCAGTAACTTGAATTTCCTTCCATAGGATATCATTGCCTGCTTTTTGCTGAAAAAGTTTGTGTCGATTTTTGAAACATACAAATATTCCTCTAAAATCAGCCAAAATACGAATTCCGATTTACTCACCTGTTATCAGGAGAGACCTCAGTGCTGCATCTTTCAGCCCAGTACTGATCCTGAAAAGTAATTTTAACCGTACTTACCAGTAACTTATATTTCCTTCCGTAGGAATCCATTGTCTGGTTTTCAGCAGAAAAGTTTCAAAGTGTTGATTTTCACAAACTACAAATATTCCTTAAAAATCGCCTGTATGACTTAAACGCATTCTTTCAACTGTTTACAGGAGATGCACCAGTGCTGGATCCAGGATCCTCCACTGAGTAAGAAAAAGTAACGATAACACTACTTACCTGCTAAGTGAATTTCCTCCCATAGGATAACATTGGTGATTGTATGTGAAAAAGTTTCTAAGTGTCAACTTTTAAAATACAATAATATTCCTTAAAAATCACTACTGTAACCAAAACGCTTTTACTCAACTGTTTACAGGAGATGTCCCAGGACTGAATCTAGGATCCAGTCCTGTGGTTAGAAAAGTAATCCATAAAGTAACTAATTGCATTTAGCTAGAAATTCACATTGAGCTCAATGTTGCATTGTGTTTGAAATTGTGCTGCCCATTGCAACAACTGTAACTACTGTACTTAAAAGTCTATTGCCTATTTGCAAAGTATTTAAACTAAAGTAATTCATTCTGAGAAAGTATATTTTGTAATGTAATGTATAATGTAATTACAATGTAATTTAAAAATAAAATATCTAAAAATAAATAGTTTAAAAAAATGTAGTAAATCAGTATCAAAAAAAATAAATATAACAATTAATACATTTAAAAATTGTCATTTACAAAACCTTTGAAATTCACTGAAAAAAACCATAGGTTTCAGACATGTTATAGTTAGGAATTAGCATTTAAAAAACCTTTGAAATTCACTGAAAAAACCATAGGTTTCAGGCTTGTTATAGTTAGGAATTAGCATTTTAAAAACCTTTGAAATTCACTGAAAAACCATAGGTTTCAGGCCTGTTATAGTTAGGGTTTAGCATTTAAAAAACCTTTGAAATTCACTGAAAAACCCATAGGTTTTAGGGAAAGTTATAGTTAGTTGGACATTGCACTCGTACAAAACCCGTGAAATTCCCCCGTTATAGTTAGTTCAGCTAACTATAACTCGCGCCCCGCAATGCACTGCTGATGACGTCACATATTACATCACTCATGACATGGTCAGTGACATCACTGATGACATCACTGATGACATCTCAAATGACATCACTGATGACATCATCCATTTGAGAATTTAATGCATCTTCTCACACCCTAATATAACTTTTGATACACCCACTCTAAATTACAGACTGCCATTCTCAAAACCATACACACTCCAATACCAATAAGTACATACTCACTCACTGATTCTTAGGTCTACACACACACATCTACTCACTCACCCGTACAGTCACTCATACTTACAGTCACTCAGTACAGGACTATCATATGCACTCATACACCTATATAAACACTCACACAACGCAACTCATCCATAGAGGTACTCACACACCTAGTCAGTCATGCAAATAATTAATCACAGTCCAATTTACTCACCTATACAGTTATACACACCAGCTCACTTATTCATAAAAATACTAGCACATTCTTACGCTCCTATGCAATCACTGATGCAAGCACACACTCATCCATATAGCCACTCTCACAATCACACACTCTCACTTATAGCCATTTATATACTCCAACACACATATATACTGCCTTTCACATATGTAGTTACTCACACATGTACCACTGAGATATACATTCAATCACTAACACACCCATACACACACTCACCCACCCATACAGTCCATCACAGACGCACTGTTGAAACCATGCACCCAGTGAATCACCCACTCACACATCTATGCACAGAGTCACACACACCCCACCCACACAAACACTGAGGCACCCATATAGATACTCAGAGAACCAATCCATAACCCATATAGACACTCATTTAGCTAGTCAGAAACCCATGCAGCTGCTTACACAACAACAGACAGACGGATACAGACATTCACACAGTTTAGTCACTCACCCATGCATCCAGTAAGATACATTTAATCACTCACTTATAGACTCAGTCACGCACCTACTAAATCATCCATTCAGACGCTTATACACCCACTCATTCTTCAATACGCCTTTCCCTATATATATTAAACATATTTAAACTTTACAGAAACACACAGTCACTGGATGATGTCAGTGATGTCATCAGTGATGTCACTGACCATGTCATGAGTGATGTAATATGTGACGTCATCAGCAGTGCATTGCGGGGGCGCGAGTTATAGTTAGCTGAACTAACTATAACGGGGGAATTTCACGGGTTTTGTACGAGTGCAATGTCCAACTAAGTATAACTTTCCCTAAAACCTATGGTTTTTTCAGTGAATATATATATATATACCTGAGCTAACTTATGCCCCCATAAAGCACTGCTTATGACCTCTCATATTACATCACTCATGACATTTTCAGCGACATCACTGATGGCATCTCAAATGGCATCACTGAAGACATCACTGATAACATTATTCAGTGATTGTGAGTGTTTTCTAAAAGTTTAGTTACATAAGTAAAGTTAGTACATAAGTTAAATTAGTATACTTTGGGGCATATTTACAAGGACATTGCTCCACAGGAACGTCACTTTTATTAACGTTCCTGTGGCGCAATGCCCTGCTCCATATTTACAAGGTGAGTTAAATAGCAATGGGGTAACCCGAAAGAGCACTGGACCCGGGTAGAATACAGTACAAGAAATAATGGTCACAGTAGAAAATGTTTTAGTGCCAAAATCAAAACATCACCATAATAAATCAACTAGTACAATGTATTCATGTTCAGAAGTATGCTGGTATATTCAGCGAACAGCCTTGATTGTCTGTTTATTTCTAAAGAGGTGCTCCAGAAGGAAGAGAGGAAAATCTGGTGATGAGAGTTGCAAGAATGGTAATGAATAAGAGAGGTAATGAATAAGAGAAGCAATTAATGTTACCATTCATGACCGACTCGACAAATCAGGCGTTGGATTTCACAAAAAGAGGGCCTGTAGGCTCCTACATCAAGGAGGTGAGCGGAGAGGACAAATCATCAACTAAAAATCAGAGAATGAGGAAAGCGTGTATAAGCACGAATACACGATTGTGAAAACACAATTTACAATAGAAGAGTGCCAAACCCTCTAGCTCAGTGGTTCGTTACTGTGGCACCTTTGGGGATAAGAAATGACTGTGACTTGGCAATTCCCATCACCAGATTAACAAGATCGCATTAATTAATCCTAGGGGTCTCTGTTTCTGTCCTGATGAAGACCCCATTTTAAGGATTTACCAACCTATACACGACAAGGGGGTCGAAACGTCGACGGTCTCTATTTTACTGTCAAGTACAGACAACAGAAATTCATTGTCTGTGTCCCGAGGATACTATGTTCATATGTAATGTTCGCCTTCATGTGGCTGGATAGGTTTCTATCAGTCCTTTGATGTATTTATTGCACATTGCCTTTTCCTTTTCCCACAACCCTCACAAGTGTACTCCTCGTTCAGAGCACCTTTTCCTCTCTTCCTTCTGGAGCACCTTTTTAGAAATGTACAGACAATCAATGCTGTTCACTGAATATACCAGCATACTTCTGAACAGGCATTCTGCAGCACAAATAGAAGATACAAATCACCATTAGTGATTGTTTATGTGCAAGAAGGGGCACCTTCCTCCACATGAACAATCAATCCCTGAAACTCAGGCTCCCTTGTACTATGGTGCAAGAGTGCCTGTGTTGGTGCTAGGCAGCTAAATGTGTTTAGGAAAAACAGTGGTTCAATGTTGGCCACAGTGGGTCCAGAGCAAAAAGAGTTATCCCCACGGGGGACACTGGAGTTCAAGTTTAAACAGGGTGATTAATCATACTGGGAACAAAAAAGTAGGGGAACATATGTCGTGTAAAATAGACAATTTATTTTACACAAGTTTTACTTAGTACTCTAAATAGTATTTAGGTGCTCACCCAAACTGAAAGTGGGCGTGATGTGACGAGGTGATAGTGGATTAAAAACATAACATCGCATTGACAACAAGCATTGGAACTCCACGTGAGTGTATACAATGGAGGGAGTTCCTGTTGTATGGGTCGACGGCGTTTCGATCTTAGAAACTTAAGATCATCTTCAGGACATATAGTGAGCAGTCTGAAACTAAAGGGGAAAACAATGTATTGTTACAATATGAACCCTACGATTGGACTATTAATTGTGAATTGGTGCCCCCAGTGTTTTTAAGAGAAACCTCCTAGGCTGCGCGAGGTTCGAAGAAACCAATCAATGTGAACGACCATTGTGGGGTGGTGTGCGCGGCGCGCCAAGTAGTTATAAGGGAGGTCGCAATAACGGGCGAAATCAGAGTCATGCGCAAGGACTCATACTAGCAGACTTACTCTCAACGTGTGAGGGGGGCACTGACCAAGAAGGGGTCGCAATTGTGGTCTCAGCAGGGATTCAGGAGATGCCGCTTGTGTGGATGAGGCTGTACCAATCTGAAAGGAGCCAGAGGGTCAGAGGAGGCCAGCGCGGAAAAAGGGTGGCCAGTAATTAATAGGGGGAGCAACTACTTACTGACGGAGCCTGAGTCAGAGCGCAGATTGAGGACTACTTCCGGCGGGAAGTGGTGCACGGGCGTGTCAGTCTAGGCTTAATCTGGGACTTAAGCAGAGCCGCTTGTGAGGTCCGGGCTGTAAAGATGAGGGAGAGCCAGGAAGGTCAGAGGGGGCCAGCGCGAAATGAAAGCCAGTGGGAGTGAGGGGAGTAACCGCTTACTTGAGAGTGCCTTAATTAGGGCATGGAAGGAGGACTGTAGGAGCACAGTTCCGGCGGGAAGGGCTCGGGGTCCACTTGTGGCTATATCCGTTGGATGCCTAGTTCTGTCGGAGGCCAAATAACAATCAGTGCATTTCGAAAACACGGGAAGGTGGGAGGGTTAATTAACCGCGCCGTGGTACTTACGCATTATAACTTAATCCATAGCTGGGAAGTATTAAGCCAGAGGTGTAATTATTTGCAGCCTACGGGAAGGGGAAAGGTATCAATTAGAGGGATGCTGCAGGCAGAGATTAGACACCGCGCTAGTCGGGGTACCCACATTGTGAAGAAAGGGGTAGTCCGCCGTGTCAGAATTCTAAAAGGAACCAAAGCAGGCAATAAGTGACGGGACCTGCGTGTCTCATGGCGGGTGGGGAGAGCGGAGGCATTGCAACTTACTAATTCAAGGTCCCGGGGAGGAATGAAGCACCTTCCTGGTGGACGCGCAGCAAATGACTGGACTGGAGCGACGGAACGATCAATGTGGGAGGCGTGGCTTAAGTAACAGGCCCCAGGTGGTGACATCGCCTAATCAGCTGGGCGGGGAGCACGCGTGTGCTGTCAATAAGCCCTGGAGCGAACCAAGGGGGTCAGAGGATACGCTGATTGCAACAGGTGAGCGGTTCCAATCAGCAGGAGCGTGTCTAATGGCAAGAGGTGCCTGACCCACAAGGAATAGGTGACAGGTGTACATTTCTGTCATGGAGGACTAATTGAACCTAACAGAGTGGTCCTAAACAATTGTGCATCTAATGGACATAATCATAAAAGGGAACCTAGTCATGTATAAATAATAATTAACACATGTTACCATAGAAAGAGTAAAAATTGGCGCAGAGGTCCGGATGCATCAATATTAGTGTGTGAAGGTGTTCGCACAGATTATGCAACAGATTAGGGTGGATGTCCAGGTAGGTGCTAGGTACAGGCATTCCATTCATCAATGGAATTCAGTCCATTCTCAATAGTCCTGCAATTAAAAATCCATTTGCACTCCAGGCGGTTGAGTATTGTCTGTTGGTTACCTCCCCTTGCGTTGGGATGGAGGCTTTCGATCACTTGCCAGTTGATGTCGTTCTCGGAGTGTCCTTGTTGTAGAAAATGTTCCACTAGTGGTGCAGTCATGATTTTGCAACGAATCCTGCTCTTGTGCTGGGAGATCCTGGCCTTGATTTTTTGAGTTGTTTGGCCGATGTAGCGCAATTTACATGGACATTCAATGCAATAAATAACATTTTGGGAATTACAGTAACTGAATGATTTTAACACATGCTTGGAGTCTCCATATTCAAAGAGTTTGGTATTTACTGTGGACTCGCATGCCATGCAGTGGTTACATTTGTAGTGTCCGAGTATAGGTGGCAAATTGAAATATGAATGGATTGAATTGTCCTTTCTAGTGGGTTTGTGTGCCCTCACTAGGTGGTCCTTGATGTTACGGCCACGTTTGAATGAGAAAAGTGGTGTCCCTACTGTGAAGTCTAGGGGATCAAGTACAGACCAGTGCTTTTTGACCAGTTTGGTTAGTCTGTTACTCACGGAACTGAATGTGGTGACACACGTAATTCTGGATAGAGGTGTTTTTTCTCTGGTCTGGAGGAGATTTTCATGGTGTGAGTACCAGGCCCTTTTCATGCCGCGTTTAACTAAACGTCTGGGGTATCCTCTAGCTATGAGCTTTTTACAAAGTAATTCAGCTTCCTGGAAGAAATCTTCCTTAAATTTACAGTTCCGTCGGATGCAGAGGAATTGGCCGTATGGTAGGCCGTCCCTGAGGGCCCTGGGATGCGCGCTGTTATTCTGTAGTAAGGTGTTCCTTTCGGTAGGTTTTCTAAAAAGGGTGGTATATAACTCACCATTCTGACATCTAGATAGTCTATTTTGACGTTGTCATAATTGTATGTGAATTTTAGGTCTGGCTGGATATTGTTGAGCCAGTTGCAGAAGATTTGTAGTTCACTTTGGTCACCACCCCAGATCATAAGGACATCATCGATGTATCTCCGCCAGAGGCAAATTTTGCTGAGATGTGGATTAGTGGCACTAAGAATGGTATTAGTCTCCATGTCATCGACAAAAAGGATGGCAAAGTTTGGAGCAAAAATGGCTCCCATAGAGGTGCCTTTGCACTGTCTATAGTATTTATCCTGAAACATGAAATAGTTCTTGGTAAGTGCAATTTCTAGTAATGAAATAATAAATTCAGTCGGTACTTGGTGAGGGGCTTGGCGGTTGTTCAGATGTTTCCTAATGACCTCTATACCTTTATTTTGGGGGATGTTGGTGTACAGGGACTCTATGTCAAGAGTGACAAGGAGTTCTGTGTGGGGGTCAAAAGGCTGGGATTCGATCAAGTTAATCAAGTGGGTCGTGTCCTTGACATAGGTAAGAGTATCTAGTACTAGATTTTTTATAAAAAAGTCAATATATCTTCCCAGGGGCTCTATGATAGAGCCACAGCCGGAGAGGATGGGCCTGCCTGGAGGTGCTTCCGCATTTTTGTGCACTTTAGGTAATGTATACAGGACAGGTGTACGTGGTGTTTTATTGTTTAGGAATAGAAATTCATTTTTGCTGATGAAACCATTCTCCAGGCCATCTTTGGTAATGGTAAGGATATGGTCACTGATACCTCAGAGGGGGTTGCTGGTTAGACGCTCATAATGTGAGGTATTACTCAGTTGACGGAAGATCTCTGCATCGTAAGAGGTTTTATCCTGAATAACTATTCCTCCTCCCTTGTCACATGGTTTGATAACAATGTCGTCTAGTTCTTTGAGTTTTTTCAGACTATTTTTCTCTTCTAGACTAACATTGAAAGGAGTGAATTTGTAGCCTTCCTTGAGCTTAGTGAGGTCTCTAAGTACAAGATGTTCAAACGTGATGATTTCAGGTGGCATAGAGCTGCTGGGGGGATTGAATGTCGATATAGGGCGAAGTCCAGTGGTGTCTGTCCTTTTGGGTGTTTCTCTGTCCTGAAAAAAGGCATGGAGTCTCACTTTCCTAAAAAACTGTAAGATTTCAGCTTGTATATTGAACCAGTTGGGTTTTTCGGTAATAACGAAAGAGAGGCCCCTGTTCAGTTGAGCAATATCAGTTGAGGCCAATTGGTGTTGAGACAGATTAAACATTGGTATTTGCTCCATGTCTTGGGTAGGTGGAGTACGATCAATATCTAGTATTGGTACCCCACTGGTAGAACCTGTTCCTCGTTTGGCGTTCCCCTGGAGGGAAGTTGTACCTTGTTCTGCCTCTCCCCTTCGGTCTCTCTGTCCCGGATGTCTGGCCTCTCCCTAAAAAATTGAGGTTACGGGAAGAGGTGCTCGGTCCTGCACCAGGGTCAGAACCGTCGGATTCTGCTGATGAGTCAGAAAATGTCACTGGTTGTCTATTTCTGAATCTTCCCCAGGTGCCTGCAAGATAGCTCTGTTGTTCTTGTGGGCCTGAGGTAAAGAAATCTTCTTGGAGGTAGGGATAGGTCTTTTCTATATTGTAATTTTTAATGTCTTTAGTCACCTTAGTCGATTTTTTGTGATGTTCAAAACTCTGGAAGTCGAGAATGGTGCGTTCTAATTTGTCCAGAACTGCCTTTGCATCTGCTAGGCTGTCTAATTCAAGAATGGCTTTTTCCAATTCTAGAATCTCTTCAAGTTCTTTCTTGCTATCCTCTAAAGCTGTGTCAATGCCAAGGACCATCCAGTGGCGAGAGCAGGTGGTGCCAATATGGAAAAAGCCTGTTTTAAATTTTTTATCCTTTAAAAAAATGGCTGGTATGTTGCGTACCTGAAGTCCAATTGGGATAATATCTGCTCTCAGATATTCTGTCAGAATACGCGCGTGTAGCTCTGTGCGGATGTGCTTTTTTTTAGTCTCTCAAGTGCAGTCAGTTTTTCACTAGCTAGGTCTGTAGGGGCGCTAGCCGCTGATGTTGGAGTATGAAAAAGTGATGGGCCGCTAAGTATCCTAGCTATATATTCCTCTGTGTATGTAGGAATTGTCGGTATAGACATTCTATACTTAATAATTTCGTGTTGTAGTTTAACTCTGGTATTGGATGGGTGACCACCCGTAGTCTTCAAGGATAATCAAGGATAATCAATATAACCACTCGATGAGTGGAACCCTTGCAGTGTAGCCACTGTGCGTAACAGGGAGTATGGGAGAACAAGGGTACCCCGATATGTGAACCTGGGGTTGGCATGTGTTTAGGAAAAACAGTGGTTCAATGTTGGCCACAGTGGGTCCAGAGTGAAAAGAGTGATCCCCATGGGGGACACTGGAGTTCAAGTTTAAACAGGGCGATTAATCATACTGGGAACAAAAAAGTGGGGGAACATATGTTGTGTAAAATAGACAATTTATTTTACACAAGTTTTACTTAGTACTCTAAATAGTATTCAGGTGCTCACACAAAGTGAAAGTGGGCGTGATGTGACAAGGTGATAGTGGATTAAAAACATAACATCCCATTGACAACAAGCATTGGAACTCCACGTGAGTGTATACAAT
This sequence comes from Calotriton arnoldi, assembly GCA_963921515.1. Lineage (NCBI taxonomy): Eukaryota > Metazoa > Chordata > Amphibia > Caudata > Salamandridae > Calotriton > Calotriton arnoldi. The sequence continues at coordinate 132,384 of CAWUFW010015779.1, read as the reverse complement.
GGAGGGAGTTCCTGTTGTAGGGGTCGACGGCGTTTCGATCTTAGAAACTTAAGATCATCTTCAGGACATATAGTGAGCAGTCTGAAACTAAAGGGGAAAACAATGTATTGTTACGATATGAACCCTACGATTGGACTATTAATTGTGAATTGGTGCCCCCAGTGTTTTTAAGCGAAACCTCCTAGGCTGCGCGAGGTTCGAAGAAACCAATCAATGTGAACGACCATTGTGGGGTGGTGCGTGCGGGGCGCCAAGTAGTTATAAGGGAGGTCGCAATAACGGGCGAAATCAGAGTCATGTGCAAGGACTCATACTAGCAGACTTACTCTCAACGTGTGAGGGCGGCACTGACCAAGAAGGGGTCGCAATTGTGGTCTCAGCAGGGATTCAGGAGATGCCGCTTGTGTGGATGACGCTGTACTAATCTGAAAGGAGCCAGAGGGTCAGAGGAGGCCAGCGTGGAAAAAGGGTGGCCAGTAATTAATAGGGGGAGCAACTACTTACTGATGGAGCCTGAGTCAGGGCGCAGATTGAGGACTACTTCTGGCGGGAAGTGGTGCACGGGCATGTCAGTTCAGGCTTAATCTGGGACTTAAGCAGAGGCGCTTGTGAGGTCAGGGAGATGAGGGAGAGCCAGGAAGGTCAGAGGGGGCCAGCGCGAAATGAAAGCCAGTGGGAGTGAGGGGAGTAACCGCTTACTTGAGAGTGCCTTAATTAGGGCATGGAAGGAGGACTGTAGGAGCACAGTTCCGGCGGGAAGGGCTCGGGGGTCCACTTGTGGCTATATCCGTTGAATGCCTAGTTCTGTCGGAGGCCAAATAACAATCAGCGCATTTCGAAAACACGGGAAGGCGGGAGGGTTAATTAACCGCGCCGTGGTACTTACGCATTATAACTTAATCCATAGCTGGGAAGTATTAAGCCAGAGGTGTAATTATTTGCAGCCTATGGGAAGATATCAATTAGAGGGATGCTGCAGGCAGAGATTATTCCAATCATAGGGTTCATATCGTAACAATACATTGTTTTCCCCTTTAGTTTCAGACTGCTCACTATATGTCCTGAAGATGATCTTAAGTTTCTAAGATCGAAACGCCGTCGACCCCTATAACAGGAACTCCCTCCATTGTATACACTCATGTGGAGTTCCAATGCTTGTTGTCAATGCGATGTTATGTTTTTAATCCACTATCACCTTGTCACATCACGACCACTTTCACTTTGTGTGAGCACCTGAATACTATTTAGAGTACTAAGTAAAACTTGTGTAAAATAAATTGTCTGTTTTACACAACATATGTTCCCCTACTTTTTTGTTCCCAGTATGATTAATCGCCCTGTTTAAACTTGAACTCCAGTGTCCCCCGTGGGGATCACTCTTTTCGCTCTGGACCCACTGTGGCCAACATTGAACCACTGTTTTTCCTAAACACATGCCAACCCCAGGTTCCCATATTGGGGTACCCTTGTTCTCCCATACAACAGGCAGCTAAATGTAGCACCAGCGCTAGGGGAAATGCAGGGTCTGTGCCACTTTCCAAATACAGCGCATCCATGCATTTTTAAACTGTTGAGGTGCGGCGATAGCAATTTTTGCTTATCACCATGCTCCAACAGTTTCTTGTTAATATCCACCTTTGTGTACTAGTAATGATTGATACTATTTATAACATATATTATGTGAGTGGCTGCTGTGAGTGTCTGAATCTGTGTGTGAGTGACTATGAGTGGCTATATGGGTAAATACGTGGGTGTGTGAGTGGCTGTATGGGTGAGTGACTGTATGAGTGGCTGTATGGGTGAGTGGCTCTGTTGAGAGAGTGTATGGGTGAGTGAGTGGCTGTGTGGGTGTAAGTGGCATATGGGTGACTGAGTGGCTGTGTGAGTGGCTGTATGAATGTTTGACTGGGTGTATAAGCAGCTGTATGGGTGAGTGAGTGGCTATTCCAGTGGATGTTTGGTTAAGTGAGTTGGTTTGTGAGTTGCTGTATTGGAGAGTGAGTATCTGTGTGAGTGGCTGTGAGGGTGAGTGAGCGGGTCTGTGAGTGGCTGGCTGACTATCCATAGCCCAATTCTTGAGGTCAGCCCACTCAAAACCTCGGAATTTGGTTCAACGAAAATCTTCGATTCTCTACACAGATCAAGACGCTAGCGGGGCAGTGCTTTGGCGCCCTTAAAGCACTCAGGAAATTTCTCCCCCTCCTTCCTAGGGCAGCCAAGGGAATGGGTACTCGTGCCTTAATCCTCTTGCGCACTGACTATGCGAATGCCTTGTACATCGGTCTGCCAGGGTACCAGCTTAAGAGACTGCAGGTAGTCCAGAATGCTGCAGCAAGGTCTCTACTTAACATTCCGGGGAGATCTAGTATAAAGCAACAACTGCACGATCTTCACTGGCTTCCTGTGGCTGAAAGAGTAAAATTTAAAGCCCTCACCCTGGCTCATTCAGCCCTGTACGTACTTGGCCCTGTATATCTCAGGAAACGCTTTAAGTTCTATGCTCCTACGAGACAGCTGCGCTCAGCGGCACAGCTTCTGGCGGTCATTCCGCGCTTTCGCCTTAAAAGAATTGGTGGCAGTTCTCTGGCTTACAAGGCAGCGGTGGCCTGGAATTTACTTCCTTTGGACCTTCGTGGTATCCAGGACCCGAAGCTCTTCAGGAAACGGCTGAAAACTCTGCTTTTTATCTAATGATCCGTGAGCTCAGTCCCCATTAGGTTCCACGCCGGGACACTCTTCGAGTATCTGTGCGCGATATAAATGTCAATAACATAACATAACATTGTATGGATGTGTGAATGGGTATGTAAGTGGTTGTGTGGGTGTGTGAGTGCATGTGTAAGTGGTTTTATGGGTGAGTGAGTAGCTGTGTTGAGAGCTTGTTTGGATAAGTAAGTGGGTGTGTGAGTGGTTGTATGGATGAATAAGTGGGTATGTGAATAGCTGTATGGGTGAGTATGTGGCTATGTGAGTAGCTGCGTGGTTGAGTGAGTGGTTGTGTGAGTGGCTGTATGAGTGAGTGGGTGTGTGAGTGGCTCTATGGAGGATGAGTGGGTATGTGAGTAGTTGTACGGGTCTGTGAATGGGTATGTGAGTGGTTGTGTAGGGGTGTGAGTGGGTGTATGAGAGTTGCATGGGGTGTGAGTGGGTGTGTGAGGGGCTGTATAAGTGAGTGTGTGTATGGCTCTACAGGTGAGTGAGTGGGTATGTGAGCAGTTGTATGGATCTGTGAATGGGTATGTGAGTAGTTGTGTGGGCTTGTGAGTGGGTGTATGAGAGTTTGTATGAGGGTGTGAGTAGGTGTGTGAGTGGTGCTGTGGTTTATGTCATCAATGATGTCGTCAGTGATGTCATTGAGATGTCATCAGTGATGTCACTGACCATGTCATGAGTGATGTAATATGTGAGGTCATAAGCAGTGCATTGCTTGGGCATAAATTATAGTTTGATCAGGTAACTATGACTGCTGAATTTCAATGGTTTGTACGAGTGAAATCTGACCCGAACTATAACTATTTTTTTTGTTAATCTTTTTTATTTGCTTTTAAATCTAAAACATTCCGACCACATCAGACAGTTCAGGTTCCATTATGCTGTATAACAAACACATATGGTATAGTGGGAGTACGACTGATCACTTCCTGCAGGAGCCTCATAGTATGAGGGCTTCAGCGTGTTATGGGGCATCATGTGTGTGGGTGAGCAGGAATATGGTGCGTGGATCTTGTCTCGGGTGTGGCCGGGGAAACACAGGTGTCATAAACAGTGAAATAGGAGGGAGGTGATGGGGGCATGGCAATGAGCAATTAGGCTGGTGATTTATGTTGAACCAAGAGACAGCATACCAGATCTGAGTGGTGAGGGAGAAGTTCCTTCACACGCAGGATGGAAGCTCGGGGTGCATTGCGTTGTTGTCATTGTGGCAGACTGGAGCCTACGTGGGTGGCAAGAGGGGAAACAATTAAGCTCTCTGTGATGTTCCGGGAGTCTCAGGGGATGAATCTTCACCTTTGCCCAGTTGCCAGAAGCACAGGAGAAGACTGGCCCATTGTGGGGAGATAGGTCTGCAGCGAATCTGCCAGACCTCCTCAATGCGGAGCGCGTCCTCCTCTACTGCACCCCATTTACACAGGGTGCCCCTCCAGCCCTCCATAGACGGGGGTACTGGTGAGAGCCAGTTTAGTGTGATGGTGCGTTTTGCCAGCAGTAGTGCGAGGGCGGCAAACTGTGCCTGTACTTTGTGTTGCTTTCTTCTCTTAAAAATGCAGAGGGAGCATGCCTCCCGAGAGGTGTGTATTGCACGGCATGCCAGCAATCCTGAAGGGCCGGGCATGACCACAGCATGTGCATAAGTGTGGCAATGACAGTGCAACAGTGAATGCATTCGAACTGTGTGTCTGGGAAGTATTGGTGTAATTGTTTGGGTATGAGGTATGTCATGTGTAATATGAAGAACTATATATTTTTAAAGCGTGCATTGTGGGAGACTTTCATCAGGAATTCAAGTGCATGTTCCCACTCCTTCTCATGTAGGGCCCGTTCAAATTCCTCCTCCCATTTGTGGTGGAGGGGGAGGACCTAGGTAGCTGTCAAGCCTCATATGGCCTTATACAGCCAGGTGATAAGGTGGCATCCTGGCCCCATGGTAAGAATGTCTGTAGAACCGGGTTTGTCTCAGGTTTCCCTCCAGAAAGGTCCCAAAGGGCCCCACATGCTTGAAGGAGCTGTCAGTGAAGTAGGGACTGTCCGGCGGTAGCCCTTTCTCCTCAGCTAGTTGTGCAAAAGGGGGAGGGTCACTGTCCTTGAAGAGGTCTCCCACCTTGAGGAGAAAATGCTCAGTCCAGACCCATAGGTCCTTCATAGTGTAGTAGTCTCACCCGGGGGCAGGCTGACCAGGCTGACCAGGGGTGTATAGTGGGACCGTCCGAGAGAGGCAGTGGATCCTGGACATGCACGTCCACGCCACTGCCACCTGCAAGGGCCAGGTTGATGCGTAGTGGGAGCCCGGAAGGAGTATTCACCTGAGAGCAGGTATTGACAAAGGGCCCGTGTCCGTGGAGGCTTTACCGAGGTAGCATCCATCACCCAAGACAACCACTGCAGCTGTGCCGCAAAGAAGTATGCCCCGATGCCCACTTGATCAGCCGGTAGCTGCAATTTGGATAGAGCCACTCGACGGCGGCCAGACCCCCAAATGAGGGTGATAAGGAGGGAGTCCAGCTCCTTAAAAAAAGAGCGGGGGACCACTGAGAGGTTCGCAAAATGATAGAGGAGGCATGGTAATGCCACCATTTTCACCAGGGCTATCCTACATATGGGGGCCAGAGGCAAGGTGCTCCAGAAATGTATCTGGGTCCAGATACTCGCTAGTGCCCTGCGGGGATTCCCCTCATAGAACGAGGTTTCTATGAGTGAAATCTGGCCCTAACTATAATGTTCATGTAACCTTTAAGTATTTCAGTGAACTTCTAAGGTTTTTTAAATTCTTATTCCTAACTATAATGTACTTGTAACCTTTGTTTTTTGTGTGAATTTCTAAGGTTTTTCAAATTCTATTTTCAAAGTATTATATTTGTGTAATTTTTAGTTGTTTGAGTTATTTTCTAGGGTTTATTTTTAGTACTAAGTATACTGCTTTTTTGTTTTTTTAATTTAGAAATATACTATTTTAAAGTATAGACATTTAAAAAAATATATATATTATTTTTATATATTTTAATAGGTTTAAAACACATATTTAGTTATTGTAAATTATTTAATGTTTTTGTAAATGTAATTTATCAGGTTTTATAAAAAAAATGTGTTCCGCTATACCACCACGAGTCCCAAGCCATTGAAGGAACTACATGTAGTCTATGGTTTTTTACTCTGCTCACATGATTGGAATGGATCTGCGACTTGGGAATTGTGCCAAAAAGTTTACAGATAATTATCCATATGTACATATGGAAAATGAATCGTACATCCCTCTACTTTCCTCTACTTTTATTCTTACATCAATGTGAACATATTTATAAGTGTATATATGGCATCCTATTCCTGTTTTTCAAGAACGTTACTTGTTTTATGAATTTTGCGGGTCCACGAATCTACTGACCAGAATCGTGAATCTGCTCGATGGCACAACCAAACCTTGCCTTTTCATTGGGTACATTATGACCCCACCCATGTACATGTTAAACCACACACAAAACAGTTATTTCTCCATAGAAGTCTGAAGAAAGAGGATTGAGAACCAGTGGTGCTCTGATTTGTATTCACTTTTGTGGATAATTTCAAAGAATGGCTGAAGCTTCATCATCTGTCATGTATGAACATCCGGAAGGTGTGGAGAATGAGTAAGAAGAAACACCACCTCGAAGAAAATTAAGTGATGCCTGGAAGTATTTTACTATACCGTCTGGAAAAAAAAGGTAACCACAAAAATTGTGCAGTGCAAAATTTGTGGCAAGCAGTTATCCCGAGGTACTGCAAAGAAGTATTCACTTGGAACAAGTTTCATGTGGAAGCAACTAAAAACAATACATGAAAGGGTGCACAACCGGATGATGCTAGAGAAAGCAACTGGAGCAGGACACTCCACCTCTACTGCAGCCTTGGGAGAACCATTATCAGCTGCAGTGATTTTTGTACTAGCTGCCTGCGACGAATTGAGTGACATGGCTATTCATTGTGCGAAATGTCACATGCTTGTCGCTCTAAAAATGTCTTCTGTGGGTGCATTTATGCCACAGTGAAGAAGCATTGCTGCTAGTTGTTTTTTTTTGGCTTCCAGTGCCCACATTGTTTTTTGAAGACTGAAACCAGTTGCTTCTTTGCCTTTCCAAAACCTTACAGTTTTTACTATCCTGTTCACTTTTTGGTCTAAAAAAATAAAAAAGAAGAAAAAAATTAAAAAATAGCTAAATAACCTTTCTAGAAAAAAACAGTTCTCTTTAGAAACACCATCTGGTCAAACAAAGATCTAACTCTATGCTTTAATGTGTCAGTGACTGTTTCGGTGTGAGTGGGTGTGTCAGTGTGTGCATCAGTATATGCCTCAGTGTATTATTGCATGCATTAGTGTTTGGCTGGGTGTGTCAGTGTCCATATTGTGGTATGTCTGGGTGTGTCAGTGTCTACATTGGTGTATGCCTAGGTGTGTCAGTGCATTCAATTAATTAGTGTTTGGCTAGGTGTGCCAGTGTCTGCATTGCTGTATGCCTGGGTGTGCCAGTCTATGCATCAGTGTATGCCTGTCAGTGTCTGTGTCAGTGTGTGCCTGGGCGTGTTATTGAATGCATTAGTGTTTGGCTGGGTGTGTCTGCTTTGGTGTATGCCCAGGTGTGTCGGTGTCTGCATTAGTGTATACCTGGGTGTTTCAGTCTATGCTTCAGGGTGTGTCTAAGTGTGTTATTGCATGCATTTGTGTTTGACTGACATGTCTGTGTCTCCTTTGGTGTATGCCTGGCTGTGTCAGTGTCTACAGTGGTGTATGCCTGGGTGTATTATTGAATGCATTAATGCTTGATTGGGTGTATTAGTATCTGTATTAGTGTGTGATAGGGTGTGCAACTGGCTGTATCAGTATGTGTATGGGCGTTTGAGAAACTGTATGAGCGTTTGGCTGAATGTGTAAGTGGCGCTATCAATATGTGACTGGGAGTGTCATTACCTGTATGAGTATGTGCCATGGTGTGTCAGTTTCTGTATCGGAGTGGGGCTGGGTGTATCAGTAGTTGTATCAGTGTGTGTCTTGGTATGTCAGTGGCTGTATGGTTGAGTGAGTTGGTGTATAAGTGACTGTATGGGTAAGTGAGTGGGTAAGTGAGTGGCTGTATGTGTTAGTGAATGGGTGTTTGAGTGTCTGTATGAGAAAGTAACTGGGTGTGGAAGTGGCTGTATAGGTGTGTCCCTGGATGTGTCAGATATTGTTTCAGTGTGAGTCTGGGTCTGTCATTAACCATACTGGTAAGTGCCTGGATGTGTCAGTAACTGTATTGGTCTGTACATCGATGCGTCAATCTCTGTGTGGCTTTATTAGTGTATGGTTCAGTGTATGAGTAGATGTTTTAGTATGTATAGGAGTGTGAGAGGGTATATCCCTGTATACATAGGTGTGCAGGTGACTGTATCAGTACGTGAGTGGGGGAATGAATGGCTGTATGGGTGTATGAGTCTATGTAAGTAGGTGTTTGCATGTGCAAAAGGGTGTGTGGCTGACCGTATGGGATTTTCAATGGGTGAGTAAGTGTATGTTTGGGTGTGTCAGTACCTGTGTGAATGACTCTATAGGTGTGTGAGTTCATGTATGAGTACCTGTATTGTGGTGTTTGTGACCTAAAAGTTAAATTAAAATATAAATGTTTATAACTTTACAAACACATTTTATTAACACATTTCTAAACAATTTAAACTAAAAAATTAACAAAGAAACATACCACAACTTATGTAACTATTTACAAATACACTTCTGCACAACCAAAAACAAAAAGTGATCTTTGGAAGCATTTTACAATACCTTCAGTGGAAAAGAATGTTACCAATAAAAATGTGCGATGCAATATTTCCGACAAGCAGTTATCCAGGGGCACTGCAAAAAAGTATTCACATGAGACAACTTCCATGTGGAAGAATTTAACAACAATTCATGAAAGGATTTACAACTGGATGACAGGAGAGAAATGAGGTGCAGCAGGACAGTCCAACTCTACATCACCCTTAGGAGAACCATCATCAGTGGAAGTTATTGTAATACCAGTGGCCTGCAAAGACTTAAGTGAGAGGGTTACTCACTGTGCGAAATGCCACATGCTTGTTACTATAAAATTGTTTTGTATGGGTGCATTTTTACACAGTGAAGAAGCATTGCTGTTAGTTTTTCTTTTAAACCACACCTAAAACAGTTATTTCTCCAGCGTAGAAAGAGGATTCAGAACAAGTGGTGCTCTGATTTTGTTCTTGTTTGTGGACAAAATAAAACAATAGCCGAAGCTTCATCTTCTATCCAGGATGAACATCCAGAACCGGTTGAGGATGAGGAGGAATATATGCCACCTGCAATAAAACTAACAGATGTGTGCAACCATTTTACAATACCTTCGGGGGAAAAGAAGAGCATAGGTAAATATGTGCACTGCAATATTTGCGGCAAACATTTAACCTGGGGCACTGCAAAGAAGTATTCATACGGGTCAACTTTCATATGGAAGCACTTTAAAACAAATCATAAAAGGCTCTACAACTGGATGATGCAGGAGAAACGAAGTGCAGCAGGATAGTCCACCTCTCCAACACCCTTGGGAGAACCATCACCATTAGAAGTCATTTTAATACCAGCTGCCTCCAAAGATTTAAGTAAGATAGTTACTCAATGTGCAAAATGCCACATACTTGTCACTATAAAAATATCTTTTGTGGGTGCAGTTTTCCTTTTTTACTGTTCTCAGGTTCTATACTCATACACCATAAATAAAGTACTCTTAAAAGAATCATCATTAAACAGTGGGGACAAACAATCATATAGACTGTAGAAAAAAAACAGAAGTGCAAACAAATATATTATATTAACATATTACAATACAATGTAAACCAAACAATTAAGAAATAACATAAAATAGCATATTTAACTATTTACAAATTCATTAACACATCTAAACCGCTTATTATTCCCATGAATGGTGTGCCCACAAAAAACAAAATAAACTGTCAAGAACTAGTGGATGTAAATAAGGTAAAGAAGGATACTTTCTATCGTAACGAGAACAATGTGTATTATAAATATGTAGATGTTGTCACACATGGAAGTTGCATGGTGGAAGAAATGTTGCCTTCAAGTGGACAGTTTGAGAAAGTGGAGAAGTAGATCCAAGAAATATATGAGCCCAAAAGTATCCATCCACTGCATTCAAAAGAGTTTATAGCAAATGCTATTGAACTATATCAGATGAAACAAGCTAAAGAAGCTTCACTGAGTGTTTGAGGGACAAGTTAGAAGCTCAGTGTTTTCCTCAACTATTTCCAACTGGAGTAGGTGAACGGTATGATGACTGCCGTGTGAAAATACCTGCAGCTGAGTATAGGTCAACCAGATTATATTCAGAGGACCCTACATTTCAACTAAGTATTCCATATTTATTCCATCTCATATTTGAAAGTGATTTATCTGAACTGTCATATACCCTTAACCATATTCTAAAAACAGGAGTTAATCTAAAAAATATGTCTGCAAAAGACTTTGTTGAAAAATTCATGGAGAAGAAGAGAAGAAGAGAAGCTGGAGCACAATATGATTAATTTAATGGCATGCCAACATGGCACTGGATTCATCATCATAGTGAGCTGAAGTTTATGTTGCAAAATTTAGGTGACAAAAGCAAAAAGAACAGTTGATAGACAGAAGGCAGAACAATGACATACATTCACCCCAGTACAGAGATCTGGGCATAAATCCAACGTTTTTTTGCTCCCCATGCCATTCCAGTTTGAACCTAGCCATATGCAAATCAGTCTTGACCCTGCGCCAAATGGGAACAGTCCAGCCCGAACTGCCAGGCCAGGTCCTCCCTGGACTGGAATCAAGCGTCCTAGGACCAATTTCAGGGTTTCACCCCTTATCAGCCAGGATAGCTTGACTTCAGTGGCATGGAGAGCACAGGACCCACGTCTGGGCATACCCGTCCCACTCGTGGTGACAAATGCAAAAACAACAATTGATGGACAGAATGCAGAACAATGTCATACATTCACCCCAGTACAGAGATCTGGGCCTAAATCCATCGTTTTTTTGCTCCCCATGCCATTCCCATGCCAGTTTGAACCTAGCCATATGCAAATCAGTCTTGACCCTGCGCCCAATGGGAACAGTCCAGCCCGAACTGCCAGGCTAGGTTAGGTGCACCAACTTGGTTTGTAACCCTGAGTTGTGCAGAGTATGCATGGGATAATTTACATGACTTTTTGAAAGAAACAAACTAATAAAATTAAATGCATCGAATTAAAGACACCAGGGGAGCTTAAAGGTAGAATAGTGTATTTCTCAAGTTACTGCAGAGTAACATCTGCAGCAAGTAATTATCAATACAGTTTGGTAAAAAGCATTCTCATGGGACAAGTTCCATGTAAAAGCACACATTAACACATTATGAGCAACCAAACAATAAACAAATAAACATAACATATTTAACTACTTGCAAATACAGTTTTCTGCACAAGTACTTCAGATAGATGAAGGTATGTGTTTAAACCAAGAAGGACATCCTAATCCTGCACTGGATGAGAAGGAAGACAAGTCACCTGCAAAAAAGGAGTAATGTTTTTAAATATTTCAGTATTCCTCCATGTGCAAAAAAGGTTACTGCCAAATTTATCTAGTATAATCTCTGCAGCAAGCAGTTATCAAGACATAATGTGAAGAAATATTCCCTTCGAGACAAGTTCCACGTGAAAGCAGATAAAAACAATCCAAAATTGCATGTACCATTGCATAATGCGGATGAAAGCAACACCAATTCTTTCTCCTTTCCTTCTCACTGTAATGTGAGTTGATGCTGTCATCTAAGCTCCCTTCTATTTTGCCTTCTACTATAGTGTCTAGAAGCTACACATTTTCTTTCAGCTTATATACACTCACACTTTTTTTTAACATATACTTTTTCATACTACGACCTAATTAACTTACCTGTACAATCTTTTTGCTGTTGGCCAAATTTAGTTAATATCTTTTTTCATTGGAAATTTCAAATCACAACTATGGCAGTCTGCCTCCACTTTCAGTACAAAAGAAACTAAAATGGCGAACCTTCTCTATGTTCATTACTTATACTGTTGTAGTTAACAAACCACAGGCTTCCTTTAATGTTTTATTTTTGTTATATCACTTGTAAATGGTCAATATTTTTTAACCCTCTCCATGCATTTGGTTGCTTGTTTCCAGGGAAAATGTCGAATTTGGTTGCTTTTTGTGCGGATTTGTGGATCCACCATGATGTCCAGTGCAGCCCCCATGCAACTGTGCGATGGATTCGCGGATCCGGAGGTCATGCCACAATTTACTCTTTGTACTTTCCATTTATATTTTACTTTGTAAAAACTACTAAAATAAAAGCCAAACACTCCCTAATTACCAATGTACTTAACCATTAACAGAGTCACTGGCTCCTATGACTGTGTGAGTCTATGAGTGGGTGTGTCAGTGGATGTATGGGTCTATGAGTGGGTGTGTGAGCAGTTGTGTGGGTCTGTGAGTGGCTGTGTTAGTGCTTCTGTGGGCCTGTGAGTGGGTGTGTGAGGGCCTGCATGGGATGGTGAGTGGTGTCTGAGTGTCAGTGTGGGTGTGTGAGTGGGTGTGTGAGTGTCTATGTGGGTCTGTGAGTAGCTGTGTGAGTGTCAGTATGGGTCTGTGAGTGGGTGGGTGAGTTTCTGTGTGGGTCTGTTGTTACGTGGCTAGGTTAGGCACAGGAAGAAACACTGCTATTTTACATGCACACATTTCTTAAGTTGCCTTCTTTTCTACACAATAACTTTTGACACACATTTACTTACGTGACAGTGCAGGATTAGTTCTCTGAAACAACATTGCTTACAATTCCACTTCGTAAGTACACTATCATGACACCTTGAACATTTGGTGCAAGGCCTGAACACACATGGTGCAAATGTTGTTGTTTGTTATTCTTCCATAAGGTGACAGAGCTATCTCAAGAGAATAATCAATGTCAGCCTGCCTGAAGCCTCGACACAGAAGCATGGATACTGTTATTATAAATATACATGCATTTCTGTGTTCAAATCAGCACTGCTTATGACCTCCCCTATTACATCACTCATGACATGGTCAGTGACCTCACTGATGACTTCACTGATGACATTACTGTATTTTGTTAGAGCTTTTGAGTGTTAAAGATGTATACTAATCTACTACAAAAGTTAGATTAGCATACTAGGTGTACTACTAATGAATGATACTACTTCTAACATATAATATGTGAGTGGCTGTGCGACTGTGTGTATCCATGTGTGAGTGAGTGTCTGAGTGGCTGTATGGGTGTGTGAGTGGATGTGTGAGGGACTGTATGGGTATATAGGTGGGGTGTGAGTAGCTGTGTGGGTGAGTGAGTGGGTTTGTGAGTGGCTGTATGGGTGAGTGAGTGGCTGTGTGAGTGGCTGTATGGGTGAGAGAGTAGATGTGTGAGTGACTGACTGTATGGGTGAGTGAATGGGTGAATAGCTGTATGAGTGAGTGAATGGGTGTGTAAGTGGCTATATGGGTGAGTGAGTGGCTGTTTGAGTGGGTGTTTGGTTAAGTGAGTTGGCGTATGAGTGGCTGTATGGGAGAGTGAGCGGATGTGAGAGTGCTTGTATGGATGTGTGAATGGATATGTAAATGTTTGTGTGGGTGTGTAAGTGAATGTGTGGGTGCTTGTATGGGTGAGTGAGTGGCTGTTTTGAGAGACTGTATGGGTGAGTGAGTGTCTGTGTGCATGGCTGTATGGGAGAGTGAGCGGATGTGAGAGTGCTTGTATGGATGTGTGAATGGGTATGTAAATGTTTGTGTGGGTGTGTGAGTGCTTATATGGGTGAGTGAGTGGCTGTTTTGAGAGACTGTATAGGTGAGTGAGTGGGTGTGTATGTGAGTGGCTGTATGTGTAAGTGTATGGCTGTGTGAGTGGCTATATGGGTAAGTGACTGGTTGTATGAGTAGCTGTTTGAGTGAGTGAGTGGTTGTGTAAGCGGCTGTATGAGTGAGTGAGTGGGTGTGAGAGTGGCTCTATGGATAAGTGGTTGTGTGAGTACTTGTAGGAGTCTGTGAATGGGTATGTGAGTGGTTGTGTGGGTGTGTGAGTGGGTGTATGAGAGTTGCATAGGGGTGTAAGTTGGCTTATGCGCGCTTCTGTGGGTGATGTCATCAGTGATGTCATTTGAGATGTCATCAGTGATGCCCTCAGTGATGTCACTGACCATGTCATGAGTGATGTAATATGTGAGGTCACAAGCAGTGCATTGCGGTGGCATAAGTTATAGTTATCTCAGCTGACTATAACTGCTGAATTTCTATGGTTTTATATGAGTGAAATCTGAGCCTAACTCTAACGTCCCTGTAACCTTTGTTTTTTCAGTGAATTTCTCAGGTTTTTTAATTCTATTTCCTAACTATAATGTCCCTGTCACCTTTGTTTTTTTAGCTGGATTTCTATGGGTTTTTGAACTAGTAGGCGCATTTTCAGAGTGGTGGAGAAAGGGGGCGTGAGCTCCAAAGTCCTCTCAGCAATCACACTCTGTGGGACTTACTGGAGGTAACAGGAGGCCTTGTTGGCCCCCAAGGATCCTCAGCATCCAAGGGGACTTCATCCCCCCCACCAGCAGTGCGCCGAAAGGTACGTTTGCAGAGTGGTGGAGAAAGGGGGCATGGCCTCTGAACACCTCTCAGCAATCCCAATGTGTGGGACTTTGCTGGAGGTAGCAGGAGGTCTTGTTGGCCCCTTAGGATCATCAGCAGCCAAGGGGACTTCATCCCCCCACCAGCAGTGCACCGAGAGGCGTGTTTGCAGAGTGGTAGAGAAAGGGGGCATGGCCTCCAAACACCTCTCAGCAATCCCACTGTGTGAGACTTACTGGAGGTCTCAGGCGGTCTTGTTTGCCCTCAGCAGCCAATGGGACTTCATCCCCCACTAGCAGTGTGCCGAGAGGCGTGTTAGCAGATTGGTGGAGAAAGGGGGCGGGCCTTAGAACCCCTCTCAGTAATCTCACTGTGTGGGACTTTTTTGGAGGTAACAGGAAGGGTTGTTTGCCCCCAATGACCCTCAGCAGCCAAGGGGACTTCATCCCCCAACCACAGCATGCCAGGAGGCGCGATTGCAGAGTGGTAGAGAAAGGGGACATTGCCTCTGAACACCTCTCAGCAATCCTACTGTGTGGCACTTACTGGAGGTAACAGGAGGTCTTGTTCGCCCCAAAGGCCCTTTAGCGGCCAAGGGGACTTTATCTCCCCACTAGCAGTGCACTGACAGGTGCGTTTGCAGAGTGGTGTCAAAAGGGGCGTGGCCTCGGAACACCTCTCAGCAACCCCACTGTGTGGGACCTAATAGACATAACAGGAGGGGTTGTTGGTCCCCAAGGACCTTCAGCAGCCGAGGGGACTTCATCCTCCCACCAGCAGGGTGCCAGGAGATGCGATAGCAGAATGGTGCAGAAAGAGGGTGGCATCCCCGGCGCCGTGCTGGTAGCTTTTTCTTTTTTCTTTTCTTTTTTATATTATAAGGGAAGGGAAGCTGTGAGGCTCCACTTCCCTGGGGTGCTTTTGGCCCCAGGGACCCCCATCCCCGGAGCCAGCTTTTTCTTTTTTTCTTTTATTAAAGGAAGGGGGCTGAGTGGCCCCCCTTCCCTGTGCCGCTTTTGACCCCGGGGACCCCATACCCTGGTGCCTGCCCTTTGGTTTTTTTAAAACATGAGAGGGGGCCATGCGGCTCCCCTCCCTGGCTGATTTTGGCCCTGGAAACCCTATCCCCCCAGGGCCTGGCCTCTATACTGGGTGCCCTGGTCCCACCCAGGGCACCCAGTCGTTTTTGTTGGGGACAGCGGGGGAGCATGAAGGCCCCTGTGGTCCCTGCCGGCTCTCTGCCTCCTGTGGGAGCTGGCCTTGCTTTGGACAGGGGGAGCTGCTGAACATGCAGCTTCCTCTGTCCAAAAGCAATTCTACTCTGCTTTCAACAAGCAAGAGAATTTTTTATGCTCTTCCTTGCTGCAAGTGGAGCAGTGTTTTCTATGGCTTAGCGGGAGCGATGCTCCCTCCAAGCCATAGCAAACTGCAAGGTCCCAGGGATGGGCACCCCTGGACATTGCTGGAGCCAGCCCTGGGGGGTGGTAGTCCCGAGGGCCATCTACAGCTCCATGAGGGGGGCTGTGCAGCCCCCCTCCATTGTTTGATTTAGCCCTGGGGAGGTGGTGGTCCCCGGGGTTGCGGGGGGCCAGGTGGCCCCCCACTTTAATTATAACAATCTGCCTTGGGGAGGTGGCGGTCCTGGGGCTTTAGGGATCCAGGAGCGAGGCTCCGTGCGCCCCCTCCGACATATTTGGACATGCCTCTGGGACCTGGCCCACCCAGGGGCCGATTAGAAACAAAGCGCAGCAGACCACTCTTACTTATTTTTTATTTTTGGTGGGAGTCGCGGATCCAGCGCAACTCTCCTGGAAAAGTGTAAAAAATAAATGCTTTTTTGGCCTTGCAGGGTCCCTGTAAAACCGATAACAGCAGGATATACTTCCTAGACATCATGGTAGAGGTGAAAGAGGATACCATAAATTCCAAACTGCATAGGAAAGCCACTGCGGGAAACAGCATTTTACATGCCCGAAGCCATCACTCCACAAAACTGAAATGGAGCATCCCACATGGCGAGCTCCTCAGAGCGAAGAGGAATTGTAATACCATACAATCCTATTACACAGAAGAAAAGAGGATGGTGGAGACGTTTCTGAGCAGGGGGTACACACACCAAGTAATTGAGGCAGCAGTGAAAAAAGCGAAGGGTGTGGACAGAAGTATTCTTTTGAAACCCAAACCAAAGGGGAAAAGAGAATAAACAGTGAGGTTGATCACCACCTACAACTCCAAATCTACAGAGCCACGAGCTATTGTCAAGAGACATTGGCACTTAGTAAAATCAGATTTGACCATTGGGAAGCTAGTTAGCCCCAACCCGCAGATTACCTATCGGAAATGTAGCTCCCTTAAGGACATGCTGGTGCATTCCTACGAGGACACAGGGCATTCACTTGGAAGTACCTGGTTGAGGGAACTCCCAGGATTTTACAAGTGCGGTAAGTGCAAAGCATGCACATACAGCACTAATGTGAAAATGGTGTCACTACCCAGTAGCAGGAAACATTAAATCAGGCACTTTATCAACTGAAATACTGATTTTGTTGTGTATGTTTTGGTTTGTATTTGTGGCCTGCGCTATGTGGGTAGCACCATTTTTCCTGTCAAGAAGAGAATCTTGGAACACGAGAGCTATCAGGAACAATGATGCCTCATATTCCATGGCCAGACATTGCAATATGCTACATGACTCTAACACCAAGGTTCTTAAGATCTCTTTCTTTGGTATTGACAGGATACCAGTACGCATGAGAGGGGGAGATAGGGAATGAGCACTGAGGAGACTAGAGTCGGAGTACATCATCCGTCTACACAGCAAACCGCCGGGTGGCCTCAACCAGGATGAGGAGCTCCATGTGCATCTAAGTTGAAGGGTGGAGCCACAACTCACTTGTTTCAGGTTTCTCCGGGACAGCCCGCTTTGTTCCTTCCTCTTTTCCCCGTTCTTTACTTCTCACTGCTCACCTTTAGCCACGGGGGTTCTCCCCCTCGCCTTGAACTTACAACCTTCACCTTATTTCAGGCAATATACCGCCCTTTTTCCTCCTTTTCCTGTGGTTACTTGTTGGACATATGGGGTCTTCTTCCTCATAGCAGTGCGTTCATAACGGTTGGGTATTCGTGTGACTCTGAATGAGGGATCTATACCTGGAACACTGGTGGCTACTATGTTTGTTGGTCACTGGACCGTGCTGCTATGACATATAGTAAGACTCCGAAGTTTGGCACTGGCCAACTACCATTTGAAATTTGCTATTTATGTAATATAACATAATTTTTATTGATTTCTTCTCTATCTGAACCAACAGTAACTCTGTAATGTATTTGTGCATTCATGATGAAGTATGATTTTTTTTGTGTAAATTTCTATTTTTTTTCTTCTGTTCATTTCAGTTTACCTGTATTTATATAATTTATTTTGTGTTGGCAGGGAGTCTGTCTTTTGAAATCTCCATACATGAATTTAATATATTGGGGTAGTCTGTCTACCATGTTCACACTCAGGTGTATGTGTTAGTCTCTAAAGGCAGTAGTGCACACTGGAGATGTTATTGTGCTTTGAAGAAGACCTTGGTGGTCGAAACGCGTTAGCTTTGATTAAGCGTGTTGCTGAAACTACCCTTGGAGTGCAGGCATTCTTAGCTGGCGCGGCCGCGACAGCATTTTTCATATATATATAGGTAGAAAATCCTGTATTACCTACATTGTACTTAATCCCAAAGATCCATAAACACAAAGAGAAACCTCCAGGGCGGCCGATTATCTCTGCCATAGGTAGTTTATTTGAACCAACTTCAAGGTACCTGGATTCATTTTTGCAAACTTATGTAAAAGCGCTACCAGCCTATATTCAGGATTCAAGAGATTTTCTGAATAAAATCACAAATGTAAAATGGGAAGACACTTACCTTTTGATTACATTAGACGTTGTTAGTCTATACACAAGTATTGCCCATGAAGATGGATTACATGCAATCAGACATTTCTTGAATATGAGACCAATCAATCTATACCAACATACTAATATGTTGATTGGAGATGTGCAGATCATGCCTAAATAACAATCACTTTATGTTTGGAGGGGATACCTACAGACAACTGCAGGGAACAGCGATGGGCACCTGCTTCGCCCCCAGCTATGCTAATTTGCATATGGGCTGGTGGGAGGAGCAGGTGCTCAGAACTGAGTATGGCAGGGAATGGAAGGATCACATAATTAGATGGATTAGATTTATTGATGATCTTTTTATTCTGTGGAATGGATCAGAAGAGTCAGCTCAGATGTTTGTAGACAGCATTAACATAAATAATCTCAATCTCAAATTTACAGAACATATTAGTGAGACAAGTGTGACATACCTGGACCTTGAAGTATATATTGCCCAAGGAGTGATTCAAACACGCACATACAGGAAGCCGACTGCAGGCAACACGATTCTGCATGCAGCTAGCTTTCACCCCCCAAGATTAAAAATGAGCATCCCGTATGCGGAAAACCTAAGAATGAAAAGGAATTGCAGCGATCCTGGTGCTCTGGGTGAAGCTCAAAATGTTTTAACTAAGAGGTTTTTACAAAGAGGATACAAGTATGAGACACTAAACCAGGCTAAGAAAAAGGTAGACACTATAGAGAGAGATGTACTGTTGAAACCAGATACAAATAAGGCCAGAGAAAAGAAGAAGAACACTCAGGATCCGATTAGAATGATCACGGGTTATAATGTCTACCAGGCTAAAGTGAGAGATAGCCTGAGTAGACATTGGTACTTAGTGAAGCAAGATCCGATATTGCAAGGGATAGTGTCACGAAGACCAATGGTGACATTTAATAAGACCAAATCGATGAGAGATGACTTATTTAAGACAAACCCGGAGGTCAAGAAAGGAGGTGGGTGGTTAAAGATCAATCCTGGCTTTCATAAATGCTATAAGTGCAAGGTATGCAGATTTGGTAAAAATGAACAACAGGTTACATCGCCTCTACTCAGTAGTCCTTGGAAAATCAGAAGTCCGTTGACTTGCAGAAGTGAATTTGTTGTCTATATATTGAGATGTTCATGTCCAAAAATGTACATTGGTAGTACGATACATATGGTTCATGTCCGTATCTTACAGCACTTAAGGGCAATAAAGAATAATGACAAAAATTATGTGGTAGCACGTCACATCAATGAAGTGCATAAAGAGTAATACTAATGAACTTGTCTATTTTGCTATAGATCAAGTTCATAAAAATTTGAGAGGTGGCGATAGAGAGAGTAAATTACGCCAACTAGAGTCAAAATATATACTCCTGTTTAACACTAAGAATCCTTATGGATTAAACGCTGAAGAAGATTTACATGTACATTTGGTGTAATTTGGTATTTCATTTCAAAGTTTTTAAACAAAATCTTGATTTTAAATAATAGAGGAAGGAAGAAGACTTTGCATTACACCATCAGTCATTAAATGATTGTAGAGTCCATCTTAAGAAGGCTTGTATGTTTGATTTGCCGATAAGAATTTGTTTCGAAAAATATAGGGCCGATATATTAATAATAAGAGTAAGAAATGTATATGGATATTGTAAAGCATTTGCACTTTATTTGCAATATGTGGCACATTGAGTTAATAGTACTGTGAAGCACTTGCACTTTATTTATCTTAAATTGCGATATTTGCACATAATGACAACATCTTTAGCATTTTTAGAACTTTTTATGTATTTTTATCAGGATAAAGAGTAGAGAGCCCTATTGTAAGATCTTACAATTAACTGAAACCAATTGAATTTTTAATTAATTGTATAGAAACTTTTATATAAAATTATATTCTTTTCTATTCAATGAATGTTTCAAATATGTACTAAAAAAGAATGTATTTTGGTTTATTGGCAGAAATCAAGATAACTCATGAAGCAAGTTTAAAGTTATTATTGTGGAATTGATGAGATGAAACTGGACTCCGATCAATGACACTGGTCCCTTATACTTTCTGTGTACATCTTATGGGATAAATATACATACAATAACAATAATGTGAATTCATAGTGAATAATAAGATTGATAACACTAATATGATGCACTTGTTTGAGAGAAAAAAACGTTTTTCAGTGGAAATATAAATATAATATATCATCAAAGAAAATTTATTATAAAATAGGAATAGCGTTTTTATAAGGATTTTTTTACTTATGCATGAATTTTAATGCATTTTAGTAGGGACAATAAAGTGAGTTTTATGGTATTAGAATTGAGAATTTAATCAATTTTACAAGTGTAGTTTTTATGATGAAGTGACAAATAAATATAAAGTGGTGTGATGGCAATTTGTAACTATGTTTTAACATATTTAACATATTAGATTGAATTGTTTTTAGATTGTTGTATTTTCCCAAATGCTGAAGCAAAGTCTTTCTTCTATATTTATTGTAAAATAGATCATGTGACCAGAAATCCTCTGTTAAATAAGACTGTGTTTTATGTGATTGCCCATGTGAACAAGGCAGGTGTGCCGAAACGCGTCAGAGCGAAAGAAAAATAAAACCTAAACTGAATGGCAAGCTAACTCCTGTGTCGGTGTCCGATTTCGAGTGAAAGTTGGAAGTGGTTGGAATATATATATATATATATATATATATATATATATATATATATATATATATTATTGCTCCTTTTCCTTTTTGTGAAAGAAATTCAGCACTCACGGGGCGTTTTGAAGATATTTATTCTTCCAGCATTAACAACAAACGCGTTTCGGCGGTCTGCCTTCTTCGGTGTTACTGGCACACCGGAGCGACTCTATTTTACATCCTGGTCACTTGTGTATCACAATGGAAAGGGGACTAACGCAATGCGCAAAATCTAGCGCCATATTGAAATGTTACACATACATATAAATTTAAATTTAAATTGCGTGCACATAATTTATATACAATAAATATTGAATCACACTGTGACAAATTATAATTTCATCAATTAATTGATTGGTTTCGACTGCTGTCAGATAAAACAGTCATATGTTTGGCTATCTTGCCGTGGATCGGCTATTGTCCCTTCTTACTGCGTCACGTAAATGCGACCAAAGGAGGGAACTATTCATTCCAATACCAGGAACTATAATATACAAAACATATAGTGTCATAATTACATTGATTTAACTATATACTCAATAAATATTGAACCACTACATGACATAATGTATCCTATTAATTAAAATACATGCCTTAATTACCATTCAAGGTTTTATAAAATTCATCAATCATTCAACATATATTAACCAACTAGTGCCTTAGTGTACTGTTCTCTTGCCGTGGATCGGCTCAAGTCCCTTATTATTAACCATTGTTGTTTACACATATCCTATGACATAGATAATATGTAAGAGACATATTATTATAACTGCAACTAATGCCGCTGTGTATCAGCCTAACGATTTTAATTTTTAATTTTTAATTTTTCAATCTAGGAGCTCAAGTGTGACGCCAACTCCTCCCCAATGTTTAATCCTTTGGGAATTTAGTTCGCAGATCTACAATATAACGTGACTCTAACCTACGTAGTCTCAGGGTTCTATCGCCCCTCTGATATTATCCGGGACATGGTCCAGGCCATAGTACTGTGCCAGATTTCTATTACTAGAATGTTTATCGGCAAAGTGCCTTGCTACTGGATATGTTACATCTTTTAGAGATTGCCCGTAAGTGTTCTAATATCCTTATTTTGAGTGGGTGAATGGTACTACCAATGTATCGTAGCCCACAAGGACATGTTAGACAGCATACAGAATACGTGGTATTACATATCATAAATCTTTTATGAGTCTGTTTCTATTTATGTCTGGTATAGTATAAGACAAAACCCTTTTGCTATTCGCACAGGCTTTACATTTCCCACACGGGTAAAACCCTCGCATTTCTTTCAAGGTACCCCTTTCTGTATTACCTGTCAAGATGACTTTGAACCAACATGTCCTTAAATGATCGGGCCTTCTAAAAGTGACCATTGGGTAGACTGGGATGTCATTGCAGATAATACTATCTGCTTTTAAAATATGCCAGTTTTTCTTAAGCATCCGCTTAAGATAGTTTGCTTCTGCTGAATATGTAGTAACCATCCTAAACTTACCCCTTCGTTAGTATTGGGGATATTATTTATTCTTTTCCCAGTAATTGGTCTCTAGAAATCCCTTTACTCTATTGAATGTCTTTTCCAATAATGCGTTGTCATAGCCTTCAAAGCAAATCTAGCAATGCACTCTTTAGCTGACATTACAAAGTCACATTCTCTGGAGCTGTTCCGCTTTAATCTTAATAGCTCTCCATACGAATACTATATATCAATTTAGGTGGATGATTGCTTGTCGCAAATAAAGTAGAATTTCCGCCGTTGCTTTACGATATAAGGCTGTGTTTAATTTGCCCTCTGATACAAACACCTTCAGGTCCAGGTAGTTCACTGCCACTGAACTAACTGAGCCCGAAAGTGCAAATTTAATTGATTGGTGTTCAGGATATTAATGTACTCATATGCCGACTCTGATGTACCTTGCCATATTATAAAGAGATCGTCTATGTAACGATACCACACGATAACTTTGCCCATCAATGATCCACATTCATATGATCTGGACACCTGCTCCTCCCACCAGCCAACGAACAAGTTCGCATAGCTGGGGGCTGAAGCAGGTGCCCATCGCAGTCCCTGAGATCTGTTTAAAGAAATTCTCTTCAAAAAGAAAATGTTATTCGTGAGACAAAATTTCGCAAATTCGATCAACATTTGATTATGCTCTGCAAATCGAAGTTGGCGCTTATTCAGATGGAACTGCAAGGCTTCTAAACCAGCCTCATGATCTATGCATGTATATAGACTAGTAATATCCAATACCATTAATTGGTATGAAGAATCCCATCTTACTGCAGCAATTTTTCCAAGAAATCTTTGTGTCCTTTATATATGATTTTAACTGAACTACAAAGGTGGCCAAAAATAATCAATAAACATAGATAAATGTTCTGTGAGACTGCCCTGAGACGCACACTAATTGGCCTGCCCGGCGGATATAAAGGGTCCTTGTGAGCTTGGGGATATGATAGAATGTTGGGATTACAGGATTCGTATTCCGTAGGAATAAATGTTCATCAGTTCCCAACATTCGCTTATCGCACCACTTCCTAATTAAAATTTCATAGTTGTGTACGCTCTCTGATAAATTTCCCGTGTGGTTGATTCATAATATCTACGATCCAACAATTGTCGTTGAGCTTTTTGCAGTACTCAGTTCTAGTTTGAAGAACAATGTTCCTCCTTTGTCAGAGGGCTTGATTATTATTGCAGTATCCTGTATTAGACTTTCCAATGCTGCTTTTCTTCCATTGATATGTTATTCTTAATTTTATTCTGGATTGCTTAGATCTAAACTGCAGTAAGTCATTAACCATGGCCTCAGAGAAGACATCTATTGCGTCAAGTGGCATCTGTGGTATAAATGACTTACTGCAGTTTAGATCTAAGCAATCCAAGAATAAAATTAAGAATAACATATCAATGGAAGAAAAAGCAGCATTGGAAAGTCTAATACAGGATACTGCAATAATAATCAAGCCCTCTGACAAAGGAGGGAACATTGTTCTTCAAACTAGAACTGAGTACTGCAAAGAAGCTCAACGACAATTGTTGGATCGTAGATATTATGAATCAACCACACAGGAAATTTATCAAGAGAGCGTACACAACTATGAAATTTTTATTAGGAAGTGGTACGATAAACGAATGTTAGGAACTGATGAACATTTATTCCTACGGAATACGAATCCTGTAATCCCAACATTCTATCATATCCCCAAGCTTCACAAGGACCCTTTATATCCGCCTTGCATGCCAATTGTGTCGTCTCAGGGCAGTCTCACACAACATTTATCTATGTTTATTGATTATTATTTTTTGGCCACCTTTGTAGTTCAGTTAAAATCATATATAAAGGACACAAAAGATTTCTTGGAAAAAATTGCTGCAGTAAGATGGGATTCTTCATACCAATTAATGGTATTGGATATTACTAGTCTGTATACATGCATAGATCATGAGGCTGGTTTAGAGGCCTTGCAGTTCCATCTGAATAAGCGCCAACTTCGATTTGCAGAGCATAATCAAATGTTGATCGAATTTGCGAAATTTTGTCTCACGAATAACATTTTTCTTTTTGAAGAGAATTTCTTTAAACAAATCTCAGGGACTGCGATGGGCACCTGCTTCGCCCCCAGCTATGCGAACTTGTTCGTTGGCTGGTGGGAGGAGCAGGTGTCCAGATCATATGAATGTGGATCATTGATGGGCAAAGTTATTGTGTGGTATCGTTACATAGACGATCTCTTTATAATATGGCAAGGTACATCAGAGTCAGCATATGAGTACATTAATATCCTGAACACCAATCAATTAAATTTGCACTTTTCGGGCTCAGTTAGTTCAGTGGCAGTGAACTACCTGGACCTGAAGGTGTTTGTATCAGAGGGCAAATTAAACACAGCCTTATATCGTAAAACAACGGCGGGAAATTCTACTTTATTTAGCGACAAGCAATCATCCACCTAAATTGATATATAGTATTCCGTATGGAGAGCTGTTAAGATTAAAACGGAACAGCTCCAGAGAATGTGACTTTGTAATGTCAGCTAAAGAGTGCATTGCTAGATTTGCTTTGAGAGGCTATGACAACACATTATTGGAAAAGACATTCAATAGAGTAAAAGGGATTTCTAGAGACCAATTACTGGGGAAAAGAATAAATAATATCCCCAATACTAACGAAGGGGGTAAGTTTAGGATGGTTACTACATATTCAGCAGAAGCAAACTATCTTAAACGGATGCTTAAGAAAAACTGGCATATTTTAAAAACAGATAGTATTATCTGCAATGACATCCCAGTCTACCCAATGGTCACTTTTAGAAAGGCCCGATCATTTAAGGACATGTTGGTTCAAAGTCATCTTGACAAGGTAATACAGAAAAGGGGTACCTTGAAAGAAATGCGAGGGTTTTACCCGTGTGGGAAATGTAAAGCCTGTGCGAATAGCAAAAGGGTTTTGTCTTATACTATACCAGACATAAATAGAAACAGACTCATAAAAAGATTTATGACATGTAATACCACGTATTCTGTATACTGTCTAACATGTCCTTGTGGGCTACGATACATTGGTAGTACCATTCACCCACTCAAAATAAGGATATTAGAACACTTACGGGCAATCTCTAAAAAAGATGTAACATATCCAGTAGCAAGGCACTTTGCCGATAAACATTCTAGTAATAGAAATCTGGCACAGTACTATGGCCTGGACCATGTCCCGGATAATATCAGAGGGGGCGATAGAACCCTGAGACTACGTAGGTTAGAGTCACGTTATATTGTAGATCTGCGAACTAAATTCCCAAAAGGATTAAACATTGGGGAGGAGTTGGCGTCACACTTGGGCTCCTAGATTGAAAAATTAAAAATTAAAAATTAAAATCGTTAGGCTGATACACAGCGGCATTAGTTGCAGTTATAATAATATGTCTCTTACATATTATCTATGTCACAGGATATGTGTAAACAACAATGGTTAATAATAAGGGACTTGAGCCGATCCACGGCAAGAGAACAGTACACTAAGGCACTAGTTGGTTAATATATGTTGAATGATTGATGAATTTTATAAAACCTTGAATGGTAATTAAGGCATGTATTTTAATTAATAGGATACATTATGTCATGTAGTGGTTCAATATTTATTGAGTATATAGTTAAATCAATGTAATTATGACACTATATGTTTTGTATATTATAGTTCCTGGTATTGGAATGAATAGTTCCCTCCTTTTGGTCGCATTTACGTGACGCAGTAAGAAGGGACAATAGCCGATCCACGGCAAGATAGCCAAACATATGACTGTTTTATCTGACAGCAGTCGAAACCAATCAATTAATTGATGAAATTATAATTTGTCACAGTGTGATTCAATATTTATTGTATATAAATTATGTGCACGCAATTTAAATTTAAATTTATATGTATGTGTAACATTTCAATATGGCGCTAGATTTTGCGCATTGCGTTAGTCCCCTTTCCATTGTGATACACAAGTGACCAGGATGTAAAATAGAGTCGCTTCCGGTGTGCCAGTAACACCGAAGAAGGCAGACCGCCGAAACGCGTTTTTTGTTAATGCTGGAAGAATAAATATCTTTAAAACGCCCCCGTGAGTGCTGAATTTCTTTCACAAAAAGGAAAAGGAGCAATAATAATTTGCGGAGTACACGGCCGCATACTAGCACCCGTCCGAGAGTGCTTCCCATGGAGGTGTAAAGTGAGCGTGAGATTTACGAGGAAGGCACCGCCGCTATAGGAATCACGACTACCGGTGTGAACGGAATCGAGGACCCGCGAATCGGAGGAGACGCCGGAAATCGAAGACAATCATACCGGTAAGCTGCGCATTCGTAAGATTATTGCGTATAATTGTATAAAGCGGCAGGACAAGGGGACGTTATTGAATTTGGAATCCAGCAAACATTCACTGAACGGTGTGAACATGTTCAGTGAATCAGCACGCTAAGATTCGGCTAGAGACATATTTAAGAAACGGGAGTCAACGGCAAACCCAAGTGTTGCAGACCAATCGAAACCCACAAGCAATGTTAGTAACATTATGAACAAATTAGAGAGACTCTACGAACGTGAGACACGCAAATGGTGGGAGGCGACCTCCCTCCAAAACTACATGGATGCGAACAGAGTGCCGAGAGGGCTTCGTGTGTATATAGTTTCATCATACGAAAACCCGGATCCACTATTGCTCTCAGAATGGGCTGAACATACTGCACAATATTGTTATGGGACATTGAAGATATTAGTAAAGTATGCGTGGAGTGATCGAGAAAAGGCATTATGTGAAATTAAGATTTTGGAAGACGAGTTAGCAAAAGAAGAAGATAAAAACAAAATAGAAGAGTTGCGAGGACAAATGAAGGCACGTTTGTTAAAATGTGAACAAAAGATTAAGCTAAGGAAGCAAGAGAAGTTTGAGCGTGACGAAAATGACTATCTACAGGGAAGGGTCCTAACATTTGCGCGCAAATACGATGGCCCTAGAAAAGAATTGACTCAGAGGTCTAGTAAAGATACGGCTCACAGAATAGAAACTTCGGAATCTGAAGTGACAGAAAATGAATCAGGTGATGAAAATGTTGGACCATTGGCGGTTGCTAAGAATACAACAACTCCTTTTCACGACGAGTTTCAAATCATTCGACAGTCATGGTTGCGGGGGTGAAGAACAAACCCCCAGAGAAACCCACCGAAAAACGCGAAGATCAGGGTGGGGCAAGAAGAGGCAAAAAGTTCGGATGGGCACAACGCAACAAGAAAACCAACAAATAGCAATAGATACTACAAACCTGACAGTCGTCAATCTCACGCCTAGAATTTTAACAAAGATTGAGATTAAAGTATTAACGTTGGGACTGACTTTCTGTCCGAGTAGTCGTATGGAATATACACAAACAAGAATTGATCTCTTTAGCTTCATACGTAAACTAAAGTTACATAAATATTTTAAATTAAGATCAGTAATGAAGGAATTTAAAAAAGTGCCTCTTAGAATAACAGCAACTGATGTGCTTACTGGATGTGATTTACCTGCCATAGAACTGTTGGAAAATCTTCGAAGTGATCAAGGAGAACAGTTTGTTGAAAGTGACAGTATGGCCAATAGAGCAAAACGTGTTGGAATAGAGCAAGAAATGGAAGAGAGTCCTCTAAAACCAAAATCACAATTTATACCACAGATGCCACTTGACGCAATAGATGTCTTCTCTGAGGCCATGGTTAATGACTTACTGCAGTTTAGATCTAAGCAATCCAAGAATAAAATTAAGAATAACATATCAATGGAAGAAAAAGCAGCATTGGAAAGTCTAATAAAGGATACTGCAATAATAATCAAGCCCTCTGACAAAGGAGGGAACATTGTTCTTCAAACTAGAACTGAGTACTGCAAAGAAGCTCAACGACAATTGTTGGATCGTAGATATTATGAATCAACCACACGGGAAATTTATCAAGAGAGCGTACACAACTATGAAATTTTAATTAGGAAGTGGTACGATAAACGAATGTTAGGAACTGATGAACATTTATTCCTACGGAATATGAATCCTGTAATCCCAACATTCTATCATATCCCCAAGCTTCACAAGGACCCTTTATATCCGCCGGGCAGGCCAATTGTGTCGTCTCAGGGCAGTCTCATAGAACATTTATCTATGTTTATTGATTATTTTTTGGCCACCTTTGTAGTTCAGTTAAAATCATATATAAAGGACACAAAAGATTTCTTGGAAAAAATTGCTGCAGTAAGATGGGATTCTTCATACCAATTAATGATATTAGATATTACTAGTCTATATACATGCATAGATCATGAGGCTGGTTTAGAGGCCTTGCAGTTCCATCTGAATAAGCGCCAACTTCGATTTGCAGAGCATAATCAAATGTTGATCGAATTTGCGAAATTTTGTCTCACGAATAACATTTTTCTTTTTGAAGAGAATTTCTTTAAACAAATCTCAGGGACTGCGATGGGCACCTGCTTCGCCCCCAGCTATGCAAACTTGTTCGTTGGCTGGTGGGAGGAGCAGGTGTCCAGATCATATGAATGTGGATCATTGATGGGCAAAGTTATTGTGTGGTATCGTTACATAGACGATCTCTTTATAATATGCCAAGGTACATCAGAGTCAGCATATGAGTACATTAATATCCTGAACACCAATCAATTAAATTTGCACTTTTCGGGCTCAGTTAGTTCAGTGGCAGTGAACTACCTGGACCTGAAGGTGTTTGTATCAGAGGGCAAATTAAACACAGCCTTATATCGTAAAACAACGGCGGGAAATTCTACTTTATTTGCGACAAGCAATCATCCACCTAAATTGATATATAGTATTCCGTATGGAGAGCTGTTAAGATTAAAACGGAACAGCTCCAGAGAATGTGACTTTGTAATGTCAGCTAAAGAGTGCATTGCTAGATTTGCTTTGAGAGGCTATGACAACACATTATTGGAAAAGACATTCAATAGAGTAAAAGGGATTTCTAGAGACCAATTACTGGGGAAAAGAATAAATAATATCCCCAATACTAACGAAGGGGGTAAGTTTAGGATGGTTACTGCATATTCAGCAGAAGCAAACTATCTTAAACGGATGCTTAAGAAAAACTGGCATATTTTAAAAACAGATAGTATTATCTGCAATGACATCCCAGTCTACCCAATGGTCACTTTTAGAAAGGCCCGATCACATTTAAGGACATGTTGGTTCAAAGTCATCTTGACAAGGTAATACAGAAAAGGGGTACCTTGAAAGAAATGCGAGGGTTTTACCTGTGTGGGAAATGTAAAGCCTGTGCGAATAGCAAAAGGGTTTTGTCTTATACTATACCAGACATAAATAGAAACAGACTCATAAAAAGATTTATGACATGTAATACCACGTATTCTGTATACTGTCTAACATGTCCTTGTGGGCTACGATACATTGGTAGTACCATTCACCCACTCAAAATAAGGATATTAGAACACTTACGGGCAATCTCTAAAAAGATGTAACATATCCAGTAGCAAGACACTTTGCCGATAAACATTCTAGTAATAGAAATCTGGCACAGTACTATGGCCTGGACCATGTCCCGGATAATATCAGAGGGGCGATAGAACCCTGAGACTACGTAGGTTAGAGTCACGTTATATTGTAGATCTGCGAACTAAATTCCCAAAAGGATTAAACAGTGGGGAGGAGTTGGCGTCACACTTGGGCTCCTAGATTGAAAAATTAAAAATTAAAAATTAAAATCGTTAGGCTGATACACAGCGGCATTAGTTGCAGTTATAATAATATGTCTCTTACATATTATCTATGTCACAGGATATGTGTAAACAACAATGGTTAATAATAAGGGACTTGAGCCGATCCAGGGCAAGAGAACAGTACACTAAGGCACTAGTTGGTTAATATATGTTGAATGATTGATGAATTTTATAAAACCTTGAATGGTAATTAAGGCATGTATTTTAATTAATAGGATACATTATGTCATGTAGTGGTTCAATATTTATTGAGTATATAGTTAAATCAATGTAATTATGACACTATATGTTTTGTATATTATAGTTCCTGGTATTGGAATGAATAGTTCCCTCCTTTTGGTCGCATTTACGTGACGCAGTAAGAAGGGACAATAGCCGATCCACGGCAAGATAGCCAAACATATGACTGTTTTATCTGACAGCAGTCGAAACCAATCAATTAATTGATGAAATTATAATTTGTCACAGTGTGATTCAATATTTATTGTATATAAATTATGTGCACGCAATTTAAATTTAAATTTATATGTATGTGTAACATTTCAATATGGCGCTAGATTTTGCGCATTGCGTTAGTCCCCTTTCCATTGTGATACACAAGTGACCAGGATGTAAAATAGAGTCGCTTCCGGTGTGCCAGTAACACCGAAGAAGGCAGACCGCCGAAACGCGTTTGTTGTTAATGCTGGAAGAATAAATATCTTCAAAACGCCCCGTGAGTGCTGAATTTCTTTCACAAAAAGGAAAAGGAGCAATAATAATTTGCGGAGTACACGGCCGCATACTAGCACCCGTCCGAGAGTGCTTCCCATGGAGGTGTAAAGTGAGCGTGAGATATATATATATATATTCACTGAAAAAACCATAGGTTTCAGGGACGTTATAGTTACAAATTAGCATTTAAAAAACCTTTGAAATTCACTGAAAAAACCATAGGTTTTAGGGACAGTTATAGTTAGTTGGACATTGCACTCGTACAAAACCCGTGAAATTCCCCCGTTATAGTTAGTCCAGCTAACTATAACTCGCGCCCCGCAATGCACTGCTGATGACGTCACATATTACATCACTCATGACATGGTCAGTGACATCACTGATGACATCACTGATGACATCTCAAATGACATCACTGATGACATCACTGATGACATCATCCAGTGACTGTGTGTTTCTGTAAAGTTTAAATATTTTTAATATATATAGGAAAAGACGTATTGAAGAATGAGTGGGTGTGCAAGTGTCTGTATGGATGATTTAGTAGGTGCGTGACTGACTCTATAAGTGAGTGATTTAACGTATCTTACTGAATGCATGGGTTAGTGACTAAACTGGGTGAATGTCTGTATCCGTCTGTCTGTTGCTGTGTAAGTGGCTGCATGTGTTTGTGAATAGGTACATGAGTGTCTATATGAGTTATTGAATGCTTGTCTGAGTATCTGTATGGGTGCCTGAGTGTTTGTGTGGGAGGGGTGTGTGCAACTCTGTGCATAGATGTGTGAGTGGGTGATTCACTGGGTGGATGGTTTCAAGAGTGCAACTGTGATAGACTGTATGGGTGGGTAAGTGTGTGTAAGAGTGTGTTAGTGAGTGAATGTATGTCCCAGTGGTACATGTGTGAGTAACTACATATGTGAAAGGCAGTATATATGTGTGTTGGAGTATATAAATAGCTATAAGCGAGAGTGAGTGATTGTGATAGTGGCTGTATGGATGAGTGTGTGCTTGTATCAGTGATTGTATAAGAGCGTAAGAATGTGCTACTATTTGTATGAGTAAGTGAGCTGGTGTGTGTATAACTGTATAGGTGAGTAAATGGTAGTGTGTTTAATTATTTGCATGACTGACTAGGTGTGTGAGTACCTCTATGGATGAGTGGCGGTGTTTGAGTGTCTATATAGGAGTATGAGTGCATATGATAGTCCTGTACTGAGTGACCGTAAGTATGAGTGACTGTACGGGTGAGTGAGTGGATGTGTGCGTAGACCTAAGAATCAGTGAGTGGGTATGTAGTTATTGGTGTTGGAGTGTCTATGGTTTTGCGAATGGCAGTCTGTAATTTAGAGTGGGTGTATCAAAGGTTATATTAGAGTGTGAGGAGGTGCATCAGATTATCACGTGGATCATGTCATCAGTGATGTCATTTGAGATGTCATCAGTGATGTCATCAGTGATGTCACTGACCATGTCATGAGTGATGTAATATGTAACGTCATCAGCAGTGCATTGCGGGGGCGCGAGTTATAGTTAGCTGAACTAACTACAACGGGGGAATTTCACGGGTTTTGTACGAGTGCAATGTCCAAGTAACTATAACTGTCCCTAAAACCTATGGTTTTTTCAGTGAATTTCAAAGGTTTTTTAAATGCTAATTTGTAACTATAACGTCCCTGAAACCTATGGTTTTTTCAGTGAATTTCAAAGGTTTTTAAATGCTAATTTGTAACTATAACATGTCTGAAACCTACAGTTTTTTCAGTGAATTTCAAAGGTTTTGTAAATGACAATTTTTAAATGTATTAATTGTTATATAAATTTTTTTCATACTGATTTCCAAATTTTTTAGAAACAATTTTTTTTTACATATTTTATTTTTTAAATTACATTGTAATTACATTATACATTACATTACAAAAATACTTTCTCAGAATGAATTACTTTAGTTTAATTACTTTGCACATAGGCAATAGACTTTTAAGTACAGTAGTTACAGTTGTTGCAATGGGCAACACATTTTCAAACACAATGCAACATTCAGCTCAATGTGAATTTCTAGTTAAATGCAATTAGTTACTTTATGGATTACTTTTCTAACCACATTACTGGATCCTAGATTCAGTCCTGGGACATCTCCTGTAAACAGTTGAGTAAAAGCGTTTTGGTTACAGTCGTGATTTTTAAGGAATATTATTGTACTTTAAAAGTTCACACTTAGAAACTTTTTCTCATAGAATCACCAATGTTATCCTATGGAAGGAAATTCACTTAGAAGTTAAAAACTGTTATCGTTACTTTTTCTTACTCAGTGTTGGATCCTGGATCCAGCACTGGTGCATCTCCTGTAAACAGTTGAAAGAATGCGTTTAAGTCATACAGGCGATTTTTAGGAATATTTGTAGTTTGTGAAAATCGACACTTTGAAACTTTTCTGCTGAAAACCAGACAATGGATTCCTATGGAAGGAAATTCAAGTTACTGGTAAGTACGGTTAAAATTACTTTTGAGGATCAGTACTGGGCTGAAAGATGCAGCACTGAGGTCTCTCCTGATAACAGGTGAGTAAATCGGAATTCGTATTTCGGCTGATTTTAGAGGACTATTTTAAAGTTCCAAAACTCCACACTTAGAAGAATTTCCAAGTGAAACCAGTCAATGTTAGCCTATGGAAGGAAATTCAAGTTACTGGTAAGTACGGTTAAAATTACTTTTCAGGACCAGTACTGGGCTGAAAGATGCAGCACTGAGGTCTCTCCTGATAACAGGTGAGTAAATCAGAATTCGGATTTCGGCTGATTTTAGAGGAATATTTGTATGTTTCAAAAATCAACACTTAGAAACTTTTTCAGCAAAAAGCAGGCAATGATATCCTATGGAAGGAAATTCAAGTTACTGGTAAGTACGGTTAAAATTACTTTTGAGGATCAGTACTGGGCTAAAAGATGCAGCACTGGGTTCTCTCCTGATAACAGGTGAGTAAATCGGAATTCGTATTTCGGCTGATTTTAGAGGAATATTTTAAAGTTCCAAAATTCCACACTTAGAAGAATTTCCAAGTGAAACCAGTCAATGTTAGCCTATGAAGGAAATTCAAGTTACCGGTAAGTACGGTTAAAATTACTTTTGAGGATCAGTACTGGGCTGAAAGATGCAGCACTGAGGTCTCTCCTGATAACAGGTGAGTAAATCAGAATTCGGATTTCGGCTGATTTTAGAGGAATATTTGTATGTTTCAAAAATCAACACTTAGAAACTTTTTCAGCAAAAAGCAGGCAATGATATCCTATGGAAGGAAATTCAAGTTACTGGTAAGTACGGTTAAAATTACTTTTGAGGATCAGTACTGGGCTGAAAGATGCAGCACTGAGGTCTCTCCTGATAACAGGTGAGTAAATCGGAATTCGTATTTCGGCTGATTTTAGAGGAATATTTTAAAGTTCCAAAACTCCACACTTAGAAGAATTTCCAAGTGAAACCAGTCAATGTTAGCCTATGAAGGAAATTCAAGTTACCGGTAAGTACGATTAAAATTACTTTTCAGGACCAGTACTGGGCTGAAAGATGCAGCACTGAGGTCTCTCCTGATAACAGGTGAGTAAATCAGAATTCGGATTTCGGCTGATTTTAGAGGAATATTTGTATGTTTCAAAAATCAACACTTAGAAACTTTTTCAGCAAAAAGCAGGCAATGATATCCTATGGAAGGAAATTCAAGTTACTGGTAAGTACGGTTAAAATTACTTTTGAGGATCAGTACTGGGCTGAAAGATGCAGCACTGAGGTCTCTCCTGATAACAGGTGAGTAAATCGGAATTCGTATTTCGGCTGTTCCTCCAAAAAGCGCCACAGAGCTGCGTTGCAGAGAGGTGTAAAAAGGGGCGTGGCCTCTGTACACCTCTCTGCAAGGCAGCTCCCTGGCGCATACTGGAGGTTCCTGGTGGGCTAGTTGGCCCCCAGGGACTCCCAGTATTCAAGGGGAATTCGTTCCTCTCTGCAAACGCGCCAGGGGCGCGTTTGCAGAGTGGTGAAGGAAGGGGCGGGGCCTGCGGGCCCGATCGTTTTTTTTGGTTTTTTCCCCTGAAGGGAGGCCGTGTGGCCCCCTTCCTTTTCCTATTTTTAGGCCCCGGGACCCCATCCCCGGGGCCTGGCCTCTCGTTCGGGACTGTGGGGGTCCCCAAACCCCCACAGTCCCGCCGGCTCTCCGTGTCCTACGGGAGCCGGCATTGCTTTTACACATGGGGAGCAGCTAACATGCTGCTCCCCATGTGGAAAAGCAGTCGGCTTTGGATATTGGAAGAGAGAGCAGGTTTCCTGCTCTCTCTTCCAATATCCAAAGTAAGTTTGCAATGACAGGACGGGAGCCGCGAGGCTCCCGTCCTGTCATTGCAAACAGCAGTGTCCCGGAGGTAGGCACCCCGGGACACTGCAGGAGCCGGCCCTGGGGGTGGCGGTCCCCAGGGCCATCAAGGGCTCCAGGAGGAGGCCGCGCGGCCCCCTCCCTACATCGAGAAAGCCCCGGGAGGTGGTGGTCCCCGGAGCTTGGGGTCCAAAACGGACCCCCATTTTCATTTTCTTAGTGCCCCGGGAGGTGGTGGTCCCGGGCGTGTGGGGGCTGGAGCCCCCCACACAGGTTTTTAAATATAAAAAAGAAGCCCCGGGAGGTGGTGGTCCTCGGGGCTGCGGGAGGGCTCAGAGCCCTCCCGCACCATTATCCATAAAGCCCCGGGGGTGGTGGTCCCCGGGGCTTGGGGGCCCTTAGAGGCCCCCACACATAAAATTAACCCCCCAGCATGCCCCGGGACTTGGCCCACCCGGGGCCAATTAACATCGAAGCGCGGAGACCGCGCTTCGATTTTTTTTCGGCAGGGTTCGCGCTCCCTGAGCGCATCCTGCCGATTTTTTAAAAAAATGCGCACTTGTTTCTTGTGCTTTTTTTTTTTTAATCGGCGGGATCCGCGCACCCTAAGCGCATCCCGCCGTTTAAAAAAAATGCTTTTTCTGCCCAGGGGGTCCTTGTGGGACCCCTGAGCAGACCTAGGGGTCAGGGTGTTTCTACCCTGCTCCCTTTGTGCGCTTTGCGCACTTGTTTCTGTCCCTCGGTTCTACCGAGGGATAAAATGGCTGCCAACACTTCCTGATTTGGAATGTTGACAGCCAATTAACATAAAGCTCGTGCTCGGGAGGATCCGCGGCCCTAGATATACCTATCTTTTTTCTTTTGATTTTCTCAGCAACTACTGAACGGATTTACACCATTTAACAAAAGGGTTCTTTCTGAACCAAGAACTACCTCTTTGCCAAATTTGGTGTAATTCCGTTCAGCAGTTCGGGCTGTAGCCGTGTCTAAAGTTTCCTATGGAAAATTGCATGGGAAAACGCGTTTTGGGACCCCCTTTTTCTAGGCCCCCGCTTGACGAATCCCCCGAGACTTTCAGGGTAGGAGCGGACCGGAGCGGGCCACAAAGTTTGAAAATTTTGCGAAGATACGTCAACCGGCAAGAGAGTTATTTCAAATAGAATGTCGCGGATTTCCTATGGATAATAGGTTGTAACTATAACTATCTACTGGCGACCGCCAGTAGATAATATATATATATATATATATATATATATATATATATATATATATATAACCTACTGGCAGTCGCCAGTAGGTAGTTATAGTTAGGACCTAGTTTCCATAGGAAAAGCGTTATTTCTTTTGCCAATATCTTTGGCGACCTGGTTCGCTCAGGTCAGCTCCTGTCTTGAAAGTTTCAGGGTGATTCGTCGAGCGGGGGCCGAAAAAAAAGGGGGTGGTCCCAAAACGCGTTTTCTCCATGTTAATTTCCATAGGAAACTTTAGACAAAGCTACAGCCCGAACTGCTGAACGGAATTACACCAAATTTGGCAAAAAGGTAGGTCTTGGTTCAGAAAGTGTTCTTCTTTTAAAATGGTGTATATCCGATCAGTGGTTCCTGAGAAATTCAAAAATAAAAAAATATCGATATCTGGTGACCGAGGAGGATTTGCGAACCCTCCCGATCACGAGCTTCATTTTGATTGGCTGTCAACACTCCAAAGCAAGAAGTATTGGCAGCTATCTTGTGACTCGGTAAAACCGAGTCACAAGAAAAAAGGGAAGAAAATGGTTAAAAAAAAGAAAAGGGGGCAGGGTAGAATCACCCTGACCCCCTAGGCCTGGTCAGGGTGTCTGACAGGGACCCCCAGGGCCAAGAAAAGCATTTTAAAAAAATAAAAATTCATCCGAAGTCGCGCTAGGCGCGCGAATCCGGCCGAGAAAATAAAAAAAATACGAAGCACGATGTCCCGCACTTCGTTTTAATAAGCCCCCGGATGGGCCAGGTCCCGGGGGCAATGTTGATAATGTATGCGGGGGCCGCGAGGGCTCCCGCAGCCCCGGGGACCGCCACCTCCCCAGGGCTTTTGAAATAAACCCCTGCGTCTAAATGTAAC
The DNA here is from genome assembly GCA_963921515.1 of Calotriton arnoldi. NCBI lineage: Eukaryota > Metazoa > Chordata > Amphibia > Caudata > Salamandridae > Calotriton > Calotriton arnoldi. Next base: position 94,956 of record CAWUFW010015779.1, on the reverse strand, counting down.
AAAATCACGGTGTGTGTAGCATGCAATTAAACGAGGTAGTAACATGTATAAACCCCTGCGTCTATATGTAACAACATCGCAGTGTGTGTAACATGCAATAAATCGTGGTATTTCCATGTAATAACATCGCAGAATTGGGTACAAGAAGCGATAAGACGCCGTCTAGCAAAAGGCATCTGAAAAGCTGGCAGGAGGAGAGCTGGAGTGAGCTCTGGCCGAGGTTGGGGGGGGGGAGTTTATCTGGAGGGGGCTTAGCAGGAGTGCCGTTAATATCTGTGTAATAGGCCTTGGACTGGGGAAGCCGGTAATGCCGCGGATAAGATCTCTCCCTGTCAGAGAGGGGCCCTTATCGGGGGCGCTTTAAAGCTCTGTTATATCCTTTGAGAGGGCAGGCAGTCCGCCCACAGAGGAGTCAGGCAGAGTGTCCGGAGAGAGGGCAGGCAGCACTCTCAGAGAGCAGGCAGGAAGAGTGTCCGGAGAGAGGGCAGGCTGTCCACCCACAGAGGAGTCAGGCAGAGTGTCCTGAGAGAGGGCAGGCAGTCCACCCACAGAGTGGACAGGTAGAGTGTCCGGGGAGGAGGCAGGCAGTCCACCCACAGAGGAGGCTGGCAGAGTGTCCGGAGAGAGGGCAGGCAGTCCACCCACAGAGGAGGCAGGCAGAGTGTCCAGAGAGAGGGCAGGCAGTCCACTCACAGAGAGATGAGTCCGACTCTCCCCCAGCTCACCACCCCAGACAGGAGGGTGTGTAGAAGCAGCCCGCAGTGTCCTGCACTGAGCATGAATGCAGAATAAACAGGCAGAAGGGGCAGCCCCTCTGCTGCTGCTGAGGAGGGGTCTGGGGGGCCGCAGTCACACACCCTCCCCAGTGCAGCCTGCTAACGAGTGCCTGTGTTGACTGGGCGCTGATGAATGAATGGCAGGCGGCCACTTACCACACCGCTGTCCGGCTTAAAGGGGCCATGTCAGCGAGTGGGCACCCCGGGAGGGGCCGGCACAAGTGTGACAAAGTTTGGAGTGAGTGTCAGAGGGGCCCCCGCCCCCCACAGCCCTCTCCCAGCCAATCAGACACGTGCGTTGTGCTCGTCCTTGGCACGGCTCTGTATGATGCACAGTCTCCTGGCGGTGGTTACCGCGTGGTGTGTCCTCGGATACCGCGCGGTGTCACCAGAGTTACCGCCCTCCACCGATTGCTGCACTGTTCACTTTTATTAACAGACTGTTCACTTTTATTAACAGTTTTCCGTCTTTTGTCTGCAGGACTTGATGACACATCGGTCACAATGGCTCAGTGAGATGGTGCCTGCCGACTCCAAGCTCACATGAAGCCTTACATCCTTCCGAGGTCGGTAAACTTAACACCATTACATTGAGTAAGAGGGACGGCTGGTATTTACAGTGCTTAGAAACGGGGGAGATGCTGCATAGAGGGATGTGTAACAAAACGATCGTTATCTGAGCAGCTGTGTAGGACTTAAGTGCGGGGGGCGAAGGGGGAGGGGTGGGCAGTTGAGGGTAGTCCTAGAGCAGAATAAAAGTTGAACAGGATCCGGAGTGCAATGCACAAGTGTACGAGATACAAAGATTACCAGCGATAAGTATTCAAAGCCATTGTGTTCTTTAGGATTTTTGGGGCCCGGGCAACACATATTTTGGGGGCCCCTGTTCGGAATTAAACTTTGATTTTTTTAAAGCCATTTTGTGTTAGTTAAAGCTGCTTTATAGGAAAACAACTTCCAGAAGTGTGGTAAGACAAAAACAGTTGAATATGTAATTTTAAAGCTCCAAGAATCCTAAACATGACATTGGGGCAAGGACAGAGAAGGTCAGAGATATCTAGGGAAGCGCTAAAGAGAAAGTCCTCTTTACGCTGGGACCTTGGAAGGCGGGGGCCGTCAGCGCCTCTTTTCAAAGCGCGTGCACATCCGGGGTGTACCACATTTATTCGGACACTGGCGCACGTAATGACATTAAGGCGCACATCAGTACTCGTGCAGATGTGCACACGTGCCTAAGGATGAATGTTTATAATCATGCAATGCACATACATGTACATGTATGCACACACCCATGCTTATTTACAGAAAGAGAGCGGGCGACGCGGCGGTTTTAAAGCACATATTCCACGCTGGTTTCATGTTATTAACCATATGACGTAATTGTGATGAAACACAGATTTCATACATGATGCCGGCTCCACATCACACCCTTTGTTCAGGAAGTGTCATGGGCATGACATGCAAACAAGGTCTGACCCTTCAGTCACAGCCGGGGCACCTGAACCCTTCTGACAGCAGCTTCAAAACTCCCCGACTTCTGTAGTCGAGATATATTGTTTGTACTGTCCTGGCATGATTACTGAAAAGTACCCTCTGAGGTACCCACTGAAATATTGTATGTTCTGTTTATACAGACAACAGAACAGTCTGTGCAGGATTTCACTTTCAGTTGGGAAAAAAAACTTTCCTTGTTTGAAAAACACGTAACTTCCATACTATCGGCGCCCAAATAAACAACATATCACATAACACTCTATAATATAAAAACCATAAAATACTAATTGGGGGTTATGGTGAAATGTACAAACGAGGCTGTCTTCAGCCTGTTGGGTTAGTACATTGCATTTTTGAAAACTGTAGAATAGCTTTTAAACGATCCCTAATTATAATAACACTGTCATATTTCTCGTTAATTAAAGGATATATCGATAAGAGCACCGATATATACAGCACACAAATATTCTACTGCTCTCTGATGTATGTATGTATGTTCTTGCCAAAATATTACTGGCTCTACAGACATTAGAGAGCTGTGAACAGCACAGAGACGTGTTAAAAATAATCACACCTTTGTTCTTGGAAACACAAACCTGAGTGCGGTGTGACGCGTCGCACAAGAAGAAACATTGTTATTTGTGTAGCTGAGTTTGTATGGAGAAGGGGGGGCAGGGGGTATGTGCTGTGAGAGTTACCCCCACCATGTACTCCAGACACTATAGACCCTCTTCAGGAAAACACAATCCACGGCCAGACATTCATAATCCACACCACGTGCGCTGTCAGACACTGTAGCCCACATTGTAACGCCACAATCTACAGTCAGACATCCATAACCCACATCAAGTGACATTGTAACGCCACAATCTACAGTCAGACGTCCATAACCCACATCAAGTAACATTGTAATGCAACAATCTACAGTCAGACATACTAAAACCACACCTGTGCGCTGTCAGACACTGTAGCCTACATTGTAACGCCACAATCTACAGTCAGACATACTGAAACCACACATGTGCGCTGTCAGACACTGTAGCCCACATTGTAAAGCCACAATCTACAGTCAGGCACATTGAAACCACATCAATAAACCCTGTCAGGCACCCGGAAATCCTTCTGCAGAACTACAGAACCCACAATGTATTTGTCAGACGCCCGTCCTCATATTGCATACAACACACCTGGAAACCACATTGCGTTCCCGTTATGGCGAGCCCACAGTGTTAATTACAGACAACGAGCCTCAGTCTTTCAGACATCCACAAGTATAACATTATATCAGGCAAACACACCCACACCTATCTTGCGCACGTAGCTTGCTACCAGACACCCCAAATGTAACATTCTGTCAGAGGCGTGAAGGAACAACAGTGTGGCAGAAATCACAACATACTGTCAGACACCTGCAGCAACAACAGTGTGGCAGACACCCCAATCATCACAACATTCTGGCAGACACCTGCAGCAACAACAGTGAGGCAGACACCCCAATGATCACAACATTCTGGCAGACACCTGCAGCAACAACAGTGTGGCAGACACCGCAATCACAACATACTGTCAGACACCTGCAGCAACAACAGTGTGGCAGACACCCCAATGATCCCAACATTCTGGCAGACACCTGCAGCCACAACAGTGTGGCAGACACCGCAATCACAACATTCTGGCAGACACCTGCAGCCACAACAGTTTGGAAGACACCGCAATCACAACATTCTGGCAGACAACTGCAGCAACAACAGTGTGGCAGACACCGCAATCACAACATTGCGTCAGAAAGCAGCAAATGCAACTTTTGTCAGACACACGCAAACACACAGCTATGTCAAACACCCACAATTATAACATTCTGCCTGACACCCGTAATCACAATAATGGACACCCACAATCCTAACATTCTGTCAGACGCCTAAACCCAGAGCATCCCGGCGGACACGACCACAGCGCCCTGTTACTAGTCCATGACTCACAAGGTGCTGTTGGGGGCAGTGCCCCACAGTCGGCGCTATCAAATACAAACCTGAGCCCATTATATCTAGAAAGGCGCTACAACCTCGTGCAAAGCGCTGCTGCCAGCTGGGGGCACGTGGAGCTCACGTCATAGTTATGTCACATTGCAAACTAGTTTTAAAGTTCTAAAAGTTCAATGTCGAACATTCTTATCGTGAATTTGGGGCAGAAGACACATGTTTTATAAGTGATATTACTGACTCAACAACAGTGAGCAGTGAATAGGACGTGAAAGGAGTAGTGTGATAACCACGTGCAAGAGGAAAGGTGTGAGCGTGTTTCTAATATATGTCAATACAAATATCCCCTCCTTGTCTCCCATCCCAGCACTCATGGCGATCAGTTAATAATTATTTTAATGAACTCGGTGACAAAAACACATACAAAGAACGACGCGTTTCTACCAGAGTATCCATCCATCCGTCCGCCCGCCCGCCCGCCCGTCCGCCCGTCCGTCCGTCCATCCATCCATCCATCCATCCATCCATCCATCTATCTATCTATCTATCTATCTATCTATCTATCTATCTATCTATCTATCTATCTATCTATCTATCTAGAGAGACAGAGAGAGAGAGAGAGAGGGAGAGAGAGAAAGAGACAGAGAGAGAAAGAGAGACAGAGAGATAGAGAGGGAGAGAAAGAGAGGGAGAGAGAAAGAGACAGAGAGAGAAAGAGACAGAGAGAGAAAGAGAAAGAGCTAGAGACACAAAGAGAGAGGGGAGAAGAGAGAGAGAGCGAGAGACAGAGAGAGAGAGAGAGAGAGAGAGAGAGAGAGAGAGAGATATGTCCAGATCTACCTATCTAGACAACGGAGAGTCTTGTTTTTCCCCCTGTCCTCCATTTCACTATAGGATAATCACATTATATAGCACCAAAAATAATTCGTATTGTGTGTAAACGAACAGATGCCTGGGGCAGTGAGATGGGCTACTGTTGGCGGGGGGTGGGGGCAGTCCCTCACGCCCGGAGGCAGGCTCCCCCTTCACGCACTCTGCGTGTCTGAGTCCCCCACCGTCTGCGGCAGGCGTGACACTGTCAAGATAATGTTTGGGCAGTTTTTCTGTTTTGTAGTTATTTATTAAAGTGCTATAGAGCCACGAGTGCAGCATTGTCGACGTCTAGGTGCTTTCTATAGAAAGTGCAGCATTTCAAACAACCCTGCGTGCAAGTAAAACAAATGAATAAAAGAAAGGTTTTAGAAGGAGCGGCTCAGGGCAATTCATGATTGTTGGAAGAAATGGAAATTCTGCTTAAATTCTTGCAGGTTAGAACATTTTAATTTAATTTGGAAAACAAACTCAATAAACATATCACATCCAGTGAGCCAGAATAAACCAGTTAGCATTTCATTCTGAATTTAGACGATGTGGGCGCTCACTATATAATAAATGCTTCAATTTCTTTAGGCATCTCCGAGTCCTGTTACTGGGGGGATAGACGTGTGCACACTCCGCCCTTCTACCTTCATCTCTGGTCAAAGGAGCATCGCAGCTCGGTCACAACCTGATACTAAGGCTGTTCCAAAGAATGTTTCTCCTCGACAACGGACCACTCTCTCCGAGCACTAATATCTGCCCACACCCTGATCCTTGTATTGCTGCTGCCAGATCAGCGCGCTTTTCGGACTCTGTCTGGAGCCGCTGAAGCCAGAAACCTGGATTTCCCAGCGGACATTCGGGGACCCGCAAACCCTAATCCTGCCTGTATTAAGGGGTGCGGTTGTGACGAGCAGTGTGAGAGCAAGGAGCTTGTTACAGAAAATGTCTATTTTTAATACATATTTATGGTGTTTGTGCATTACACACACACAAATAAGCACACACACACATACATATTGATGTATATATATATATTCACTGAAAAAATCATAGGTTTCAGGGACGTTATAGTTAGTAATTAGCATTAAAAAAACCTTAGAAATTCACTGAAAAAACCATAGGTTTCAGGGACGTTATAGCATTTAAAAAACTTTAGAAATTCACTTAAAAAACCAAAGGTTTCAGGGACGTTATAGTTAGTTGGACATTTCACTCGTACAAAACCAGAGAAATTCGGCCGTTATAGTTAGTTGAGCTAACTATAACTTGTGCCCCCGCAATGCACTGCTCATGACGCCACATATTACATCACTCATAACATGGTCAGTGACATCACTGATGACATCTCAAATCTTTCCTCTTTACATTTTGAGTTTCCCCTTGCCCCTCCCCCATCACCTTGCAGAGTCTGGCAGCTCCACACAGCTAGGATGCAATAGTAGGGGGTATATGTACAAGAATTGCTGCTAACTAACACTAACGTTAGTTAGCGGCAATTTTCTTTCCGCCGCGTACCACTGAAAACTATCACCATGGTACTGACGTATTTACAATACATCGCTACATGGTGATAGTTTCTCATTGCGGTGGGAATTGTCAATGTAAAGACCTGCGTTACAGCGATAAAAATCTTGTTGCCAACGTGAAAAAAGTGACTGCCGACCAGTCGACAGTCAGAAAACACACGCTAATCCACGCAACGCCACTTTTTTCATGTTTCACAAGTAAATTAAACTACAAAAAGCTTGCGCAGTTCACAAAACACAAAATCAAAAAAAAACCTTAGAAGAAACATGGAGGAAGCTGGGCACAGTAATGCAGGAGAGAACAACTCCCCTAACCCCCAAAACAACCAGGAGGACCAGCCAGAGACACAGGGGAAGAGGAAGAGGAAAACCAGGCTCAGCCAGCAGGAAAATTAAATCCTGACTGCGGAGGTGACAGACAAACAACACCAGCTTTTTGTCAGCTCCACGGTGTCATTGGGGACAAAAAATGAAATATGGCAGTCCATTGTAGCCAAGGTGAATGCTGTAGCAGAGGTCAAGAGGACAGTGACCAACTGCAATAAGCGCTGGCATAATGCTGAGCACAAGACCAAGCAGAAACTGTCCAACAATCGCCAGGCAGCACTACAGACCAGAGGGGGGAGTTCAGCACCACAGGAGGAGCTGGATGCCTTGGAGGAACAGGTGTCTGCGGTCATATGTGAGGAGTCGGTGGTTGGAGTCCAGGGACAGGAGAGTGCTGAACATGACCAGCTACATCAGCAACAGGGTAAGTAACAACCTGGGACTGGGGGGGCGGGGTTAGGCAGCAAAGTCACTCATGTCCAACTAAATATCCCTCAGTGCACAACAACACTGTCTGCAGATCTATTTTCAGACACAATGGTCCCTGGGGGTATAGACACGTCACCTTAGCTATTGAATACATATAAAGACACATAATGGTGGTGTCACTGACTTAAAATTCTGCACATAAAAATAATCAAATATAGAGCAAAAATAATATACTTTAGTCTACAAAATAAGGGCAACATGAACAAGCAAAGGGGCATATTGACTGAAGAGGTGGCAGAGTGTCGCATTGGTCTCCTAGGCTCAACACCATGCTCAGCCAAATTGGAAACACAGGGCTGCATCTCATTGACAACAATATGATGCAGCCCCATGAACCACCATGCCCTGGGGCTAAAGTTAGCAGGCCACCACTGATGCCTGCACACACGCATCACTGTGCAGAGGTGCCTGTGTTGTGTGGAAGATTGTGTATGTGCAGTAAGGTCTCCCTTCATGGACATGTACAATCTTCAACTCAACTCAGACACCCCTGCACAATGCTTCATGTGTGCCGGCATCAGTGGTGGAGTCAATCCTGTAAGGAGAAGGCCTCACTCTGTCACTTCATTCTATCCATACTCCCCCTGATACAAGAAATACATCTGCAGTCCAACAATGCACAAGTGTCTCAACCCTGACTAAGAGCCATATTTCCTCCAGCTTGCAACATCTCACCATTGTAAATGCACATAAGTGCACGGGTCACTGGGTGAAAGGAATAAGGGGCAGTAAAACAGAAGCAATACCATCCCTGCATATCAACATGCATCAATGAGAATGTCATTTGTCAATGTGATTTTGCAACATGAAAATGGATCTACAATGTTTGGATCAGGGCAAATCAAGCATAGCATGTCATATCATGGGGCACATCAATCCTGATCTCAACTGCATGATTGCCCTACTCATGCCACAATAACAATTATGTGGCATTGCCAACAGCAAGGTGTGGTAACATGCAATCCACACCTCTAAAACGAGATAATCTTAAAAAGTTTGAAGTGGAATGAGTAGGGGTGACTCCACCACAATGCAGTGTACAGACACATAAATCATAGCTAATCTGCATTGACAACAATGTTGTACAACCTGCACCACTGTCACTACTAAACAGAGGACACAACTGGTGCAGCATATGTGTAGAAATTGGCCACTCACGTTTGGCATACTTGAAAACTGTAAAAAATTATTTACAACCCTAATGTCACATCAGTGATGTTGTACAATGATTCACTATCCTGCATGTAATAGGTGTTTCTTTTTAAAAATTGGGATTTGACATTGTCATGCAATCTGCTTGTAAACTGCTTAAATGCATGACCGTACTTGAGACACACATACAACAGCATCTCCCCTTTACATTGCAGAGGGAGAAACATCACTTCCTGTACAGCTGCCTGTCCCACTCTTCAATGAAGAAGATGAAGACATCTCAACCATCGACCAGGACACCCTCCAAGAGCTGCTCAACTCCATTGGCAGCCGATCTCCGGAAGCAGGAACATCCAGCAGCATTGTGGAAGCTCCACCCCCTGCACAAAACAACCAGCAGCTAGCACCTACAACCACAGCAGTCTCCCAGGACCTTGAGAACCCACTTCTAACATTTCAACGCTGTGCGGTAGAGGTCCAGTAGGAGATGGCTGGTCAGGTGCGGGTGGGGTTTGGCAGCCTGGTGGCCAAATTAGATTGGATCTGTGGGTGTCTCAGTCCCATTAGGGACCACCTAGAGTCCATCACAGGCACCTACAGTCTGCTCCATGCTCTCTAGCATTCCATGGCTGACATTTCTGGAGTACTGACTCAGAGACAAAAACAACTGTCCAGTCAAAGTGGCTCCAGCAATGTCACCAAGGAGTTGCGTCAAATGAGAATGATCATGGAGAACATGGAGTGGATGCAGGCTTCACACTTGGCAGCCATGGCTGCATACCACAGAGACGTTGCTGGAGTCTTGCAAGCCCTGCAGCTTATCATCACTGCAGTACTGTCTCAAAATCTGGCACAGATGAATGCTGCTGCACCTTCAACATCCACATCTCACCCCCCTGATGTGTCACAGCCTCACAGTGCTCCAGACAATCCTCCATCATGCACACGGGAGGCTCATGACACATCAGAGGAGGAAGATGTAGATGAATCAACAATCTTGCGAAAACATCAGCGGTAGCATTCATCTCCCAGTCAAATGGACTTTTTCTGCTTGGAACTGTGCCTACCATCATACCTCGGGACATCAGCTTCCACTGTCCCTGAATGACTCAGCTACACTCACCTTGGACTTTAATGTGGACTGCCAATTTTTGCACTGTTCCCAATGACACTTCAATCAGCCTGCTGACTGAACTCTGCCTCTTCCTCAACATGTCTCTGGACATGTCCCCCCCCCCAAGGACTCTGTCTGACCCCCCACTGTTCATTCACACAATGGGGTGTTGTTGCACAAAGAACTGGGCCAGTCTGCTACCTCATTTACTGCACATGTAAATAAAAATAATTGAGTCACTAAGATGTGTGTTGCCTGTGACCATTTATGTTTAAATGTGCCAATAATGCATGTTCCAGTTAGCCATTACTACTAATTAAGGAACATTTGGCAAAGGGAATAAGCTTACTCTGTGTCCATGCTAGGCATTATGAGGTCCAGAAACGTGTGACTCAACTAATGCTCAGATCTGTAAGACAACACTGTCTCAACAACCTAAAAATACTCCATGCCTATGATGTTGATCGTGACTTTGAAAAATACTCACGTCAGTGTAAAGCCACATGAAGTGTCTCAAAAAAATAAGTTACAAATATATACTTAGAAGAACTACCGATAGTCAATGTGGAGGACAATGTTTGAATAGATGTGTGTCATGGCATGACATGTAAAGACAGTTCCCTGAACATGTCACACATTCAGAATAATTCTATCTAGCAGAAATAAGAGGAATAGTGTAGGAAAGCATAGGTCAAAAATTGTTACTGGTTCAAATCCGTGCGCAGGTTTGGTGTAACACACATCAGAACATCCCTTGCCCAACACTTGCCAATTCGTTCACAGTGTTGCCCACAATGTACAAGGCTGGGTAGAAACATGTAAAGAGGCGTTAGGATGACTTGTAAATAATGCAAAGCATACATCCCCTGCACTCCCACGTGGAAAGTGAAGCTGTCGTGGGGACCGGTGTAATCAAAGATGTCACAAAGTATCCTGACACCATACCCACAGCATTCAACCAATGCTGTGCAGTGCACAATGCCCACAGTGCATCCTGTGTAAATCTGTACTTGCCAAATAGTCTCATATGGATAAATATTTTTCAGACCACTCAAAAACTCTTTTCCTAACTGAACTTTATTACCCTAAACATCAATCAGTTTGGTTCAAACACATTTCAAATGATGATTGATGGTAGCATGTCCCTTGAAGATTCTGTAATTACATTTGTAGGCATTCAAATTGATTGTGTGGGGATGCATCTTTCGTAAACCCCTACCAATTCAACAGGATATGTCCACACAGCAAAAAAGAATGTAAGCACAAAGCATCAACCATTGGCAACTTATTCTTACACACAACAATCTTAAAAAAACTAAACTAATGATACTGACTAATCCTAAACTACACTAACCTAACTTGTACTAATTTAACCTTCACCAAACTAACTAGCTTACCTAAGACTATACACATAACAACATATATTAAACATCGACTAACCTCCCCCTTATGGCACATCCAGGAACGGCACAAAGACACCTTAACCTATACATCAACTAACTAAACATACATACTAAACAATGTTATATGTTTTTGTATTTTTTATTGACAAGTCCAAAAATACATCAACCCTCCACCCTAAGGAAAAGGAAACTTAACCAAAAGCACTAAAAAGAGAATATCCAAAAAGTAAAAAGCTAACTACACCTAACATTATACTAGCCCTACACTAAATATATACTTAACACTAACTAACTACTTATTCTATGAAAAGGATGGTAAATAGGTGAAGGGAAACGTGGGACTGTACAGAGTGGGAAACTAAACATTCATTGCACATCATTAGGGGAGCCCCAGGGCCCCCTCAATGTCCATGAGGTGTCCCTTAATATCATCATTGTCCCGTTCAAGTCGGGCCACCCGAACGTTCAAATTGAACATGAGCCTCCTCTCCCTCTTTGTGAGGACAGACCTCTCTCTGTGTCCTGCAGGTCTTGAGGATGTCCCCGGTTGTGCGCTCTGTGAGGGGGCTAGAGTTTGTGTCGAAGAGGTAGGTGCCGCACGTGGAGCAGGTCTTGATGGTCCTGGTAAAGCTGACCTTTTCTTTTGTGTGCCACGATGTAATCCTGATGGGCCAGGGATTGGCTGGGAGTGGCTCTGGTGTGTTGTGGAGGCAGGCAGGGTAGCGTGTTGTTGCCCACCTTTCTTAGTGCTGTCTGATATGGACTTTCACCTGTCAGAAGCCCTCTCCTCACGGTACCTCTTTGCCATTGCGTGGAATCCCTTTGCCACATGCCTGAGGTGAAGGTAACGTTCCTTCTGCTGGAGGAACAGATGCTGCTCCTCTGGTGACATGTTGTCTGAAAAATAAAAATACATGTCATGTTTCCTGACTCCAAGAACATGATGGCATTAGGCATAATTGCCACACCAAAAACTAATGAGACATATGTTCCATGAACATCATCAATAACAACACGCAACAACACACATAACCTGAAAAATCATAAACACATCATAGCCAGAATCAGAATAAGATGTTCATGACAAAAGGGTAATTTCTGTGCTTGGACAAAGCAGGCACAGAGTGCAGTGACAACAGTTGTAGAATTGAAGTTTGCAATTTGGCCGTGCAAATAAACAACGATCGAGTCCAACAGGGGGAGTACAGTAAGTAGGAAGTATAACAGGCCCATAACAGACCCTGCCATTCCAACTACACAAAGACTGTAGGCTGCACAGTCTGCAATCATGTCAGATGACTAATCACAACAGTGTTAGTCATGTAGTAAATTTGAGGAAATGGAAATTCATTGTATTAGGGAGCCCTTGGAGGTGTCACCACAGCTACACAACCTGATTAGATCATGTACACATTTACTTGCCAATCTGTGGAACAATGCATATAATTTGATATGCATGCAAGGAAAGAGGGCATATGTTGCATGAAGCATTGTGTACCAGTATTAACCAGGTCTGCAAATTTCTGTGCAATGACCCAATGAGACAGCAAAGCTGCTACATGTCAACCACACATTTGGCTGCACTGCTTTTCAAACAGTGGCAGTGTAAACACATTTATGCAAGTGCTAAGGAATGCACCCTCACCCAACAGTGTTATGTTGTCTGATTTAAGCGCATGTTAGTCAATGGTATGCAAGGATCACCATCATGCACTTGATCCGTCAGTGAACTATTGTGTTTTTCATGTGTGACACACTCTGATGACCAACTTGTAACATGTGAATTGAAGAACTGTTGAGCATGTCACCGTGAAGAGCATATTCTAAACATATTTTACAAAAGAAATAGGTATGCAGTTCCTAAGGGGGAGAGAAAGGTAGAAGGCGAGATACTAAGCAGGAAAAACACAGGTATCTAACGAAAGGAGGGAAGGGAAATCCTTCCTTTAGGAATGAGGGCCCTCACACACCCAGCCAACTGGGTGTCATGCGTCATCATCGGGCATGCTCCTCGTCGGGTTGGTGCTGCAATACCCGACGGGCACCCTATGCAGGGGCTCTTTGGCGAGATCTTTTATTCCTTGCCGTTTGTTGAAGTGGGTGTAAGGGGCCTAGGGAGTGTAGAAGTGCAGATGTGTAAGTCAAGTAGACCTTGTGTGTTAAAACAGGGAAATGGAATAGTCAGGCAAAATAATTTTAATGATCCTGCCTTCCACCCTGATTAAAAAATGGAGTGGCGACTCTCTGCAATGATGCTGCAGTGTGTTGCGCTCAATCTCATGCGGTCGACATGTTTCTTGCCTATTAGTCAGGTGGATCTAGCGGCAATTCCTCAGGACCTAGTGAAAATGTGATATGTCTACACTAAAAACAATGGCAATGTGGTGTGTTAACCTAATTTTACCATAAGTGGCACCAAAAGGTGTGGTACCTGTCGATGCAGTGGCCAATCTATAAACTAATCACGACTGGCCCCATCAAATCAGAGCATGTAATGGACACGTTAAGGTAACGAGTGTCGTTAGTGTTGCGCCCAGGTGGCGGAAGACCTACCCCGCAATGCCTGCTGAAACAGGGTCGGAGCCCCGATCCACTGTGTAGCCACTGGCCGGGATGACCGGTCCGTGTCGATGGTCCTAAGTGAGGGTGAAACCAAGGGGAGAGCCAGTTTAAGGGAAAATCGGAGGGGGGGGGGGGGTAGCACTGCCCTGAAGAGCGGTATGGGCCATGTAAGAGGCTTACCGTGGTCTATTGTCAGAAAGTTATGCACTCACTTAGGACCATCGATACGGATCGGTCATCCCGGCCAGTGGCTACACATTGGATCGGGGCTCCGACCCTGTTTCAGCTCCTCCCAAGGTCCTAATTGCCTTACTGCTAGGTAAGCTTGCTTTCACCACAGCGGCTTCTCTGACACAATCTCTCTCGACCACTCAGCGTCTCATTTCCCCTTTTTCACCACCAGGTACCCACAGTAACCACCAGTACCTTGCACCTCTTAGACGCTTTTCCTTGCAGAACATTATCAGTTGTTCCCCCCACCTGGGCAAGCTACGCTGCCCTTTGACGTGTGCCTCCTGCTTCCATCAGGTAGGCTCTGCTACACCCTCCGCGCACCTCCACCCTGCCATGCGCACCGCCTCCCTGATCCCATCCCTCCCTGATCTCTCCTCCTTTTCCTCCCTTATACAGCACCTTCTATCAGGCAACCCAGTCCTGAAGATGATCCTGAGTAAATAGGATCGAAACGTCGTCGACCATATAGCGCAAACCGTGGCGCAGTTTCTACTATGGTTCACACAAATGTCTAGCCAATTCATGATCAACTATTGTAAATAATCTTGGATGAACCATATATTTCTGTACATATATATTTTTTCACTTTGTCACTTTGCGCCTTCCGCTGCTTCCTCACTTGTCACGAGCACAATAGTGCACCAAGTTCTTTTTGGGTTGCCCTGGCAATTCGTGCCCACAGTGTTGATATAACTGTTCTGTTTAAATTGTTGTGCACTTTCTAAAAACATTCCACGAGTCTCCCTTCTCCGTTTTGTAATGTCTTGTACATGCATTTATACTTGCCTCCTTCAATGACACCGGTTGAGACATAGTTGTTAGTTTATCCCAATAAATCTAGGCACCGGAACCTAGATTTGAGGTCTCAAAATGTCCGTTCAACAATGGCCCTTGTGCGTCCCAGTGCAACGTTGTAGTTGCTCTGGGCCTGTGTGTCTGTCACTTTGATGGGCGTCATCTGCCATGGCGAGAGTGCATATCCTTGATCACCTGAAACAGATTAAAGAGATATGTGTCCATTAGTATTTGTGCTTGCTGTGTTTGCAGAGTGCCTTTTTAGGTGTGTGTGCATTGTGGAACTTTGTACTTTCTGGTTTGTCATGTTGAGTTTCCAACAATTTACCAGCATCACTGAAATTAACTTGCCTATACTTGACAGCCTACACATTGCCATGTTGTCATTGTCCGGGTCCTGTGTATTACCTCCATGTTGTGACTGTCAGGATGTATGGGTCACGAAAAAAGTAAATGATAGTTTCTTTACAGGCCCGTTGCATAAACAGAAAGTTACCTGTGCACATATTGTAGAGGGTGCACCATTGGCACATGTGCCTGATTAAACAGCCACCTTGACTTTTTGATGATTACTATGTTGGAACATCATCTAGGTACCTCATTGGGAGGGATTGTGCTGAGGGTAGCTGAGAGTGAAAATCCTAGTCTGCTAAATGTTGAACTCATTGTGGGCTCTTTACATCCACCTTGCCCCCAAGGTGGGTCAGTGTCTGAGTGACAGTGGCACTGCTATCTGGTGCACTTGGCTTACTGGGACATGTGAAGACAACATACATGTGCATTGATGTCCTTGTGCATGAGTTGACTTAGACTCTGCATGTATGCATGTTGGGGTAATACACATCAATTTTGCCCTTTGTGTGTCTGTTCCCAATGAACACACATTATAATTTCTGATTTTGTGCATCAGATTGCTACACCTCACCAGGGGAGACATGTGGATGCACGACATGTGGTGAGAATGTGATTTGGATAGTTTGTATGCTCTTCCTATGCATGCTCCATTTTGCCACAACACAGACTGATCTTTAAACAACTTTGGTGATTATTTGTGTGCAGTTGGTGCTCCCTTCATGCAGCACTACTTGCAGATCCATGATGCAGGTACACCGGCTGCATGGTGCATGGCTGACTGTGTTTTTGCATGTCAGCTAATTGTGCACTATCACAAGTGAGAGCAGGGTGATCTGTCATCTTGTTGTACATATGGTACATGTGTTGATTTCAAGATGTATGTAGCACAGCAGAAGCATATGTTCTGTGTCATGTACTTCATTGATTATTCACATTTTTGTCTGAGGAGTTCTGCAAAATCTATATTCCAAGGGTGCCATAGTGGTTTGTGGGAGATTTTCTTGGCTACTCCCTTGTTGGGCTGTTTTACATATGTCTTGAATATTTTGCATTGTGTGCTTGTGTATATTGTTTGGACCTGTTCCAAAGTATGTCGTATTACATTGGCTACATGTGCATTCTCACATATTTGAGCTACATGCTTGTGTACTTGAAGTGTGTGGTGTGTTCAGATTGTACTTACCAACAAGCAGTCCATTTCCATATGTGCCATTCTCAAACCGCTGGTTGATGATCGATTGGTGAAAGATGTAGGAGTAATGCACACTCCCAGGGAACTTAGTGACAACATTGATGAACAGGCCCAGGTGGTATACAATTGCCTGAACGTTCCTTGAGTGTGTGTGTTCTTCCTGTTCCTGTATATATGTGCAGTGTCTGCAGGAGGCACAAGTAGAACATGGGTGCAGTCAATTGCCCCCAACACATGCGGAAACCCAGCATTGTCATAGAAGTCTTGCTTGTTGTCAAGTTGTTCCTGTGCAGTGTTGGGGAAGTGTAGGTGCTGTGGCGTCAGGCTGATAATGGCATCCAAGACATTTGGGAGGAACCTGGAGAAGGCTGACTGTGAGACTCCACCCACTCTGGCAGTGGTTGGTTGGAAGGTACCAGAGGCCAACATGTGCAGCACTGCAAGTAGCTTTGTCTGCGGAGGGATGTTTGTGCAGCGCTGTGATCGTGCCAGCAGCCTTGGCGCTATCTGTGTGAGTATGCGTAAGATGGAGGTCCTTTTCAGCCTGTAATGGGCTATCACATCCTCTGGCCGGAGGTGTATTAGGGTGATGCGTTGGCAGTAGACCCACTCTCTTCTTTGGCCCTGCCTCTGTGGTGGTACTGGTGGTGGTGGTGGTTGTGGTCTTCTTGGAGCTCCAAGCTGCAAGAGTAGTACCTCCATAGCATCATTAGGTAAGCAAATGAGGGTCTGGGTTAGTGTCCCTTCTGTACAGGTGTGTTTGCATAATTTTTTAGATCAGCTTTTTTCTGGTCTTAAAATCCAGCCGCTAACTGGCCTTAGCAGCAGTTTTTTTTAAGTATCGCCGGACCGATAAATCATTGTAAATATCGCAAAGTAGGGTTAGCGGCAATTTTTACACAGGAACGCCCACCTTGCATCTCATTTTCGTTAAGTCCCGCTAACAGAAGTAGCGATCCTAAAAATGCACGTTTACGCCGGAAAACTGGCGCTAACTGTGGTTAGCGGCAACTTGTACATACGGCAATAAAAAAAAAGCTGCCATAACGTCAAAAAATTGACGCTACGGCGGCGTTAACTCCTTGTACACATGCCCCTAAGTGTCCTAAATCTGCTGCTCTGCTGGTTTCTAGTTTTCAGGAGTTGATCGAAGTACAGTAGGCCGTGTCCATGGCCCGCTCAGCTATGGGTCCAAGTTTCCTCCATTACATCGGTCGCAGGCACTAAGTAAGACTGCAGTTGATGCCTGGTGTCTCGTGCTTCGTGGCCCCATGCAATGTAATTCTGCATTGCACTCCTGAAGAGTAGTGTCGGCCCTGGGTGAGCAGGTTGTGGCGGAGCTCTAGCAAGATACTGCCATCAGCCTCGGCTTCTGGAACTACTGGCCTTCAATGAGAGAGGCGAGGTGAGAAAATTTTAAATATTCTGCAATTAAGGGGACGATTCCGATCTCGGGCGGTAGTGCTCCGAATCGGATTCGGATTTACCGGATCCGATTCGGAGCCCTGTTTCCCGACCGAATCTTACGCGGGTCCGGCCGAGCGAGTACGATGCAGGCACCCGCGAAATCTCCGACCGACTCGAACGCGGCTTCGACACGCTCCGACCGACTCGCATGGACACGACTCGCACCGCGCTATGGAGACGTATCCCGGCCGGGTAAGTACGATGCGCGCCGCGAGCAGTCCGACCGACTCGCGCCATCTGGCTCAAAAAAGCTGTCGGAGCCGGACTTTGGGAGTCCGCGTCGGACCCCCTGTACGCCGTAGGCGCGCGCGAGTCGCACACAGGGGGACCCATGGGTCCCCCTACCTGTGCATGTACGCCGCGATGCGCATCGACGCAAACCTGCTGTAGGGGCGCCCTTGTCCGCCTCGCACCCATTGAGTCAATGGGAGCCCGCGTACGCGTTGTACGACAGGCTCCCATTGACTTCAATGGGAGTCCGACCGACTCGAGTCCGATGGCATGCGTGCGCATAGTACTCGTTCGGTCGGACTGCCAGAGTCCGATTCGGTCGGAAATCTCTCTGGGTCCGGCTCGGTCGGAGAGATTTCCGGCCCGAATCGGAATCGGCCCCTAAGTCTAGATAAGTCTGGTCCTATCTTCAAAAACTGCAAATGGATTGCCTTCCAGTACTCATTTGTGGCTCTTGATAATGCTCGACACTGCTTTTCACGGGTTTTTCCTGTGCCTTTCTGCTGCAATTAATCATTATCCTCTGTTCGCAAACGGGACGTGCTTGAAAGAAATACAAACAATAAACCATCGGTGAGAGAAACATAAAAAAAATGTTTTGCTGTGGCATAAACTCTCGGCAAAAAACTATAATGCTACTAAATTCTTGTGGAGGTCACTAAATGCATTATTTATCATCAGTCTCAGACCATTACTGATAACTTCATAAATAACTCTCTTTCAGTTTCTTGCTTACTGATTTCAAGCCGCCCATTTAATGGAAAAAGTATCAGCGCTTGCTGCTGGAAGACTGTTAAATTGCAAAATTAACAAAGGGCTTTTTATTTCGAAATTGGTATAAAGAGTACTTCTATTCTGTGGCGTGCCTGTGTAGGGTACTTTCTGCTAACCATTTATGCTCAACACAATGCATATTTAAGATGTCGAGGAGTAACAAAAGGCGTAATACTGACAGTGCTTATTTAACTTAGTTGATAATAAAGAAATGTACACTCATTTTGTCTTCACACTCATAATTGTGTATAATGTCTCAATTGTCTCTAATTTTACCTTCTAGTTTTAATCAAATACACTCTTCTTAGATGCAGTTTAGCTTCCTTTAAGGCGGCAGAGAATGATTATAGGTGCTGGGCTGATTTACAAAGCCAGAATTCTACTCCTATAGTTTCCCCCCTATATTTGGAGTACATTTCTGTTTTGTTCGGCATTTACAGATAGATTTAGTCTTGGAAATCTTCGACAGTCAGAATAATCCAGGAGTTCTTCACCCCGTGCTAGCTGATTTATTGATGGATATTTTCCTTTAGGCAATAAATCCACAAGAATAAGTTATAAAAAATTGCATTTTCACATTTAACTTGTTTTGTCTACAAGTAAAATATTTTTTTTCCTGTTGCTAAATCCCATCCTACTAACCCCTATAGCATTTGGAGATATTCCATTGCACCAGTATTGTTAAGGAGAAACTGTACTAGAGATTCCAGGGTGGCAATAGCCATACAAAATGTTAGGGAACTTTTCGTCATTAAATAAGTACCTAGCTTTCTTCAGTGTGCGGTCCTCAACTATTCTAGTTCATTTTTTTTTAAGGAGTGCCATACCCCAATGCAAAGATGCGCTGTGAACTCCAGGTAGGCTTCCAGGTCAGTGGCGTCTCGCATAGGGCGTGCTGCGGGGCGGCGGGGCGGGGAGGGGCAGGGTTGGGGGCAGTAACTCGGACATACGACGGAACGGAGGAAAGTAATATTACGTTCCTCCGTTCTGTCGTACTGTATGAGTTTCACTACTCCCCCCACCCTGCCCCTCCCCTGCCCCGCCTCACCGCCCGCAGCACGCCCTATGCGAGCCGCCACTGTTCCAGGTAGATATTTCTTCAGAGATAAACTCAATGCGACGGCCAGAGCAGAGAAAGCATCAGCAACTTCCAGAGCTATTTCAAAACACAATATTCTATAGCCTTCCCCGCTCACCTCCCTACAATCTAGAACCACAGCCCAACACAAGCTCACTGTGCACATGAACTGAATAAAACACTTTTGTAACAGCCTACTGAGATTGCATGATCCTTCCTACGAAGTGGCATTGGCAACTTTGGTACATTTAGATCATTCATAAACTAATGAATGAATGAATGACTTTTTTTTATTGCACAATTACTTAAAATCATTTGCAATATTTTCTAAATAAATAAAACATTCGTTAAAATTCGCTAGAATTCACACTTAAAATGATGAACAGTGTCTGTTCTTCCAAAAGGGCATTTGCATGTATGACTCCCATAAAAATATCTCTTAGCAACCATTAGTTTAAAAGTTAATGGCATGCCAGTTCCTAGTCTTGATGCCCTCGGATAGCAAGAAGGAAAAACGATGGCAGCCTCCATTCGAAATGCCAAATTGTCTAACTGCTTCGAGGCTTAAAGTGCCGGTGTGCCTTTTAAAGCATATTAAAGTTTGTGTTGTAGCTCCCTGACAGGCCTCTTCGCTTCATCGTGTTGCTTACTTGTTGTTCATAAAATAAACTACTGGAGAGCCAAAGCGAGTGAGATGTACTTGAAGAGAACACTCAAGGAAAACTCTAAAACAGAATAAAATGGTTTTAATTTAGGAAGTTAATTTTAACAAGATTCACTATGGTCATATCAGTACTGATTTGAAGGCAGGGCGACCAATGCCACCAATTTTGCCGATTCTGCATTTACGGGGTTAAATGCAGCTGCTACAGAAAGCTTTGTGTGCCTAGCAATTTTTAGGTGATAATAATAATGGCAAAATAACTATGGTGATTAATGTACTCTCTGGAGAGATCATTGTTTTGTTTATCACGGTTCTAACTTATAATGTAGCACAGAGGGTTAATGTGCCTGCTGCATATCACAATGTGTAATTTAAAGATCACAGACTTGTTTTTTATGTAGATAGCTTATCTGGTTACTGCTTTTGTCACAGAGATCATTTTGTCATATGCAGTTTACAAGTTACAGAGATCATTTTGTGATTTGCAGTTTACAAGTTATGAAGGATATTATTTTAAAAATGAACATTTGACTTACAGACCATGTTAGAATTGCACCTTAGAATGCGTTCAAACTGCTGTAGAATGTTTTCACATAGAAAATAACACATAGAAAAAATGTGCCTGTTTTATAACATGAACAAATTATATTCAAATGTATTATTAATTTTGTAAATAGTTCATTGATTAATCATATGCAGGGTAAATGTGTAATACTTAAACGTATGTGAAATTATATAAAATACATTTTTGTACCAGGCTATCATTCTTAAATGTGCCTGTTTAGTTAGGCCTAAAACCATTTCTTTTCATTCTTGTTCATAGCTAAATAGATGTTTATTTAGAAAATTGTGCCTAGCACTAGCAACTTGCTTAAGAATGTGCTGACTCCAAATTCATGTTTCTTGAATTTCATCACACCATGTAAGGTCACTTATCTTAACACAATGAGCTGCTGTGACTACATGAATAAATAATGATTTTGATATATTTTATGAATGCTTTACAGAATATTATTGCTAGTTTGCCCCATCATATCCGACTTACTTTGTATTCACAATGTACATAGAGTGCATCTGTTAGCTTAGGAAAGAAGGTTCTCATGAGAACTTCCCTCCATGTAGCAAAGTCCTGAAACAGTGTTTTACACTATAACAAGAATGTTTACCATGGGAATCAGGAGAAGCATCGGAAGTTGATGACACCATTGGAAGAGCGGTTTCCATTGGATGAGAGGAGCTAACGCCTAACAAGTTTTGATACATTATTGTGTGACTTTATATTAATAAGTGTTCCTAGCTAGTTAGAGTAGAATCAGAATGAGAAGAACATTATCTTAGACTCTGGCTCAGATCTTTTTATCCTGCCTCAGAACTCTTCTACCGAAGAGTTGCTCCTTTACTTCTCTTGCCGACAGCTACTGCTAAAGGTGACTTTAATCTTCCTTTATTGAAAGACCCTTCCCTGATCAATGCTACAGCAAAGATCATTCTGTTAAAGCAGTTGCAACCACAGCCGTAGGGAACTCGGCTGAGTTTCCAGAACAGCTCTTTATGGAAAGTTCTTCTCATATTCGAAATCTTGCTCTTTTCTGAAAAGAACTCCTCATGGGTTCTATTTAGGGTAGATTAGGTTCCTAGTTTAGTGACAATTTCCTTTATAGAACACTCTGAATTTATTTATGCTGTCACTAATCAACCTTTTTATGAATATTTCTGTAAAACGACTAATCTGAATAAAGATGACAACATCTCTACTAATTCTTTAGGATAAATAAAGGTGTTGAAAGTTCTTCAACCTCTCATCATTGACTGAACATTAATTTGACCGTTGATGATGTATTCAAAGTTTATGTCTTCATTCTAGCCTTATTCTAACACAGTGGCAAAGGTCCATTGACCTTTTTCAAGAGCCATCAGGATTTTCCAAAGGACGAAATCTGTAAATTGGGTGTTTAGACTTAAATACCATTCTTGGCTAATCCTCAGGCTCCACAGTTATAATCCTTCTACTTTATGATAGTGAGGTATGAACCAGCACGAGAGAGCTCCAGTCAAATGGCAAGGCATAGGTTTAGAATCTTATTGTTTTTTCCTCAATATTTCATTATTGTAAGGGTGTTAAACAGTGTTCCTTTGGATAACAGTTAATTCTTATAGACGACTGGGACAATGTTCAAATTAAACCTGGAGCGTGTCACATTTGTGCCAAGGAAGGCCACTAGCAAAACATTTGTAGATTTAATTTGAATATGTTTAAAAATGAGTTGCAAATGGTTCCTCAAATGCAGCATAATATGAATCAGATAGCACAGAAAGGCATGATGCAGTCAATGGCCCCAGCCCTACTGGCCTCTTTGCAAAACATACAGAATGTAAGGCAATTCAATAGGAATATACCTTCAGCCCCAGTCGTACAACAATCTATGCAGAAAAATTTGTCAAGATTTCAACCAAGTTTTAAATTTCAGCAAAAACATTCAGTGATTAATGACAATTTTTAGCTACACTCGGCATTCCTCCAGGACCAAGTTAAACACAATGACGGTGCCTGAGAGAGGAGGAGGATTGCATGCCTGGTGCAGTCCTAGAAGTAGACCAGAATGCCCCCTTATGGAAAGAGATGGTAATGGCCATCCAGTAGCGTTTGTGATTGATACAGGTGCCACCCGATCCTCTGTTAGACCAGTGAAAGCTCCCAACCTACTAATCTCGGGAAAAAAAGTCCAATTTCTATGATCTTTGAATAAACAAGTGACTAATAAGTTGTCAGCAAATGTCCCAGTTGAAATTGGTTCAAGTATTAATAATCATGAGTGCATAATTAGTGAGACAAGTCTGGTGAATTTGTTGGCTCAAATTCTTTTGTCCAAGTTAAATTGCGTAATTTACTGCACACCGGATGGTGTATGCATTCAGACAGAGGATGGCAATGCTGATTTAAAAAAATCAAAATCACAACAAACAAAATTGAGAATATTCCCAGTTCTAACAACAGGGGATTTACTTCCAGATGTAAGGGACACTGTGAGAAAGGAAGTTTGTGATTTTTCAGGAAAAGATATTGGCTTGATGAAACATGCAGAACCAGTTCAGATTACTGTAAACCCGTACACAGTGTATCCCTGCACTCTTCAACAATGGCTTAGTCATGAAGAAGAGGAATCACTGCACCTGCCATTGATGAAATGACTGAACAGGGAATTTTGAAGGAAGTGCTATGTAACTCGGCTACAATGGGCTTCAAAATCCAAGTGGCAAATGAATGATCATTTAATACCTGTTTAAAGTAAATTATATAGTGATTCCATGCTGTCCCATGGAGCAAAATCCAGCAGTGATTTCTTTTTAAACTCCAGCAGGTGCAGGATGGTGATTGATAGTGTTCAGCCTTTTACTCAAATAATTTTCAGGAGGATAGTCAGTAACGTTTTGCATTCAGGTTCCAAAATAAAGTCCTCATTTGATATATACAGAGCGTACCTCAATATTTTTGCAAATATGCGAAAAAGATTTGGAAAGCTTGAATTGGCCTTGTGCTTCAGTACTAATGCAGTACATTGATGATTGCACCTAAAACACAAGAGGGCTGTAAGTTGGACACACTTGCTTTACTAAATCATTTGGCTGAATATATGCATAAATTGTCCACTATTAAAATGCTGTACCATCAAAAGGAAGTCATTTATTTGGGGCACCAAATTGAGAAGGGAGTGGGTAAGGTGTGCAAAGAATGCATTTCTGCAATTCTGAGAATGAATCCGCTGAGTACACAAAGAGAAGTGAGAATGTTTCTAGGAATGGTGGGCTGCTATCATCAGTTGATTCCAAACTATTCCTTGATGGCAAAGCCTCAACAGCTGGAGTCTCCAACCTTTTCTGTCGTGGGAGCTACTTCTGATCAGTAAAAATCATCATGAGCTCCTGAAGGCCAAGCCACTCACAAAGTGTTACCAGATACCCCCACACCCAGCTTCATAATGTCCACAGAGCCAGATACTATGGTTTGAACAAAATACTTTGACTAGGATCACTATGCAAAGGCTGCCATGTGTGTCTTTGAGAGCATGATTTTTGGGGTTGTATGAACATGTGTGCATATGAAAGGGATATGTGTATGGGTGAATGAGAGTCTGTGTCATATGTATTTGTGGCACAGGAAACACCTTTCGCCATTACATCTATTACACAAACATGCAACCATTTTTTAAAAGTTGGAGAAATTTAAAGTGTAATTTTTTTTTCATAATATGGAATATATTTGAAAATTAGACTGAAGAGTTAGCTTTATGTTTATATGGATTCCTTAAAACTCATAATTTAAATTTCATCCCATTTCAAAGTGTCACATTTAAAAACAGCGGGCATCTTGCACCAAGTGGCCTGTAGACACAATCCCATATTTATGACAGAAAAAATACAGCCATTTCTTTAAATGGGATGAACTTAAAATGAAGAAACATGCTTCATAAAATATTAGCACAAAATTGGCTGAATTGAAAGTGGAGAAAAACGTTAAGACTTTATGTTTCATAGAAATATTTTTCTACAAATTAAATTTCTCCCATTAAAAAAAAATCAGGATTTTTAGTTATAAATATGACACAGTGTGTACTGGTCACTGGGAGCAACAGCCTGCTGATTGTAAATGCACACTTTGAAATGGGAGAAAATTCAAATGAAGAGTTAACTTAATCATTAAGTTAACACTTCATTTAAATTTTCTCTCATTTAAAAGCATTCAGAAACATAATTTTGTTCTCATGCCCCAATATTGAGTTCACAAGGGCTTTTATTTAAGAGCCTCAATGCTTCAGTTCTTCACCTTTGTTCCCTACCCTGGGTCATAAATCTGACTCCAGCACTCTTCATTATCATGCTCTGCTATCTGCAGCTGATGATAATAATGTAAAGGGTAGTGCTTGGCACCTCCTCCACCGAGCTCTCTGAGGCCTGTGGACCCCATGTCCCCAGACTGGTTTATTCAAAGAAGGGGCACAGGACCCCATCTCTGGGCCCCTGCCAAAGAAAAGAAGAGGGGAAGCACCAACACACCTCCATGCACAGAAGAGGAGAGGGGTCCTGGACCTCATCTCCGGGCCCTCATCAAAGGGAGACCACAGGGAGCACTGTTGCACCCTGCCAATAGCAGTGGGCTCACTCCCACTCTCTATGCCTGTGTCCGGGGGAGCAGGGTGGCCCCTGTCAGTGCAACACCCTGCCCGCATGGAACGGGCAGAGAAAATCCTGGTGTCTAGCTTCTGTGCTGACAATGAAAGAAGCTGGCCGGGTGGGGGCAGGACAGGGCAGCCAGGTGTGGGCTCTAGGTTCTGCCCCAAGGAAAAGCACAAGTCAAGGTATCCAGTAGAACCTGACACCCCCAACAAAAATAAGAAAAAGAGAAAAAGTAGTTGTGGAGCAGGAGTCCCCGTACACCACAAAGAAAAGCTGTGGTTGGACTGCATAATTAAAATGCACACTCCCAGGCGGTAGCACCCCATAATGCCCTGCGTGGCTTCAGCTTTGCATAAAGGTTTGCTGTATGTGGTGATTCCAGGATGGCCGGGGCACCGCAAACATTAAAAAGAGAGTGTGGGAGGCTGCATGTGTGGAGCAGTTCCCCCCTAAGAAGTTTTCAAAAGTGATCCTACATCCACAGGGTCAAAGAAATTATGGTCCCAGGATTTTCCCCATTGTTTTATAGCATGCCTAAGGCTGGAGCTTTTGCTCTTTAGCTGGGAGTGCAGCGCTCTCTATAAGTTTTGTCTATGGCTGTATTTTATGTAGCCTGAAGGGGTATAAAAGAACATAGGCACATGTTTATTATAAATGCTTTTTTAACCATATGTTGCTGACAGTAGTTTTTGATAAAATTTGAAATGGTTTATTGATAATAATGATTATATTGAAACATGGTTATGATTATGATTAGATAATGATGGGTTTCTTAACTTGTGGTAATTGGTCTTTTTAATAAGGTGACCTTTGACAAAGACCAATACGCTTGCCTTATATGTTATTGTGATGACCCCTGGCAAAGCCAATAGGCCTGCTTTATTTAAAGTGATACCCCCCTTTAGTGTGATAGTTGTTATCAGTTGGGGGATACTGTGATTGTGGGGAGTCATAACCCATTAGGGGTCAATTACGATTGCAGAGTGTCACCAAGGTATTTCTATTAACCTGATGTATATATTTGTAAGTTAATGCTTAGTATTTAGTGGTCTGTGTGTGTAATAAATGTACTTTTCCTTTTCTAAAGAAAAAGCACTGGCTGGACAATCATTTAGTCAGTGTTATTATTGCATGCCAGTGGATAGTGATTACTAGACCACAGCACCTTGGACTGCTCTGCTTTGCTACCCTGAGAGAGTTAAGTGCTACAATGTGGTGCTTGGTTCCCAGTAAAGGGAAATTGTGGACCTCTTATTTGCACAGGCCCCACATCCTGCACAACTAACAACCCAATTTCCTACATGAGTTCTATAAACACATGGCTGCTACTGCTTTGGCAATTGTTCAGCGAGGCAAAAGTAATGGGGTAAAAACTTATTGTGTTAGTTCCACATTTAGGTGCCACATTATAAACTCATACAGTCCCTCAGCACCTCACAAATAGCTGCTTAACAAAGTATGAGCAAACTATTTTGGCGTCTGAGAACATTTCAATAAAATGTTGTAAAACCCTGAATCCTGCCAAGCACTTGCCTTTGCAAAAGAAAGAAGATGACGTAGCGGATGATGGAATTGATGATTGTGACCACGATTGTATTGATCTGATGGAATTATCCAAGCCAAGACCAGATATTCAAGATGCACCACTCGAGTTGGCCTATTTGATGTTATTTGTAGATGGTTCTTGTCTGAGGGACAAACATGGAATTCTTCGACTACCATGTGCCGTTTGCACATTAGCATATGTTTTGGAGGCATCATACTTGTTTAATGTAATTTCAGCACAAGTTGTAGAATTGATGCCATCACAAGAGCATGCTGCATGTCCAATGAATTGAGAGTTACAAATTACACTGATAGTCAATATATGGTGTGGTTCATTACTCTGGGCAATTGTGGCTTCAGCAGGGTTTAATGACGTCCACTGCCACCCCAATAAAGACTAGCCCAGGAATATTGGATTTGCTGAATGCATTAAATTTGCCAAAGAAAATTGCTGCTGAAAAATATGCTGCACATAAGAGCGGTGATGACATGGTTTCACTAGGCAACAACTTTGCAGATTAAGGGCCTCATTACGATGTCGGGCGGAAACTTTCTGCCCAACATCGTTTCGGATTTGGGATCCGACCGACTCGCGGTCAGTGGTTCTACCCGACCGATTATGATGTGACCAAACACTGTTCGGTCGGAGACCTATAGATCCCTATGGGAGCCTGTGTTCCGCCCGACGACACATGCTCCTATGGGGAAATGGGGTGAGTGTGTGAAACCCTGCACCCTGTTGTGCGCACCCCATTGTGCCTGCTACATAGTGCAGGATTGTACAGGGATGTCCCTTAGGTACCCCCTCGGCCTCCAACTGCAGGGCTTATCATTAAGGGGCCCTGCTAGGGGCCCCCAAAGTCACTTTCCAACAGCCTTTTCATGTCGGACAGGCCGACTCAGAAAGGCTGTTGAAAATCGACATCGTAATCGGTCGGTCGGAAATGTTGTCTGTAGAGGTGCACGATGCGGTTCCGACTGACACGAATACTCCGAGAGCGAGTCGGAACCGATTCGGAATAACTGTGCGGTTTCTTTCGTACTGTGAACATCGTAATCGGTCTGGAGGATTGTAAACCAACTTAGTCGGTCAGGAGTGTTCCGATGCGCTCTAGGAGATTCCGACTGTTGGGCGGAGACTTTCCGTCCAACATCGTAATGAAGCCCTATGTTGCAAAATGCTGTGCTCTTATGTCAGATACATTACCATAAAATAAAAATTCGGAAACAGAGGTTGAAAATGTAAATCTTTTGCTGTCAATGTCAGTTCAAGGACTTGAAAAAATTAGGAATTTTGAAAGTGAAACATCACAAGCCGGAAAAAAAAGTAGGGGAAAGAGCAGGATGTACACAAAGTAAAAATGATTTATAGAAATCAACTGATGATAGGTATGTGTTGCCAGACTCAATATTACTGCAGATGACAAGCCACATGCATGGACCTGCCCATGTGGGACATGATGACATGACAAATACATTTAAGAAATATTGGTTTAATCCACATTTTTGAAATATTGCAGTGTGAAATGTGCCTGCAGGTAATTGTTGAAATGATGACAACAGTGACTATAAGTCACATGGTTAGATCACAAGGTCCTTTCACAAGGCTGCTGATGGATTTTGTAGAGTTGACACCCTGTAGTGGCCTTAAATATATTTTACTGATCATTTGTTTATTTTCAGAATGGATTGAAGCCTATCCAACTAGGACATGTGACTCTTTGATTGTTGCCAAGCATTATTGAGCATTATTGAGTTAGTTAATCCTAAAATTGGTTTGCCAACTTCTATAGGATAAGATTAGGGAACTCATTTAAAAAATGAGATAATGGTGGTCCAATGCGTAGCACTGAAGATTGAGCAAACATTCCATTGCAGTTACAATCCCTAAGCATCAGATGTTATGGAGAGGGCGAATGATACAATGAAATCAAAATTGGCTAAAGTGTGTTATTCAACATCATTGAAATAGCCAGATGCTGCTCCTTTAGTTCTACTCAGCATGAGAAGTATACCATGTAGAACAACAGGGCTATCACCAGACAAAATATTGATAGGCAGTGCCATGTGGCTTCCTGGTTTTCTATCAGCTGCACTTCTGAATTTAACTTATGATCTGAGATCTCATTATGGATTACTGCAAAGGTTTAACTGATATAGTATGCTCTATCTTTCACCATGTGATGCTTGTTACACCTTCAGCAAGGACTGAATCCTGCCACAACGTAGAACCTGGAACGTGGACTGTGGACCATGGTGAAGAAGCACATTCTGAAATTCTGTCTTGAGGCCCATATGGAATGGGCTTTACCTAGCTATATTGGTTACAAACATTGCTATGAAGTATTGAGGTTTGCTGTATTGGAGTCACTCATCTCACATGAAAATAGTGTGGACTGCAGATGAAGAAGCAGTGATGAAAGCTGCAAATTCACTGTGATACAAGCTGTAAATGCATTGTGTCAAGCTGAAGTTTGCAGATCCCGAGGAGAACAAAGAGTTCCAGAAGAAAAAAACAATAAAAAGTCAAAATCAAGAAAATCAAACTTTTAAAAATCAAACTTTGAAAACCCCAAGAGCACATCAAAGTGCTCCAATTGCAAGAGTTGCAAATCAGGACATAAATCAAGATGAAAATGGGACAGATGAAGAAAATGAAGCAGACAGAGGATGAAAGTTTGATTCAAACTGAATAGTCTGAAGGTATGAGAGAAAGGAGGAGAGCATTGTAAAGATTTAACAGTCTGAAGAGAAATGAAGAAAAAATCACCTGAAGCAATAACATATTTGAATGTCAAAGAGACTGATAAATCAGTAATCAGAAGATCAGCAAGAGTGCCAAATAAGACGTTCATAGCTCCTAAATGGGCATATCTGACACAATTGTGCCAGAAGTGTTGTTTGATGGAATATCATGGACAAACATATTGAGAGACACAAATATTGTGTCAAAAATATTGCTTACTTAATATTGTGTTCCTATATTTACAAAATATAGTGGCGAAAAATATCATAAAAAGAATATAGAACAGAAATGGGTAAGAATATTGCCTTTTTTTGTAAATATTGACTTTAAAGAGGTAATTTATTTTAAATTGTTAATTTGTTAAACATAGCATAATGTTGAATAAAAAGTTGTATTAATGTTTTTATCTATGTAAATATGTGGTTATATATGTGTGTCTGTATATAATATACAGTGTTTGCTATGTTGAAAAGTGGAAAATTCATAGCGGAGACTGGAGTGCAGCGTTTCTTTCATCAATCTGTGAAAGTGGATGTGCAATATATATATATGGGGGTTGAAACGCGTTGGTCGTGGTAGTGGTGGAATTTGCACGTTTGCAAATAAAAAGTGAAAAGATTACATTCTCCTGGTGTTCGTGATTCCTTGTTTGGATCGTTTGATATATAAAAAAATAAATGCGCTGCTTGTCATTGCCATCACCGTGAGTTCGTGGGGACTCTAAGTCCCAGGGTGCCCTGCTCCCAGGAGGGAGGAGCCTGCTGCCGCGCTAAAAAGCGCCAAGAATCACCGCTGCGCGGGACGCGCTGCTTGTCATTGCCATCACCGTGAGTTCGTGGGGACTCTAAGTCCCAGGGTGCCCTACTCCCAGGAGGGAGGAGCCTGCTGCCGCGCTAAAAAGCGCCAAGAATCACCGCTGCGCGGGACGCGCTGCTTGTCATTGCCATCACCGTGAGTTCGTGGGGACTCTAAGTCCCAGGGTGCCCTACTCCCAGGAGGGAGGAGCCTGCTGCCGCGCTAAAAAGCGCCAAGAATCACCGCTGCGTGGGACGCGCGCGGGCGAAGCCCGGGCCAAGGGCTGGCCTGTCCTTGCCCATCTTTGCCAGGAAGAGGCAGGGCAGGGCCAACCCCCTAACATCTGCTGCTGAACTGGGCAAATATCAAGGTACTGCTTCTTGTGTGCTGGGGGCGCCGATGGCAGCAGCCAAGGGAACTTATTAGTCAGTGTAGCATTGTGTACACAGGCTAATGTGTTACTAGCAGTTTATTTAAGTGCGACCCAGATTTTTATTTGGACTGCGGAGGCTCTGTTACGCTTGAAGATTTTACTCAATTGGACATTGGTAGTCTATTCATGTAATGCTGGGTTGCATGTTGCCAGTAGATTTAGTATAACATCATTGATTATTGTCCACTTCTGTGCATCTGACTGTAGTAGCATGGGCAAAAGGAAGGCAGTGGAAGCATCGGGGGGAGGAGTAGCGGGGAAGGTCAAGAAGCCTAAAAAATCGGACAAATACTGTAAGCATGTAAAAAGCAATTGTGTTATGACTCGTATAGATAGTATCATCAGTGACTGCGAGGAGATTCTAACTACTCCTCTGGGTATTGAAAGTGGGACCCCCGCTGTCTATCCAACCAAGCGGCCCCCATCCCCCCAGGCTGCTAAATCCATTCCAGCTATGTTCAAAAAAGGAACACAGAAAGTGCCCCTCCCATCGACTGAGGGAATTGAACCTCCTAGAGAGCAGATAGCACTCTCTCCCTTGTGTGCAAATTCACAAACAAATGCGGATTATGGGCTTGAGTGCAGCAATAGATTTGCGCCATTGATGGGTGTAGCCGAGGATAACCTGCCCCCACGATTAACTGACCAAACAGATCATATAGGGATAGCTGGGTCCACAAAAGTCATAGCTCCTGCAAAGGTATGTAGCTGTCTTTGTTCAGGCCAGTCCAATGAGAGCTCAGGGGTTCAGACAAACTTGCTCATCGAACTTATTAACACCCTAAAAGCCCTGGTCGATAAATTGATAGACACCTTGAAAACGCCAATACATGATATAGTCCCTGATTCTATCAGACCGGCTATGTCTAGGTGTCCATATGACAGTGTTACCAACACGACTAATACTGGCAGATTGGGTAGAAACAATAATGTACCTACGGTCCCCTCGGCAGGTACTCAATTAACCATTAATGAAAGGCTTCAGCGAAACAACGATAGTCTGAACTTAGAAATAAATCTAAATAATGTAAATCAGAACAGTCCTTGGCAGCAGCAAAAGAAGAATGGTCATTTGGCAAACTCTTTCTCCAATTCATCGAGAAGTTTAGGCCCTTCCTCACACAAGGACTATCGACTTATAAATTCCACTTTGATTGGTCCTTCAAAAGCACAAATCTTCCTGACTAATATTCCCAAAATTCCATCCAACACAATCTGGGAAGACGAACATTCTTTGATTAACAAGAGCATCCATTGGCTACGCCACACAAGGAAGTGCAGCTCTGTAATAAGAGAAGACATACTTTCAGCAAAAAGATGTGTGTCCCACGGTCTGAGTACAGATCATGTATGTTTAAAGCTGAAAACTGTGGATCTTGCAGATAATTTGGTGTCATTTGACCTAAGAACATCCCACCTGATTCCATCTAATATTAGGATAAAATATAATCCTCCTGTACCAACCAATAGCAACAACTACTTCAATGCACCTCCAAAATGCAATGAGGGT
This sequence comes from Calotriton arnoldi, assembly GCA_963921515.1. Taxonomy (NCBI): domain Eukaryota; kingdom Metazoa; phylum Chordata; class Amphibia; order Caudata; family Salamandridae; genus Calotriton; species Calotriton arnoldi. The sequence continues at coordinate 62,283 of CAWUFW010015779.1, read as the reverse complement.
TCATCCTTAGATAAGGTGGATTGATGCTTAATGCCAGCTTCTCCTCATACGCTGTATGGTGGATGAGGAAGCATTGGGGAGGGAACCGAATAACTCGCAGTAATGCTCAGGGAATTAGCAAACAGGTAGACACCAACACTACCAATTCTGGAATTGACAAACCCAACATTAGCTCTTGCTTCCTGGAACATAGCGGGTCTTCAATCGAAGACAGCGTCAGCTGATTGGTCAATGTTTATAGAGGGTCACGACATATGGGCTTTTCAGGAAACCTGGTCACAGAGTCCCATTTTCCATCCAGGGTACCTGAATTTTGCCAAACCTGCTATTGCTGGACAAAAAGGAAGGCCCTCGGGTGGGCTCACCCTATGGATAAGGCAACACCCAGGTTACAGGGTTGAGGAGATACCAACGGACAGCGCTGATATCCTGGCTATTATCCTACGGCCGAAATATGACCGAGACATATTAGTGATTAATATATATGCTAGAGGGATGCCGGGTGGGAAGCTCTCAAGTACAGTTTCTCTACTGGATGCCTTTATAGAGAAACACAGCGGCAGATATAACATGGTGATAGCAGGTGACATTAATTGTACATTCAAACCTCTTGATTATGAAGATGGTGGCCTCTGCAGTGACGAGGACTCTCAATGGGGCATTCCATCCCTAATCTTACCTTCGATAAAGAAATGGACAGATGCAGCACTCCAATTAAAAAGTTTGTGCATGGAGAGGGGCGTTAGGGCTGTAAATGGGAGGACACCATCGGATAGCAAGGGTCTGCACACCTACAGCAATGGGTTAAGAAGCAGCCGGATTGACTATCTTCTTATTAATTTGGAGTTGTGGTCTTGCCTCATCGACATGTCGGTCCAAGAGAGAAGTGAGAGTGATCATAATCCACTTCTGCTAACCCTGCAGATGCAGGGGTTAGTTACACAGCCCCAGTTAATTGAGAGGTCATCCCGACAAACGATATGCGAAGGGTGAAGTGGGCAACGTTAATTGAAAAAGATAATATTTTAGAGCAGATGAAGGCAGCAGTGTAAAACACCCTAACAGCCATCTCCATCCTAGACACCAAGGATGATATTAATGGCAGTTATTTTACAGGCACATGAAGAACTGTTCACTAAGCTTAAATGTTTTTTCATTAAGACTAATAAACCTAGCAGCCGAGATATCTCAAAGTCAGCTAAATGGTATAATAAGGACTGCAGAGTAGCCTATAAGAAATTGTCACAAGCCATAAGAACTAAATCAATGGAGGAGATTAAACCGGCACGGAAAATGTATAAAAAAATCCAAAACGTAGCTAAAAAGGAGTCAGACGAAAAACGATGGACTGATCTTCAGCACGCGAGTAACGAAAAAAACATGCAGAAATTTTGGCAGACAGTAAAATGGGACAGTGGTGAAACTAGACAAGCCCCAGACAATTACGTAGCACCTGATCAGTGGGTTTCTTATTTCCAGGCACAATTTGCTGCCACAACTGCCAGTTCAAACCACCGTCCTCAGCATTTGAGTCCGACATTACTATGAATTTTGGGATTGGGGAGGTTGAAACTGCCCCTGGATGCGATTCCAAAGGGCAGAGCTCCTGGCCCTGATTGCATCCCGGCTGATTTATTCAGGTATGATAGAGCCAACTGGCTTAAGTATATTTATATACTTGTTAATGCAATAGCCAGTGGGGCTCCCATCCCAGAATCCTGGCATGGCGCGGAAATAATACCAATTTACAAAAGAGGGGGACCGCACTTGCTCAAGTAACTATAGGCCAATAAGCCTAATAGATTCGATGCAAAGATCATGGCCAGGCTTTTGTTGAGCAGAATCCAAACCTGGATATGTGAACATGATATCCTATCAACACTACAGGCTGGATTCCGTTCGCATGTCAGTACCATTGACCAGGTTTTTAGGTTTTATGCTGCTCTATTGGCGCACCATAGTCATTGCAGGGGGAACCATGTGATGCAGCTTTTATAGACCTCAAATCTGCGTTTGACTTGGTCCCCCCGCAAACAAGCTATGGGAAGCACTGAAAGAACTAGGGACGCCACCAGAACTCCTCGCCCTAATCGTTAAATTGCACAAGTCAAATTATGCACAGGTTCGCTGGGGCTCACAGGGAAAGGTCACGGAAAGGTTCCTGGTAACAAAATGGGTCCGACAAGGGTGCGTTTTGGCTCCTACCCTTTTCACATTGTTTATCAACAGGGTTGTCAATTATTTTTCTACATATCCCACGGATGCACCTTCACTTGCTGGCATGAAGGTACCCCTATTAATGTTCGCCGATGATACCCTTATTTTATCCAAAACACAGAAAGGCTTGCAACGAGCTCTAGATAGATTTAAGGTCTTCTGTAGCAATCATGAGCTCGTAGTTAATGTAGATAAAACGAAATTCATGGTTTTACACAAACACAAAGTGGTGAAAGGAAGAGTATATATGAATAACGTTCAACTGGAACAAACCGATATTTTTACGTATTTGGGGGTCACCCTGGGAAAGAAGTTAAATTGGAAACCCCAGATTGATATATTGGCCCTAAGGTATGCCCAACTTGCAGGTGTCCTACTAAAAGAGCACCGGCTCTCGCAAACAAAGCCGGTCGACCCTGCATTAACTGATTTATAATGCTAAGGTTAGGGCCTCAATCCTATATGGTGCTGAGCTATGGGGCCAAAATGTAACATCTTTAACTATAGCCCAGAATAAGTTCTTGAGAACTTTAATAGGTCTTCCACAATCTACCCCACTCAAACCCCTTTACCTAGACCTGGGTTGCTGTGCAATTGAGGAGATAGCCCGGTTTAGGACTATAGCATATTGGAGAATGCTCTGGACTACGCCGGAGCTGTTACCCTATGCAAATGCATTAAAGCATGTAAGAGAAGCTGATCCATCATGTAAAATTTTATGGCTACAAAAAAAGTGTACACTGGTGGATATGGGTTTAGCCATTTGTGGAGGATCCAGTAGGCAGCACGTTTCCATCTAAAAATGCTTATATGGAAGCCTACTGGAATATGGCCAAAATAAAGTGTTTGTCATCCATTCAGAATACTTCCCTCACGGGTATTTTCCTGGAACACAAGTATGATACTCAGTTTGAGGCCTACTGGAATTTTATATCCAAACCATTTGATAGAAAATTGTATCATCAATTCAGGGTAGGCTCATACTCCGATAAAACCATTTACATTAAATAGGCAAAATACAACGGACGTTAAATGTCCATCATGTCAAACAATGGATGAGTCTATCCTTCATATATTGTTCAGATGTCCGGGCATACAAGTGCCCCAGAGATAAATGGCTTAAGGCGATTTGTTCTAACTTGGGCACAAGATCTAGTATATTTGCACTTCGTATTCTGAAGACTAACACGCACGAACACATAGCAATAGCCACAGCTAAGTTTTTGAGCTGGATGTGGGGTATCCGAATAAATAACCTGAAGAAACTAGGGGGCATATTAGCAAGGGCACTATCGCCGCTTTAGCGGCACTTTTTGCCGCTAAAGCGGCGATATTTATATCGCCCTATCAGCAAACTGTCTCTAACAGACAGTTAGCGACAGTTTGCGGGCATTAGCGCCGTTTTTTTGACCGCTTTTGCATGTCACGCGATATTTATCGCTAATGACATGCAAAGTGGGCGTTCTCGACTGAACAAACCTGGGAAACACTTCGCTAACAGGCCTATCGCCTATTAGCAAGGTGGCCATGGCCCCAGTTAGCGACGTGAAAAGTCGCGCTAACCGGGTCATCGCCATTTATTTAACACCTGCAATTAGCAGGTGTTAGCCATACTCTAACATGGGGGGTGGATTATGCTGATACGACCACAGGGTCGCATCAGCAAGGTGTTCTCCCTTTCTCCATGCAACATCGCTGGTTTTTCAGCGATGTTGGCCCATTTCCTCGCTTATCGCTGGAATATTCATCGCCATAGCGCTAATCGTTGCTAATACAGCGTTAGCGTGGCGATATATTCCAGCGATAGCCGGCGATAAAACAAATCACGCTAAGCAGGGTTAGCGATGATTATCGCCTCTTCTTGCTAATATGCCCCAAGGTGCAATGAGTGGCAACCTTGTCTCCTAGAAATGTTTAAGTATATACTATATACCGTTTATAGGGGAGTTGTTGACTTGTATCAGGATTGCGTTACACTCTGACACAAATAAGATAATGAGATTATGGAAATAAGCATCATACAGGTTGTTAAATCTATGCCATTGAGAAATAAGACTGTAATATACAACAAAATCTCAATTTTTAAAAATGTTTTTAGTCTTTATACTTTTATGAAATTTACTAACAAATCTTTAAGTACTTGTTGTAATGATATTATATGTATTTGTGAAGAACAAAAGTTTTTGTATTGTACTGTTTTTTGTGTCTTTAATGATTGAAATGATTGAAATAAAGACTAATTTGATTTGATTTGATTGAATGTCATTGTGGACTTCGCTATATAGGAAGCACCATATGCCCCCTCAAAAAGAGGATCCTTGAACATCTCAGAGCGATCCAAACTGGAGATATGAACGATGCCATTGCCAAACATTTAATCACACATCAAGATAAAGATTGGCATAACATCAGGTACTTTGGAATAGCAACAGTTCCAAAAAATGAAAGAGTAGGCAACAGAACCCTGAAATTAAGGAGACTGGAATCGAGGATGATTATCAGATTCAGAACGAAGACTCCACACGGATTAAATGGAGACGAGGAACTATATATTCATCTGTGAGACATTATGCCAAATTTTAAAGGTATTATTAACATCACTGATAAGGGGAGAACAACAACTATGGAGATAATGAAATGAGTGACTATGACAGGAGGATGTAGAGGCACCAGCATATTGATGTGAGTAAGGAGTATAGCCGAATTAAATCTTTGGAGCCCCGAGCTCGGGACATGTAGACATTATATCTCACTAAGAAGTATGATGATGGCAAAAGGAAGAATCATGTTACAACCGGGGAAGCACTGAGCCTCCACAAGTGATAAACAAGTAGGGGCACTGAGCCTAAAAACTTGGGACAAGCAAGCATCTTGCCGGATGTCCAATATGGGCATGCTTATATATTGAGGATTGGAAAGACTACACTCCATCGCATCATGAGAAAAAGCGAGCTCTAAGCAAAAGGTGTCTAATGAGAAAACATCCCCACATTGAGAATCGAATGACCTGTCAAATTCTGGATCTCGCAAAGCTGCGATCAGCACCACACAAAATAGTAAACTCCAAGGTACTATACCAATGAGAGTAGGAAATTGCGGAAATCAGAAATACACTTAAATGAATATTGACATTGGTAACCAGACACAAGAAACTACGTGTCCCACAATGCCTCATTGTGGGTAAGTGTGGGCAACAACTATAAATAGCGAAAGAGAAGATGGACTCACAATACCGTGAGCAAGACCCGTTGGGGTTGAAACGAGTTGGTGGTGGTAGTGGTGGAATTTGCACGTTTGCAAATAAAAAGTGAAAAGATTACATTCGCCTGGTGTGCGGTGGTTCCTTGTTTGGATCGTTTGATATATTAAAAAATAAATATATATATATATATATATATACATATATATATATATATATATGGAAAGTTTAGGGTGATCCGTCAAGCTGGGTGAGAATAAAGGGGGGTGCAAATGCATTTTCCCCATTCATTTTTCCATAGGAACTTTAGACACAGTTACAGCAATTTTGGCAGAAAGCTCGATCTTGGTCCAGAAAAAGTGCTTTCTGAGTATTGGTGTTAACAATGTTTAGTATTTTGACAATTATTGCTCAAAACAATTGTATATCTGGGGATGCTAAGCCTCCATGGATCCCACAGATCTCCTTCAGAGATCTGATTGGTTGCCACCACCTCAACCAGGAAGTGGTGTCAGCTATCTTAGTACTCGGGACTCAGTCCCCAGTCCTAGGAAAACGCAAAAAAAAGACATAAGGGGGCAAGGTAGGGATAAGCGGAGGATCTGGGAATCTGCAGCAATTTTTTTTAAAAAGCATGAGCTCTCACAAATTTTGAAATAACTCCCCCCCGGGTGGGCCAGGCCAGGTCGGAAGGCACTGCAATAATTTAAGGGGGCACATGGTCGTTCTCCCCAACCCTTCACGAGACCCCGGGACCCCATCATTGAAGAAGAGAGGGGCCGCGCTGCGCCCCTCCATAGACCAGGAGGTTCCCCATGGGCCCCATCCACCAGGGCTGGTAACTTAATTGAAGAGGACAGGAGGCACGAGAGGCCCCATTGACCGCGTCCCCTGGGGGGTGGTAACTTCATTAAAGGGTTGGGGGCCCCTTCCCTGAGCCATAGAATGGCCCCGGGGATTCCATCCCCCAGGGCTGGCTCAGTGACGATGTCCGGGGAACCCCAACCCACAGATCACCATCTGTTTCTCTGCCCGTGCGAGTGGACTGGGGAAATGTAAAGTTCTCCCACCAGGGGGGAGCACAAAGCTGCTTCCACCCAGTGGGAGAACAAGGCATTTTCCTTTGATTTCTCCCACCCTGGGGGAGCATAAGAAAACTGCTCCTGTGGGGTTGAAGCAATTCCAGCTCCCATTGCACCTGCAATGGGTGTAAGCAGGGTAGCCAGTGGGATTGCCGGGGCCCTGGGCCTCCCCCCTTGCATCCCCCAATGAGAGACAGGCTGTAGGGTGCCCCAGGTGGCACCGGGGTACTTCACAAAAAAAAGGCTATAGTTGCGACATGCCCGGGTGGGCACCCGGTTATGGTTTTTTAAAATAAAAGGGCAATGCCGACAGGGCCGTGGGGGCCCTGAGGCAGAGCCAGCAGCCCCCAGAAATAAATAAGGACTTGGGATGGCCTGGGTGGACTCTGGGGCATTCAGCAGAAAAAAGAACTTCAGCTCCTCAGTGGCAGAGTGTATTGGGACCACTAGCAGGGAGCCAGCGGAGTCGCAAGGACTCTCCCTGCGGCCCTAATAAAAAAATAAACTAGTGGTTGTCCCGTGTGGGACCAGGACATCCAGACAAAGTTTAAAAAAAATATAGGCCTAAAGTGATGAATAAATGAGCACCCCAGCCGCTCATTTATTATTCACTGCTCCTTTTAAGGAGTATCCCATAATGCCCTGAGAGGGCCAAATACGTATATTTTAATTTTGGTGATGCCCCTAAAAGGGGCAGGGACATCACCATTTTTTTTTATGTTGTGGGGGCTCTGGGAGATGTGCAGCCCCCTCCCCCAGCAACACTAGAGAAAAAAACATGAGTCTCCTCGGACATTGAAACCATGAAACAGGAAAACTTGCCATTTTTTTCTAAAGCATTTCCCATGCTGGAGCTTTTGCTCTACAGCTGGGACCGCAGCGCCCCCTAGGGGCCTGTTGAATTTCATGGTTTAAAGATATATCAAATAAAATACAAGTCCTTTATGTGGTTATTTTTACCACTGCATTTTTGTGGTGTAAAATGTAAAAGGTAGAACAGAAATGTAGTTGGACTTTGGTAGGGTTCCAATGACTCTTCCCACTCCAGCTCTAAGTAACAGTATGGAAAGTGTTGGACTTCTGATGGGTTAGATTTACTATTCTCACTCTTGGTCTAAGCAACAGTAAGGAAAGTGTTGGACTTCAGAGGGGTTAGATTCCCTATTCCAACTCCAGTTTAAGCAACAGTAGGAAAAGTGTTGGAGTTCGGAGGAATAGTTTTCCTATTCCCACTCAAATCTAAGAAACATTAGGGAAAGTGCTTGACTTCAGATGGATTAGACTTTAGTCTAAGTAACAGCAGCAAAAGTGTTGGACTTTGATGGGGTTTACTTTATTATTCCCAAACCAATGTATGCAACAATAGGGAAAGTTTTGAACTTCGTAAAAATTACATATCCCACTGGAACCTCATAATTATTTTATAGAAAACATTGAATTTCCTAAAAGCAATATATTTTTAAAGCATGTGTAAAACATGCATACAATATAAACTTTAAAAAAATATTTTTAAAAATATATTTTAATTGAATTGACTTCCCTTCCTGCAACCAAAAAAACATAAACACCCCCAAAAATGAAAACAAATATTTAAATGATAATATTAGATAAATTAAACAATTGAAATAAAACATTTACATTTTACAAACAATATGAAAACATGTAACAATAAATTAATTAAAAAAATCAAATAAAACACATCATTTAAATAAAAACCAACAATTAATGAATTATGAATTAAAATATAATTAATTTAACAACAAATTAATAAAATATATATTTTCCATAATTTCTCAACCTATTGGCCTAAAAACCAAGCAACACCATACATTATAATTCTACATATTTAACTTAAATAAATAAAACAACAATCAAGCACTAAGCATTACAACAATTACCAATTAAATATTTAAGTTGAATAAAGAACTAATTAACATATAAATTAAAATTACTATAATGTAATTAACTTCTCACCCTGTTCCCTACTAACCCAACAAATTACCAAAATAATTTAAAAACTAAAATTAATAATAACAAAATAAACTTCAAAACAAAAACAACTGTAAAACAATATGATGCATAATTAACAATCAATTAACTATTTAACAAACGATCAAAATATAATTATGATTACATTATTTATAATTTATTTAACTTCCACCATATTGCTATACAAATGCAAAAACCTGCTATTACGTAATAAATTATTAAATAAAAAATATACAGATTTAAAATTACAAACTATATTCCAACAAATTAATATCAATTATACTAACCATACTAAGAGTTAGCATTAATATTCTAACTAATATGTATTGACTTATTGCAAAAATGATATTTATTATAACTATATTTAACTAAATAATTCTAAATACCACAATATTCTTTAAAACAATTACATACAAATATAGCAATATTTCTACCTTAGATATTCTACTCCATGGTATTTTGATAGTTACAATATTTTTTTACATGAAATTCATGTCACACTATATTATTAATTCAATATTTTGCCCATTCACTGCCTGAGGAAAGAGATATTTATCCTAGAGATTTTTGACTTCTGTTCGAAGAACCTCCGTGAATTGACACAGTGAGCCCAAAGATGACCAGCTTTGAATAATTTCCTGATGGAGACATGGAACTGAATTTTGAAACATTTGAGAAGATTTTTTCTAAATTTGAATTTTTGAGAATTTAAAGTGAGCCTTGATAACTTCCTTAGAAAAGAGGTTTTATATTGCCAGCATTTTTAGAAATATGACAGCATCTTACAACATTAACTTTTGCACCACCATACATTGTAGTTTTCTGCCTGCATAGCGCTGAAGAACGTTTTGCTGGAATCTGCTTCTTGAAATTTTATTATATTGCTGAAGAAGAATATTTGTTTGCAATGCCTGAAGATTTACTCACATCTATTGCTTCAAGGACTATTTTTGTTAATGCTTGCATAATATTAGGTCTAACAATTAGAATTTTTGTATTTTGCTTTCTGAGACCTTGATTATTGAGAGACTTGGGGGCATATTATCAAGAAACGGCGTTAAAATTATCGCCGCTTTAGCGGCAGAAAACTGCAGCTAAAGCGGCGATAATAGGCTTGATAATATGCTCTTGAGAATTCAATAGAAGTCCATGTCTGGTGTCAACATGGGCTTCTATTGGAGTTCTAAGGGCATATTATCAAGTCTGATTATCGCCGCTTTAGCGGCAGTTTTCTACGCTAAAGCTGCGATAATTTTAACGCCGTTTCTTGATAATATGCCCCTGTATTTTTAACATTGAAAAACGGCTTTATGTCAAGAAAGATTTTGCTTGGCTCATAAAATACGTTTTCTGGTTTTTATTTTGATAATACTAATTGGAATCTTATTGAGTTTATATGTTTCTCCTGGATATGTTTCAAGTCATACAAATAATACAGAATATAAAAATATTACTAAAGATAGTAGGTAAGAACATAGAGATAGTTTTAATTTAAATTATTGGAAAAATGCTTATGCTACCGTGCTTAAGAGTTCATAAGGAGATTATGACTATTTCAAATTGCTATATCTTCATGCATTTACTAAAGCCTGTTTCAGAAGATTTCACATACATACAGCTTCCTCTTTCATATGGGTTATGTTCTGTTTACATTAGCATATTGTTGAATCAAGACTTTTAGAAGAAAATGAAGTAAAAATAAAATGTTTCTATAGATAACAATTGTAAAATTTAATTCCTCTATTAAATATAATTGTCACATTATATTTTATAATTCAATTACTAATGGATCAGATAAGAATAGCACCTGTAAGATGACTGACATTGATAATAATTTGCTTAGTGAATATAATGAAAGAAGAGTGCATTTTAGTATGAGTGGTGTTGAATGAATGGAGTTTTATTTGAAATATGAGACCATAATTAAGAATTCACACATACATCCTATTCTTAGGAGTGTGGAAGAGTAGAAAGGAATTGTGTGTATGATGTGAATGAGACGTGATAGATGGGACATATCAGCTATGGTTGGAGACTGTGTGTGTAGTTACAACCGGCACAAAAAGACAGTGGGAAACTGCCATCGTAGTCCCTCGGCCGGAATGAGCTGGCAGCGGGAGTACTGAAGGGTTTCCGGATGGTGGACGGGCTCTCCGAGCCCGTCGTAAGCCATCCAGAAAAACGAGTTGGATTCCTTGCTGACCGAGCCCATCAGAATGGCTTGGTTGGAAAGAAATCAAAACGGCACATTCTGATGCGGGCAGGAGGGCTCCGACCATCGGAATCAGCCCCATAGTTGATAGATTTTTTTTGTCAAAAACCTATATTTAGAGATATAGATTTATTTTTGTCAAAAATCTATATTTAGAGTTATTGATCACATTTGTAACAATAAATCTTATTTTAGCATTTAAAGTAATTGGATAGGTTCTTGTTATTTAGCCTTGGTATTCCTTAAAATATACCATCTGAATAGGTTGAATTAAATGAGTAAAATTATTTATAAAAGAGTGTAACGTGGAATTGGTCATGCTATTTTGGATGTGTTTGGTGTGTTGAATCCCCAAATTGGTATGACTTTAAATGATGTTAAGATTAGAAAGTTGTCTACTTTGGTAGAACATTTGGCTACTGATATTGCAGGGGCATTAACTAAAATGAATAAAGAAATGTTCGCCATTCTTGCAATGGTGATTCAGAATAGGCATGCTTTAGATATGCTTTTGGCAAATGAAGTGTGTTATGTATGTTGTACGCTTGTAAAATTAAGGATTAATTAAGGAAGAAGGAGTCACCCCAGTATCTAAAAAGGGATGGGGCACAACTCACGACAAAGACACAAGTGTCCCTATATTCTAAAAACGGGAGGACAAATACCTCACCCTGGACCGAGTGTCTATTACGATGTGTGCTATCAAAATATCAATGGAGCTGTTCATTTAAAAAAGACAATTGTCTAGCTAAAAACAGTAATCAATCTGTATCCTTATACAGTATAATCCCAGAAATTTCTATGTTAAACCACAAAAACTGGTTAAGAAATTATTTTTATTAAAAATTATTTTAAAACATATTCATACAATTAAGCAATAAAAACATTACTCTACCTCCCACTATAGGTTACAATCTCATTTCATTACACATATATAAAATCATAATCTCATTTCATTACACATATGGATAAAAACTCTAAAAACTCTAGAGATGTGAATGGTTCAGTGAAAGAGATGATGGATAAAGTACTACGTTTTAGTATAGTGTAGAGTTAGTGTGGTAATTTCAGGAATTATCAGGGGGAAATGGAAGAGTCCTTTTAATAATTCGAAGAATAATGACTAATTCAGATAAGCATAAGTTAACATGACTAGGCTGCAACCAACTTGCATTGACCTCTATTCATGTATGCAGGATGAAATGCATACTTTTATTTTATGTCAACAAGCTATTCTACGTGTATGTATTGCTCTGTGTGCTTTTCAATTTTAGAAATTCAGCAAAATATAATCCTAATCTATGATCTCTGTATTAATAAATTGTATTAATTTGTGTTCCTCTCAAGTAAGCCATGTCCAGTATGTTCCTGTATTTGCACCTTTCCAGGTCTTTTGCTCAAGACTTTTCTATGAACCATTCATTAGATGAACTGCCTATTATTTTTCTGCATTACATTAACATCATGTCATTTCCTTCATTTTCTCTGCACACCTCATTTATTAATATGCTGTAGGTATTTCTATATGTATCTTATTGGATGTATTAGAATGTTCATTGGCTTGCTAGAATGATAAATTACTAATTTAAACCTAAAATGTCACACTGCACCAGTGAATGTGTGTGGCTTTTCTGTCTAAATGCCAATAAAAGATGATTTTTGAAGGATATGTGCCTGGCTTTCTTTGTCTTTCTAACTATGCTGACTCTATGTTAATCTGTAATTTGGTTTATACTCTGGGGCCGATTCCGATTCGGGCCGGAAAACGTACCGACCGACTCGGTCCGGGAATAAAGTCCGACCGACACGTACCGGCGCTGCCCGACCTGGGTAGTACGATGAAATGCATGTGAAACACGACCGACTCGTACGGAACACAAGCCGAACGACCGAACAGGACGGAAACAAGCTATCCGGCCGGAAAACCACGCGAATCGAACCGACCGACACGCACCAGGAAGGAACCCGAACGAAACGTACACGTGAACTCCGAGCCGCGTAGTACGATGCAATGCGTGGAAAACCAGACCGAGTCGCACGGAGACCAAGCCGCACGACCGACACGCATACAAAACCCAGCCGAAGCAACCCAATACACCGCGACCGACGCGTACGCCGCACAATAAACATAGCAGAAACACAGCGTGAACGACTCGGAGAAGCTGGCACGAGACAACTGCAGCGTCCTACTCGGTCAGAAGAACGTCTCCTACATGCACAAAAAAACAAATGGAAAAATACAAAAAAAGGGCCAAACAAGCAATGACAAAGTCAATAAATACAGGGGGAAAAACAGGAACAAGGACACACCCCCAACTCCACCTATATAAAGGCCACAAATCCCTACCATGATCCTTTGCAAATTCTACTGACCTGCCAGCACAGAACACCATCACACAGCAACCACAGACACACTCACAGCTCATCCATCACACAAGCCACACACCATTAGCACCTCAACAAATAGCACCCTCACATACACCCAGCAAAACCTACACACACACACCCTCACTTGCACACACACACACACACACTCAATCACCACCACCACCCATCACCATGCCCCCAAAGAAGAACCATAAGTTCCTAGACAGTGAATTGGAAGTCCTGGTAGATGAGATCCTCAGGGTAGAGCCACACTAGTTTGGCACATTGGTCCAACAGACCCCCATATCGCAGAAAACCAAGATGTGGGAGAGGATCGTCGACAGGGTCAACGCACAATCACCATGTTTGCGCACAAAGGAAGACATCCAGAACAGGTGGTATGATGTGCACAGGAGGGTCAGGGACCTACTAAAGAAGGATTACATCGTGAGCCAGCGCACCGGCAGTGGCCCTCCTGCCAAACCACTAAACCTCAGGCCCTGGGAGGAGAAGGTGCGGGCCATCCTACCACCAGTGAGCGTATATGGACTAACAAACATCCCAGAGCCTGGTGAGTACACAACTAATATACACAATATTGTGTGGCAACACACACACATCACTGTCAAGGGGATAGTCAAACCATGCACCCTTAGCAAATCCACAGCAACCAGAAGATAATCATACCAAGATGACTATGTTAGTCAGAGAAACACAATACCTGCCATCTCATAGTGATATGTAACAGTGTCATGACAGGTACAAACATAACAATAAATAGAGCAAGCCAGTGGCACAAATATAACAAACAAACAGTCACATATGTTGCCACCACCAGAACACCACCTCATAGGGAAGCTCACTGAAAGGAAGGAATCCTGGGTATGCTGGCGAAGTCAGTGTAGGCAATAGCATGATGGGAGTTGTAGTCACAGATATTGGTCAGCCTCATAATTGGCCCATCAACACCACTCTCAACCATGCACACATCACAGGGAGTAGAAAAGGACTGACAATATGGCTGACACTGGATACTGCTGTGGGGAGCACAAGGCCCTGCTGGGAACTGGGCACCAACAAACAACAGGAACACACTGTCAGCCATCTTGCCATTGCTGTCACACTCACACACAGTGAAGTCCACTCAAAAGGAAGGAAGTATGGGCATGCTGGGAAGGGGGGTGTAGGCAATAGCATGATGGGAGTTGTAGTCACAGATATTGCTCAGCCTCACAATTGGCCCATCAACACCACTCTGAACCATGCTCACATCACAGGGAGTGGGAAAGGACTGACAAGATGGCGGACACTGGGGACTGCTGTGGGGAGCACAAGGCCCTGCTGGGAACTGTGCACCAACCAACAGCAGGACACCACTGACTGACATCCTGAAAGCCAAATTGCACTCCCTGCAATGGAAGCACGTTCCATGGTGGGATATCTGGCTGGGTGGGAAGGATGACTGACAGCTCTGACCATAGTTACAAGCAGCTCATCCCACATACCCCCTTAACACAAACTCCACACAACTCACCTGGGAGAATGCAATGCCTCACACTGTAATTTAACATCCCACAAAGAACCACCACACTGGGTTATGCTGTGTGAAGCACAGGGACACTTATGTGACTTGTAGCCAAACAAACGCCAGGACAACACTGTCAGCCATCCTGCCAGCACAGGCACACTACCCCACAGGGAAGCAGAGTCAAAAGGAAGGAAGTATGGGCTTGCTGGGAAGGGGGGTGTAGGCAATAGCATAATGGGAGTGGTAGTCACAGCTCAACATCCCCCACCCACATGGCCCAGCAAGCCAGCACTGAAGCATGCACACTTCACAGGGAGTGAAAAGCCACTTCAAAGATGTCTGACACTGGCCTCAGCTGTGGGGAGCCCAAGGCCATGCTGGGAACTGTGCACCAACAAACAACAGGACCACACTGTCAGCCATCCTGGCAGTATAGGCACACTACCCCACAGGGAAGCAGAGTCAAAAGGAAGGTACTATGGGCATGCTGGGAAGGGGGGTGTAGACAATAGCATGATGGGAGATGTAGTCAGAGATATTGCGCACCCTCACAATTGGCCCATCAACACCACTCTGAACAATGCTCACATCACAGGGAGTGGAAACCAACTGACAAGATGGCTGACAATGGTGCTCTGTTGTGGGGAGTACCAGGCCCTGCTGGGACCTGGGCACCAACCAACAGCAGGACACCACTGACTGACATCCTGAGAGTCAACCTGAACCCACTGCAAGGGTGGCATGCTTCATGGTGGGATAACTTGGCTGGGTGGAGAAGGAGGGCCGGAAGTCCACCAAATACAACCAATGCTGGCCATGCACACACCTCAACATTCACATTTAAATGCCTCAGGTTTGCAGGACAATGTGCTACACCAATATCAACCTCTTACTGTGACAACTTAGGTCAATGCAATGTACAGGGCCGCATCCAGAGGTACAGTCACAACTGTCAGGTGTGTGAACCATTGATGCCTGTAGAAACATAACATACATTGTGTGTCTCTTCCAAAAACAGGTGATGATGGGGACACAGCAGCAGACGATGAGGAGTCCCAGTCCCAGGCTCCGGGGGACACTGAGCTCACTGGTGTGGAACAGCCTCTGCCCTCCTCGGATGGCGAAGACCTACCTGGCACCTCCGGTGTGAGTCGTCATGCAGCACCAGCAGGACCAACATCTGCACCCCCTGCACCCACTCCTCCAACAACTGCCAACACACAGACCACCCCGCTGACACGGACAGACCAAGGACCACCAATGACAGCAGCACAGGGACCCTGGCCCAACGTCGAGCTACGGACAACGACCCCAGTAACAACCCACAAGGGGGCCCAGGGACACCTGTGCGTGCCACCGCAGGTCCCGCACGTGTCGCATGGGGTGGTGGGAGGGGTGGTAGACATAGGTTGCTGTTTGCAGAGGGGTCTGGACTGCATGATGACCCACAACTGGTACGCATTGCTGATGCGTACCAGAATAGCACCGGAGAGGTCACCCAGGTAGTGGGGATCCTCAAGGACATTCAACAGCAGCAGGCTGCCCATCATGCCCGCTTGGACTCACACATGTCCCGTGTGGAGACACACATGGCTGGCATGGAGTCCAAGTGGGACACATTGCAAGAACTGACAGCGGTGCATAGGGACATATTGACATGCCTCCGCCAGATTAGCACCAACATGGCCACACCTCCCTGTGTGCCCACAACATCTGGTGCTGCAACACCTGCCACTGCCACAGGGAGGGAGGAGGACTCTGGCGGAGAGTCCCCTGCACCGCAGCAGCCTGCACGTGAGGGTCCACCCCCAAAGAAGAGGGGTCGTCCGAGGAAGGAAAACTGAGAGGTCGATGGACATGTACATCCCCCAGGAAGCCAACACCTGTTCTGGAAATTCTCCTTTGTGTGCAAACAGTTCACCATGTCGAATGCAACACAACTCACCCACATGACATGGGGAGTTCAAGTTGGACCAATGTATCAGATCACTGTTGACTTTACCCTGGACATTTCTGCTGCCAAGACTTCCAACTCACCTGGGAACTTTGGATCACAATACCAATGTACAGCACCCACCATCCTGTGCACTAACCTCACACATGTATGTAATAAACTCACCAATACACCATACCTGCCTCTGTTGTGATTCCAACGTTGTTATCGTCACGGAGATGATGATCTGCTAAATGACACCGTGCATGCTAACTGCCACAGCAAGTTCAACACCGTCATGTGACTCATGGTGACGTGACACATATGAGGGAGACACACCACTAGGGCTACACAACACATAGACACCAGGGCCATCGGACTCATCGCCTACACTGATGTTGCCAGGAAATATTGTGGAATGCACAGACACCACACCTATTCAGAGTCTGTGTTAACTAGCCCACAGGTGCAGTAAGCAAATGTCAGTCAGAAGTGTGACCACAGACAACGCACATCCCAAAGTGAAGCACAGGTTTATTACACATTTGCAACATGTTGTTTCCACCACAGATGCAAGGTAATCCCACGTGGCAGTGGCCACACAGCCAACAAGTGTAGAAGAAAGAAAGTCCAGGGGTGTGGGGCACATCACCTGTAGGGAAACGACTGCTTCCACCCTGGAAGTTGAATCATGGTGTCGGGGGATCCGAGTTGACCAAACAACTCTCAGAGCGCCCTCTGAAGGACAGACATGACACACAGTCAAAAGCACTGAAGAACAGGACAGAACTGCAATACCCATGCACAATACATGTCACAAGATACCTACACAAAAACAAGTTAGCATGTCAACACTGTTGGGGAGTACAGACTACCTGTAAGGACACATCGCTGCACGCATCCAGTCAAGTAGCACATGGCCACACTCAAACAGCAACAGAGCACCACCAACACATATCATGCAAACTCAAATCATTGACATGACATCTCTGGATACTCACATTCAGCTGAAGAAGCTGGTGATGAGCTGTGTGCGGACATCACCCTCATCATCATCATCATCACTGGCATCGTGGCCCAGGCCAGGATCCTCCACAGGTGGCGGATGTTGGTCATCGCCATCCAGGATGAGAGGCAATTCCTTCCGCACTGCCAGGTTGTGTAGCATGCAGCAGACGATGACAATCTTGCACACCTTTGCTGGGGCATATGGGAGGGCCCCTCCTGTCTTGTCCAGGCAGCGGAAGCGGCTCTTCAGGAGACCAAATGTCCGCTCGATCACTCTCCTGGTCCGACCATGTGCCTCATTGTAGCGCATCTGGGCTGGTGTCACAGGGTTCCTGAGGGGTGTCAGCAACCACGGCATGTTGGGGTATCCGGAGTCACCTACAGACAGACAATTGCACATTAGCTGAGTTGGAAAAGAGTGCGGAACACAACATAGCAGAACACACACAATGGTACAAAGTCAGTACACACCGACAAGCCAGGCACGCTGGTTCCGCATCTGTGACATCATCCTCGGGATGCGACTACTCCTCATCACGAAGGCATCGTGTGCCGAACCAGGGAAACGGGCACACACATGTGAGATGGTCATATCTGCAAGACATACCACCAGAGCATTGATCGAGTGATAATGTTTACGGTTCCTGTATGCCTGCTCATGTGCCTGTGGTGGTACCAAAGCCACATGTGTCCCATCAATGGAGCCAATGACATGTGGCATCCTCCCCAGGGCATAGAAGTCACTCTTGACGTCAGTGAGTTGGTGACGTTTAGGGAAATAGATGTACTGGTTCAGACATCTCAACATTGCCTCCAAAATATCGCGTAGCACACGGCTGAACATAGTCTGTGACATCCCACCAGCAGTCGCCACAGTGTGTTGAAAGGTACCGGTGGCAAAGAAGTGTAGGGCTGCCATCACCTTCACCTTGGGGGTCAGCGCTGTAGGGTACGGCCGGCCAGGTTGCAAATGTGGTGCCAGGCGCACTGCCAAATCCTCAATCAGCTGCCTGGTGAAGCGGTACCGTCGGATGCAGTCACGTTCCACCATCGTAGCAAGGTCAGGGAATGGTCTATGGACAGCTGGTGCCCTGCAGTGCATAGGTGAGGAAAGGAACATTGTCAGTCACCCCACATATGTGGCATAGACCAGACTCAATATCACATGATACAACATTACGAGACACAAGTACATGATGTGTGTGCCATTCCGTAAGGACATGTATGGCACCGAAATGGACAACATCTAACATCACAGTTCAACATGTGTCCTCAACAAGTCCCAGGTTGTGCTATGGGATATCATTAGGCTGTGTCACAGTACCCATGTACTGCTGTCACGTTCCAAACACACACCACAGTGACATGTGAGGACAGATGTGCCCCAGGCATCACAGCTCATTGACAGGTAGATTCCCAGGGACCCTGTATTGCCACATGGACACTGGCATGACATGGTGCATCATGAATACACCACAGCAAAACAACCATGACCCCCACAGGTAGTGCTCCCTGTTGCCTCGGCAGGACAGACATGGACGTCTGTGACACACACACGCACAACATCAAAGGCCATGCACAAACAACGTGGATGTGGAGACTGTCTCCCATTGTGCACATGGAATCAGAGTCATTGTATACACAACATGCACACAGACTGTGGAGGGCCATCACCATTGTGGCAATGGGTCACCCTGTGACGTACATACCGTCCCACATGGGACTCAGGGGGTATGTGACATGACATACACATACACAACCGTGAAATGTGACCATGCCACATGCTCTGAAATGAACAGTTGCACATCACAGTGGTCATGTGCACAACACACAAAGGAACCTGTCCCCATGAACACGTGCACAGCCTGGGAGTGGCTGCCCCCAAGTGCCACCCCAAAAACCACATGTTGACCCCCATACACAGAAAAGGTAATGCAGCCTTACATGCCTTAGGATACAGTGTGGACAGGCTGTGGTGTTGTAGGTGTGCCCCTGAGTCCCTGGCAAGTATATGTTACTGGCATACGTTCACCAGTGACAAGCATGGTGACATATGCGAGAGACCTGTACAGGGAAGCGTTGTACAGCAATGGACCGATCGGTGTGCACGCACTGGCCATTGAATCTGTCATGTGCGGGTACGCGTTGTACCCGGAATACGCGTTGTACAGCAATGTGCCGATCGGTGTGCACGCACTGGCCATTGTATTTGTCATGTGTGGGTACGCGTTGTACAGCAATGGACCGATCGGTGTGCACGCATTGGCTATGGCCTGGCCTGGCAACAGACGCGTTTTCAAATGTTTAACGAGTCTGATGCTGTGAATTCAGTTGGCCACCCACAACAATGTTGCAAATTCATGGGTGTCATGAAGTTGAACTTTCGAAGGATGCTGTGGGCGTGTGTAAGTGGTGCAATTCCATGGATTGGCCAGATTCAGAAGATGCAAACGACTTGGACCTATCACTTTGGACACATGGGACAGTATCTGCCTCTGCAGCACACATATAATGCTGGCTGTTCCCCTGAGGGCTCACTTGCCTGCACTACATGCTCCAGGACGACATCTGCCACCAACACTGCTGCTGTCTCTGCATCCTCTGGATCCTGCAATGGCACGTACTGTGGAGAGAGCCCCAGCCTTCAGCCTTGAGGAGAACCAGGCCCTGCTGGACAGCCTCCTTCCACAGTACAGCAAGCTGTATGGGAAACCAGGGGAGCAGGTGAGTGTGCTGTCCACTGCCTTACTAATTGTGCATGTTGTCTGACTAGCAAGACTTACAGTGTGCACACCACTGGCTAGCATGCTCACTGAGTAGTTCTCCCCCCCAAAGTGTGTAGTCACATGCACTGAACAGGTACAGTGCAGTAACAGTGCATTCCAACAAGGTTTACTTCCCATGCAATGATACCATGTAGTAACTGCTGGCAAACTGTTCTTAGCCATCGTTGCACTGCCTGTGAACATCATATGCCCCTGTGATTGAGACATGTATATCCAACTGTGTGATGCACGGATATGTTGCATGTGTAGTAATGGCCTTTTCACTTTGTCATCCTCACAGGTTGATGCCCACCAGAAGCAGGAAATCTGGCTGACCATCGCCCGGGCAGTAAGATCCGTGGGGGTCTACAAGCGCCGGATCCGCAACTGCCAGAAGAGGTGGCAGGACCTTCGGGGCTGGACCCGGAGGATCGCAAGGGTCCAGCTGAAGCTGTCGCCTCCTCGCAGGAGGGGCGGACACCGGACCCTGACCCCCACATGCTCCGGATCCTGGCGGTGGTCTTCCCTGACCTGGATGGGCAGCTGAAGGACAGACAGCAGCAAGGAGGGGGTGAGTCCATGACTGCACTGTGAACTTTGTCTGACATGCTATGTGCCCTCCTCTGGCCTTGTTAAACTTCCACAGTACATCAGTCTTGTGGTCCAGGACACATGTCCCTCAATTGTGTCATGCCCACTACTCATCTGATACGCAGGTGTGGTCCTTACAATCAGGAAATTGTGTCACTTGGGTACTGTGTCCTTGCATTTTGCTTCGCTCAAGGTGGGGGACTGCATTTCTTCCCGTGACTTTGTGGTGTGCTTCATGGGTGGGTCAATTGCTCACACAATGCCTTAGTCCTGACATGTAATCTGGGTGTAACTTTGATATGTGGTCCACTTGCTGATCTGAATCACCACATGTCCCTGGGGTATTTGGCACACCCCCATGCTGCGGGTGGGAACAATGTTTGGGCCTCAGGAGTATGTATATCAAGTGTGTCACACATGCTTAGCCACCTGCCTACTGTCCAGGGCTCATCCCTCCTTCAAGTGGAGCAGGACAGTCATGCCTACTCCAGGGCATACAATACACTCTGTACTCCCACTCCCGTGTATCAGCTGACATGTTGTGATCAGTGAAATGTTCCCTCAGGTGTCTGCCTCTGTGTCATTGTGCTGTGGCTTCGTTGTCAGGACTACTGGGATGTTAATCGGTTAGGGCTCAGCATGCCATCTGAGATGTGACCATGAGAGACGATACTTCTGTGACCTATAGGTGTTTGATCACTTGACTGTGCACACAGGTGTATGCGACTGTGAATTTCAGGCAGCTGTTTTTCATTCACAGCAGACTGTGAGGTGCTCAGGTTCTGAGAGTTGTGTTTCATGTCTCCCATATGTCCAATTGGTATGACGTGGACAAATAAGAGTTCAGATGATGTGGTTTGTGGGGTATGGACATGTGCACTTGTCAGATACATAACTTGCATTCACCATGTCCTAGGATTGTGACACAGTGCAGACTGTTGTTGGCTGGCTGCCATGCCCATGTGACTGGAGACAGTGATGTATGACTTTGCAGGCATGCCTGTGCCATGGCATTGAACTTCCTAAGAGTGATCCTGCAGGGGAGTGACATGTGCAACATGCACCCCATTGTGGCATTGACTATCCGGACATGGGTGCATCATGGTGTCTGGTGCTGGTATGCATCACATGCATTTCTAATTAGACTCTGGCCATCCCTTTATCCGGACACCTGTACTGACTCAGTGGCAAGAGATGTGATGTGTGCATGTTCACATACTTCACTGTGTTCTCTGCAATGTCCAACAACTGTGTAGGTGGTGCATGTGTCCACACTGGGGTATTACCATCAGACAGGCACCAGACCGATGGGTGCAAGGGCAGGAGGGGTGTGAGTTCCATGGTTGACCATCAGACTGACAATTGGCTTCTCCTAATCTGTGTGAGGACTATTGGCAATGCTCAACTAAGGATGCCAGGGCTTGCTCTGTAATGTGCTGTACTTACTGTGGTGTGTGCGGTCAGTGCAGGTGACTGATGTTTGTCTGTTTCCCTAATTGTTTGCAGATACTTCCACGGCCACAGGAGGGGACAGCTCCACGGACCAGGAGGAGCTGCAGAGCCAGACTGGGTCAACAGCCGACGAGTGGTCGGAGGGACCCAGTGGCACGGAGGGCGAGGGGAGCCACACCGAGGAGTCCTCAGCACCATCCACCTCAGCTGAGGACCACAGCAGCTCGGAGGATGACTCCCTTGTGGAGGCGGGTGTCAGCAGCCACCACACCCCAGCTAGTCTGTCTGGCCCCGCCACCACCACCACCACCGCCCTCCCATTGGCTCCCATTCCAGAGGTCCGTGGAGGCTCCCGTGTTCGGGAGCGTGTCTCCTTCGTGCCAGGCACCGCACCCCCTGCCCCTGTGTCCCCTGCTGCCCTGAGTGAGGAGTCTGTGTACCTACTTCGGCAGCTCCATGTAGGGCAGACAGCAATGCTGAGTGTCCTCCATGCACACACCACTCTGTTGACACAGCTGGTGTCGTTCATGGAGGGCATCTCAACGGGTATGTCTGCCCTACAGAGGAGCAATAAGTCCATGGACTCCTCCCTGACGGCAGCAGTGTCCCTCCTCCAACAGTCCCTCACCCCTCCTACCTCTGCCCCATCCACACTTCCTGGCACCCTACCTGTCCCAAGCACATGCACACCTGCACGGTCACCCAAACACACAGACACGAGCAGCACAGAAACACCCACAACAAAGGCAAGACGTGCACACAAGCATCCTCAGGGGACTGATACCACACCCACAGGGGATGGGGAAGAGACACACACACAGGCATCCACAGTCACTCCGCAGTCCTCCAAATCCTCTCCCTCCAAGACCCCTTCCCTTGCCTCACCTGCAACCCCACCTACACAGAAAATCTTCCTCTGTGACCTCGGCCTCTTCCCCTCCGATCCCGCTGATCCAGCATACAGGGGGAAGAGGAAGTCCACCCACACAGAGGGGAGTGCCCCTCGCCCCCGGACACCCGCCCCCAGGCGCAGACAGACGGGGCCCCCACCCGCAAGTCCCCCGGTCCCGGAAGAGCAAGACCCCGCCACCGCCCTGCAAGTCAAGCACACAGTCTCCTTCCTCCATCCCTCAGGCCCCCACAACACAGGTTCCCCCACCACACCCTGCCCCAGGTTCCCCCACCCACAGATACACCATCCCCAAAATGATCCGTCCTTCTCCACCTCCCACTTGCTCTTCCAGCACCACACCCCGCTGCACATGTTAGTGCCACTGGTGTGGAGACCGTGTCCTCCCCCTCTGTCCTGCCCACCTTACCTGAACCCCATTCTACTCCCCTGGAGATGGGCACTGCAGTGGAGTCCAGTAACACCCCGTCTGACTTGGGCACTGCAGTGGGGAACCTGTCCTCTCCATCTGGCCAGCCCACTGGAGTTGTGCCGGCACCCACACCATCCGGCTCATGCCCCCAGTTGTGCCGGCACACACCATGTCAGACACCTCCACTGCAGTTGTCAGTGACTCTCCAGCACCAGCCACCCCTTCCCTGCCTCCTTCTGGTGAGCCCTGATCCTGTCCCTGCGGTGCCTGGCCTGCCCCCCGTATACCCCTCCGAGGGGAATGTCCCTGCTCCATGTCAGTGCAGGCAAGCAGAGGGTGACATCTGCCACTGTCACCCTGTTTGGACGTGATTCATGGACTGGATATTGGCCTTTGTGTTTTTTCTTGACTTTAATTTTGTATTTTACATATGCTGATTAAAGCTACTTTCAGTTCTCTAGTGGTTTTGCTTCAGATGTACATGATGTTGATGTTGCTAACCATGCCCTTGCTGCAGTGATGTTGATTTTTGATGTCAGGTAAATGAAGTGTTACTGTGCAGGACCCCATGTGGTCCAGGGGGAATGTGTCCTATCCTGGTGTGTATCCATGTCATCCTTCGTTTCAATATGAGGGTGTCATGTTTTCCATATTTGCAAATGGGATTCCCTACCTGTTTTTTCAATATCACATCTGTGGCTTACACCCCTGCACATCAAATGTGCTTGCCATTGTTCAATTGGTCTATTTCCCTGACTGTGTGACCATCTCCACTGGACATGCATGTTTGGGCATCAATGGGGAAGGACTCATCTGTGGTATCAGTGCAACTTGCTATACATGTGTATTTGATCGGTGCTGATGATTTGGGTGACTATGCCATGACCAGGCTGATGTGACGGGAGCCTTCATTTTGTGCTAATTGTTGACTGAGTGACCAAGTGTTCTGCTGACATGATAGCGCCCTGCAGAGACAACGTATGGCACAGCTTTTCTTACACAGGAGTGGAGTCCCCTCATGGCAGTGTGTAATTCCGTGACATTGCCTGAGCCCAAGGTGTGTGTTGTGTGAGCATGTCTGTGTGTGTTCACTTCCATTTTGCTACGCAGGCTGGGGGCCCTAGTGATGTTCCTGTTTGTGATGCTTGCTGAGTTGAGCAATGTTCCCCCAGATCTTCTCCCTGGGTGCTCTGTGATGTGGGTGCATGGCACATTACTGGTGATCAGGGTGTCATCCATAGGTGTGTTTGCTGTCAGGGCTGAGTTTGTGGGCAAACGCAGATGAGACACAGTCAGGATTCCCCTTGGCACTTGTTGGTTACACAAGTCATGTAATTTACAATTTGCGTTAGCTTCCAGTGATTGTGACACGTTGTGTGTGTGACTGCTGCCACTCCTCAGGGTCAGAGCTGCAATGTTGGAAGTTGTCTATGTGTGTTGTTTGTGGGTGAGCTTGCCATCTTCATTGGTGTGTGACTGTGTCCGGGATCCCATTGGTTGGTGTGGATTTGACGTCATGCCCATGTACAGCGTACTGTGCAGTGTGTGAGACATTCACAAGTCTTGTTGACTGGCCATGTGTGATGGGTATCTCTGCCTTAGTTCCCCCACCACCCCTGGGATTGTCATGGGTGCATGTGCAATGTCACCAGTCCATGTGAGCTTCACTGCTGCACATTGTTGGAGATCAAGGTGTGTGGTGTTGAGTGTGTGCAAATGAGAGTTGTTGCACGGCTGGACCCCTACCTCCATGTTGGCCTTGGCTGACAGGCCGTGCTGTATTATTTATGCTTGTGTAGGTGTGATGGTAGTTAGTTGCTCAGGACACATGACTGTGGTTCACAGTGTGTACGACATCTACCTTTGTCATTACAGTGGGATTATCATGCAGGCCAGTGTCACCACAATGTGGGCTCCCTGGGGGTAGTGCTGTGGTGGGTCTGTATCTTGCTGTGTTAGTTGCTGTTCCTACAAGCTTGTGTGACATTTGTGATTTGGGCTCCTTCTCATCTAACGATGCCTGATTGCCCACATAGGGGAATCCGATCCATGAGTTACTTTTGTGTGGCACTGTGTTGACATCTGTGTAATGGGGATTCAGGCCTCCTCGTGTGTTGAGTGTTTGCCTGGGGACACTGGCACACCACCCCCCTCACCTGTGGTGTTTGATATGCAGTGTGAGTCTGCCTGTTTGTGTTTGTGCATTTGCACCACTGCATTGGCATATCTTTAGTGTGCCATTGGCTGTATGTTGTTTGGTGGCTTACCCCTGCTGTCCCTGGGACTCCTAGGTCATCAGTCAGCACAATGATCATGGTTTGTATGTCCCATTGCTGCCATGGTATGGTATTTGTTCACCTGACATCTACAGTCTCCACAGGATATCTACATTTGTGTGTCCATTGGTGCAGATATGTGGATCTGCATTGTGATGGTCACTTCTGTCATTGTGTTATTTGTGAATGTTGACAATGTGAGCCCCCATGGGTGATGTTTGTCTGCACATGGCCAAAGCGATGTTTCATTTGCACTGCACTGTTTGCCTCACCCAATCTCTGTTGCTATGGGACACAAGCACTGCTATGCCACTGATGTGTTTGTTGTTGTGTGACCAGGAATGATCCATGCAATTTGGCATTTGCAGCTTTTACCATGACTACACTTACATTTTGGTCACTGTGGTGATGGGGGTTTAGACCCCATTGCCACAATGTTCAAAATGGCCTTCAGCTATGGACCCCACACTTCCCTTTTGGTCACTGTGATGATGGGGGTTTAGGCCCCATTGCCACAATGTTCAAAATGTGCTTCAGCTATGGACCCCACACTTCCCTTTTGGTCACTGTGATGATGGGGGTTTAGGCCCCATTGCCACAATGTTCAAAATGTGCTTCAGCTATGGACCCCACACTTCCCTTTTGGTCACTGTGATGATGGGGGTTTAGGCCCCATTGCCACAATGTTCAAAATGGCCTTCAGCTATGGACCCCACACTTCCCTTTTGGTCACTGTGATGATGGGGTGTTCGACCCCATTGCCGCAATGTTCAAAATGTGCTTCAGCTATGGAACCCACACTTACCTTTTGGTCACTGTGATGATGGGGGTTTAGGCCCCATTGCCACAATGTTCAAAATGGCCTTCAGCTATGAACCCCACACTTCCCTTTTGGTCACTGTGATGATGGGGTGTTCGACCCCATTGCCACAATGTTCAAAACGTGCTTCAGCTATGGAACCCACACTTACCTTTTGGTCACTGTGATGATGGGGTGTTCGACCCCATTGCCACAGTGGTCATGGTCGGCTTGCATTGTGGAGGCCACACACATTTATGTGTGACACATGTGATAGGGGGTCACATTGTATGTTCAATGTCATGTTCAGTGTTGTAGGCATTTGACACAGACTACACACTCTTGTCATGGTGTTGGGGGGGTGTAATTTTCAGGCATTCCTTATGTTGGAGTATGTTGGTTGTGTCATGCATTACCCGTCCTATGAGTGGGGGTTGTGTGGGTGGTAGGCATCCATCCCCCTATGAGTGGGGATGGTAGTAGTGACAGGCATCCAGGCACCCCTGAGTAGGGGTGGTGGTAGTGGTAGGTATCCATCCCCCTATGAGTGGGGATGGTAGTAGTGACAGGCATCCAGGCCCCCCTGAGTAGGGGTGGTGGTAGTGGTAGGCATCTAGGCCCCCATGAGTAGGGGTGGTGGTAGTGGCAGGCATCTAGCCCCCTTGAGTAGGGGTGGTATTAGTGGTAGGCATCCATCCCCCTATGAGTGGGGATGGTAGGAGTGACAGGCATCCAGGACCCCCTGAGTAGGGGTGGTGGTAGTGGTAGGCATCTAGCCCCCATCAGTAGGGGTGGTATTAGTGGTAGGCATCCATCCCCCTATGAGTGGGGATGGTAGTAGTGACAGGCATCCAAGCCCCCCTGAGTAGGGGAGTTGGTAGTGGTAGGCATCTAGCCCCCCATGAGTAGGGGTGGTATTAGTGGTAGGCATCCATCCCCCTATGAGTGGGGATGGTAGTAGTGACAGGCATCCAGGCCCCCTGAGTAGGGGTGGTGGTAGTGGTAGGCATCTAGCCCCCCATGGGTAGGGGTGGTATTAGTGGTAGGCATCCATCCCCCTATGAGTGGGGATGGTAGTAGTGACAGGCATCCAGGCCCCCTGAGTAGGGGTGGTGGTAGTGCTAGGCATCCATCCCCCTATGAGTGGGGATGGTGGTAGTGACAGGCATCCAGCCCCCCATTAGTAGGTGTGGTATTAGTGGTAGGCATCCATCCCCCTATGAGTGGGGATGGTAGTAGTGACAGGCATCCAGGCCCCCTGAGTAGGGGTGGTGGTAGTGGTAGGCATCTAGCCCCCATGAGTAGGGGTGGTATTAGTGGTAGGCATCCATCCCCCTATGAGTGGGGATGGTAGTAGTGACAGGCATCCAGCCCCCATTAGTAGGTGTGGTATTAGTGGTAGGCATCCATCCCCCTATGAGTGGGGATGGTAGTAGTGACAGGCATCCAGGCCCCCCTGAGTAGGGGTGGTGGTAGTGGTAGGCATCTAGCCCCCCATGAGTAGGGGTGGTATTAGTGGTAGGCATCCATCCCCCTATGAGTGGGGATGGTAGTAGTGACAGGCATCCAGCCCCCCCTGAGTAGGGGTGGTGGTATTGGTAGGCATCCAGCCCCCTATGAGTGGGGATGGTAGTAGTGACAGGCATCCAGCCCCCTATGAGTGGGGATGGTAGTAGTGACAGGCATCCAGCCCCCCCTGAGTAGGGGTGGTGGTAGTGGTAGGCATCCAGCCCCCTATGAGTGGGGATGGTAGTAGTGGCAGGCATCCAGGCCCCCCTGAGTATGGGTGGTGGTAGTGGTAGGCATCTAGCCCCCCATGAGTAGGGGTGGTATTAGTGGTAGGCATCCATCCCCCTATGAGTGGGGATGGTAGTAGTGACAGGCATCCAGCCCCCCCTGAGTAGGGGTGGTGGTAGTGGTAGGCATCCAGCCCCCTATGAGTGGGGATGGTAGTAGTGACAGGCATCCAGCCCCCTATGAGTGGGGATGGTAGTAGTGACAGGCATCCAGCCCCCCCTGAGTAGGGGTGGTATTAGTGGTAGGCATCCATCCCCCTATGAGTGGGGATCGTAGTAGTGACAGGCATCCAGGCCCCCCTGAGTAGGGGTGGTGGTAGTGGTAGGCATCCAGCCCCCCTGAGTAGGGGTGGTGGTAGTGACAGGCATCCAGGCCCCCCTGAGTAGGGGTGGTAGTGGTAGGCATACAGCCCCCCCTGAGTAGGGGTGGTAGTGGTAGGCATCCAGCCCCCCCTGAGTAGGGGTGGTGGTGGTGGTAGGCATCCAGGCCCCCCTGAGTAGGGGTGGTGTTAGTGGTAGGCATCCAGGCCCCCCTGAGTCGGGGTGGTGGTAGTGGTAGGCATCCATCCCCCTATGGGTGTGTATGGCATTGGTGGTAGCCATCCCGCCCCTATGGTTCTGCTGTTGCTGGTGTACGTCATTTCTGCATCCCTATGTGTGTGTGACATATGTTGGGTACGTGTGGTTTGTTTGTGTAGTGGGTGTTTGACTTACCGTCTTCGCCGTACGCGTCCGTACCGGTCCCGGTAATAGATGTAGAGTATTGGTAGGACCTGCACGATGGGATTCATGGTTTGTTCGTCTCGTTCGGGTTTCTCGTGGCTTCGACTCGTACTCGTCGCTGGCTTGTTCGTCTCGTAGCTGTGGATCGTCTTGTGGCGCGAATCGGAGCTTATGTGCAACTCTCCCGGATGCTCTGACGTGCCGGACGTAGCGACGGGTTCGGCGCATACGGAAGGCGCATCGTACTAGTCCGGCCGGAAGGTGCTTTGTATTTGCTTCCGTGCGAGTCGATTGGACGTTTACGGATCCGGCTCGGGCGGGGAACAGGAGCTGTAATGGGTGAGTACGGCTCGCTCGGAATCTGGGCTGTTATGCGCATCGTACTTGTTCGTTCGGACGGCTGTTCGAATCGGTCGGGAAACACGCGTTCGGCTTGGTTTTTTTCCGGACGAATACTGTTAGGTGCGCTTTTGGCCGAGATCGGAATCGGCCCCTCAGTGTTTACTGGCTTTTGGAGGTAGACTATGATGGCCCTCTTGCTGAACTACACTTAGTTCTGGCTCCCTACTTTCTTCGGACGTGGATCTTATGTTGATCCTCTCATTTTATTTAATTTTGATTTAATGTTGAGATATTTATTACTACTGGTTAACTAATTACTTTTTGCCCTCCGTAATGAGCTTAATTTTGAATAAATCTAGGTTTGACTTGGTAATCTGTCTCGTATAAGTTTATTTCGTTGCCTTGGACTCAGTCTTATGAAGACATAGATAATGCCGTTCCTACGTATTGACCCTCTTAATTATTTTAATTAGTCAGCACATATGTCCCTACCATTTTGACACCTCTTGGACCCAATCAAAACCATATATCATAGCCAAAAGGTTAAGCTCGATTGTAACCAACTTGGTGCATTAAGATAATCTATTCCTGCATAATATCTATAGGATCTGACTCATTTACTAGTTGGGGCACTTGATCTAGCAGAATCCAATAAGAGTGTGCTTATTGCAATCTTAAATGCAGCTAAGGCTTTTATTTTAGTCAATTGGAGGTATTTATGGGAGGTTTTGCTCTAACTAGGTATAGGAGATACATTTATTAAGGCAATACAGCTTTTAGCCAGGTCCCCCACATCTAGAGTCTTAGTTAGCAGCTATTATTGAAGAATAATCTTGAATAAAGGGAAGTTACCATTGCAAGATCTATCACTATACTGTACTGTGTCACCACAGAGTCCAACTCAAGCATTTTTCTTTGTGGCAAGAAGATTGAGTGGGATGAATGAGGATATATTACCCACTGATGAAGTGTTCTTCCCAGGGGATTCCAGTCCCTTATTCCACATTTCCTGGTGGCAACATTATTACTTAGTCTCAAAACAGTTCTTGTTGCTAGAAACATTCC
This sequence comes from Calotriton arnoldi, assembly GCA_963921515.1. NCBI lineage: Eukaryota > Metazoa > Chordata > Amphibia > Caudata > Salamandridae > Calotriton > Calotriton arnoldi. The sequence goes on along the minus strand of CAWUFW010015779.1, from coordinate 31,617 downwards.
TTCTGATCTTTCCTAGAGTCCTAGGCACCAAGAACAGATTTCTAGGAACCAGCTCTTTGTCAAGATAGTCTTGTCCAAACTGATCAACTGGGCCTTCTTCACATCAAGGAGCCCTTCTGCCTTTTGTGTTCTTGAGGTTTCAATAAGAGTTCAACCAAGCAACCCTTTGAGAGCAGTTACATTACCTGGGTTCTACCAGTATATTTTCATTTGCATATGGTTTAAACTTGAATATATATGATTAATTAATGGAGAGCCTTTACTACTAGGGCGAGTGCTGTAAGGAAACACAGTAAATTCAGCTTGCATTACTGACTGGGTCTAGTTCAAAAACATGTACACATATTTACAAAATGTAACAATTTGAGACAGCTTATAATGATCCCATAGTGCTGCCCAATTACATGCAGCAGCCTGTCAGCAATATTGCTTTTTTCTGGTTTCAAAATAAAACCTACACAAAAAAATCCAACTTGAACTAGCATTTTTCTTAACTGCTCTGCAACATTAGGTACCATTTCTCTGAACTACCAAAATGTGTTTGATGCATGCCAATATTTTTAAAAAATGAGGGAGAATTTATATAAAGCCATTATGGGGACAATGAAAATGGGCAAAAGGCCCAATTTTTAAAGAAAGACACAAAAGTGCACCCACAGATATATGTCCTTGCATTCACACAGATTTACCACTTTCAGAAATGTAAAGTTTTATCGAAGTATACCACTAACCTGTACTGCTAGCAAGGATTTAATTTTCGCATGAGCAAATATACATGGTCACAGGTTTGATCCCAGTAGAGTTAACTCAGCCTTTCTTCCTTCCAAAAACAATAACAGAGGACCATTGAGTTGGGTAACAACAAACATCTGTTATTTCAGAGCCAAGTGACCCCATGCTGAAAGTGTGCTTTAAAAACACATGTTCTGTTATGATATATTTGCTCATGCGAAAATCTGCTGAGCAACTGCAAATTCACCTTTCTACATTTTTTTTCCCCACTCCTGAAAAGGTTTTACCCTTGCCCTTATCAGGATTAATCTTTCAACCTTTTCTAGGGTGGGAGGAGAATGAAGAGGAGTTGGTGAATACTCTTCAACATGCAATGTTTCTAATAAGGTTGACTAATCAAAAGATAATCCATTCTAGAGTATTGCTGATGTGCTATAGAGTAGAAAGAGGATGCGCTTGCGGGGCTAACACCATCTACATTGATCAGCAAAATGTAAAATGTGGCACAAAGATTAGAGAATACTTCGTTCTTGGTCATACATTAAAGTGACTTAGTGTTAGTGATATCACGGGGCTGAGAGCTAATGGAGGTAAAACCCCCTGCAATTAAATAACTAACAGTAGTAGTGATTAATGTATTCAATGTGTGGTTAAATTGTGTATTTTCTGAGCTTTAGTTAGAAAAAAACTGAACCTTCGCCTTTGATTGGCCTATGTATTATGTAAGGGATCTTCAAAGTTTATCGTCTATTGATGGGAGCCCAGTGGAGAGCTTTTGCAGGTGGAGAGATTTGGAACATAGGTGAACATGCAGCTATTGTCTTACCAAGCCTTTCTGATTTCCTTGTAGCCATTGCAGGGTGACCTGACTGCCCCTTGTAGAGTTTGTTTGCATAGTTAATGTGCGATAAGATGACTGAAGTGGTTGCCTGTAGCCTCTTTGGGAAACCCATAAAAGGGATAATTTGGCTTCCTGTCCGTATGCATATAAAGCACTTCTCAAGGCTCATTTTATTTGTGGAGCCAGGGAAAAGTGGAAATGCATGATCACTCCCAAGTTCCTCATATATGTCGATGTTGTTGATAGTTCCCCATGTTACTATGGCCATACTGTCTGTGGATGGTAGCTGTTCCAATCTTAGCAGTAAATGCATTAGTACGCTAATCCGTAGACCCAGCTTGGGGAAATAAAATTGCCTTTTGTTTGGAATATGTATCTTTAAGAAAGTAGCAGACACATAAGATGGCTTGGAGAGTTCACCCAGGGGCAGCAAAGCTTCAAAATCTGAAGCAATGTAAAACAACCAAGATTACATCCATGAGTGATACAGCTGAAAACAAGAAAGAGATGCAGCTTCTAAAATTACAAAATGTAGTAAAAACTGTGGGATCTATTCAAAGTGGCAATCCCACAAAACCAATCATAGGTGTGTCTTCCAAGCCTCCAAAAGAGCCTATTGCATGCACAAAGAGATGGTACATGTTTCAAAACTATTAGTTGCTGTACAATTCTATAATGTGTGCACTAATGTGGTGGTAATTATACATGCATAAGGAGTAGTTTCTATAAATCTACAAGTTGAATTAAGCTTGTATGTAGTCCAAAATGTCGACAGGCAGAAAGCACCCCCTCCAGCCAAGGGCAAGATAGGGTATCCACTGCCCAAGCCTTCTCCTGCCTCACTCTCAAACAGAATAGGGTAAGCAGCGCATTCTGTGTTGATGCACATAGATCAGCCTCTGGAGAACCCCACCTCTGACAGATCCTGACAAAAGCCAACATGTCCAGGAGCAACTCCTGAGAGGAGGTAGTCTCCCTGCTCAATTTGTCGACCCTAACATTCAGTGTCCTGTGATGGTAAATTGCCTTCAGATCCAAAATCTTGCCCTGCTCCCACAAGAAGATCTTGTCAAACATTCTCAACAATGCAGGAGACATTGTGCCTCCCTGTTTTTTGAGGTAAGATTTGGCCATGCTGTTGTGCGTCTGTACAAGAAAGCTCTTGCCCACCAAAAAGTGAACAAAAGCCAGCAGTGCCAGGTGAACCACCTCTAACCCCCTCCAGTTGGACAACCTGAACTGCTGCACCCTTGACCAAAGGCCCTGGACCTGCTGTGATCGAATCGAGGCTCCCCATAACGCTGAGCTGGCATTGGCTGTGAAGATAATTCACATCTGGGATGTCAAGCTGACTCCTTTCCTGAAATTTGAAGACTGCATCCAGCAAGAAAGCTCCTCTCTTATGACTGCTGTCATGAGGTGCCAGAGACCAATGAGCCAGATTGTACCTCACCACCATGTTCAGGAGGAATCTGGCCAAGGCACTAAGAAAATGGTTACTGCATGATCACCCTGTACCTACAACAAGGCTCCTGCTGTTGGATTGCCCTAAACCATGATGCAAAACAAGTGACTGTGACTTTGTCAATCCTTTTTTCTGTCAGCAAAACCTTGCAACAGTGAAAGTCTGATCCTGGTCTGGAGTTGAAAAGAGATTTCTTCTGATTCACTAGAAAACCCATGATGGTTCAGCACTGCAAGTACCCTTGTGACCTGAGGGTCTTCAGAGAAAGAGAAACCACCAGACAATGGTCCAGGTAGGAAGGATGGCAATGCCTTCTTGAAGCAGCACGCCCACCAGTGGGGCCGTAACTTTGAAAATTCTTTGGTGCCGAATTTACGCTGAAGGGCAGAACATGGAACTGGAAGTGCAAAGCGCTAACTGGAGAGTGCAGGAGCCTTTGGTGACGTCTGCAAATAGGGATGTGGAGATAGGCGTCCTGAAGACCGATTGTGGCAAGTAATTGTCTTCTGAAACCGAAAGAAGAAGTTGCTGCAAGGAGCTCATCTTAAAATGGATAGTCTTTACCCACAGATTCACTCCCCTTTGGTTGCTCACGGGCCTGAATTCTCCATTGGTCTTCTGCACCAGGAAAATAATGGAGTAAACTCCTTTGCCCCTCTTCTGCAGCAACTTCCCGAATTGCCCTCTTCTCCAAAACAGCCAGAACTCCGGTCACAAAGACCCTCTCTTTACAGGGTCTTTGGGAATAGACATAAGAATTGTGCCCATTTCTAGAGACTTTTGGACTAAATTGATCACTTAACCTTCCCTGATGAAACTTGGCACCCATTGATCACTGATAGAATGCTGACATGAGCTAACAAAGTTTAGCAGCCTTCCACCAACTGGACTTCCCATATGCGGAAGAGAATACTAGTGAAGAACGGTTCTTGCTTAATTAAGCCTGCTTCCCTGAATCCTGGTTCTTAGAGGATTTCTTGGGCTTAAATCTCCTGCACCTAGAAGAATATCCCTTTGAATCCTTCCTAAAAGAATCCCCATTTTCCCTGTTCCGGGACCTGTAGGATATAGAGGACAAACCCTTATAGGGAAGAGTGTGCTTCCTGTCCTTGAAAGACTTTGTGATGGTAGCAACCAGCTGATCTCCAAAGAGTTTCTTTCCCCTGAAGGGAATCTTGAGGAGAGATGTCTATTCTGAATTAGTTTTCCAGTCATGTATCCATAAATCCCAGTGTGCCAGGATTGAAGCACCAGAGGCCACCACTGAGGATCTGATGACGTCTTTCAGTAGCCTCGTCTCCTGCTCCCTTTGCAGAAGAAGATCTGAACAATCAACATTCTCCTGGATGGGATTGGAAAGAGACTTAAAGTCCTTCACTAGTGACTGCACTGTGTATGGTGCATAAGTTTCTGCCTTCATGGACACTGAGCTAGCAGCGAAATATTTCTTGATTACACTGTCCACTTTGTGACCCAATGCATCCAAAGTCGAGCAATCCTCTGGATTAATTGCTGTCCTGCCAGTCAAATGTGCTAGGATCTCTTCTCCTTGTTCTTAGGTTTGGCTGCCAAGGCTTTAGCAACCGTCACCTCTATTACAGACTGGACCTGACCCTTAGTCAGGGATTCTGGACTGACATGAGACTGCTCTCTGGGTTTCTTTGGTCTCTGACCCTCAGGTAGGCACCCATCAGAATCAGAGGAAGAGAAAAACATGTGCCTCTTCTGAGCACACTTCTTGCCATCCATTATAACAAACCACACTTCAATCCTGTTGAAGAATCACTGCCAAGTGGCAGAAAACCTCAGTCCCCTTAAAAAAGCCTTACCATACTCACTTTTATTTAATAAAAATCAATCAAAATGCTTCTGCTCTCATTACAAACATAATTGCTTCAAAACAGTAACTGCCAACCACGCCCCGTATGTGCATTCTAGATCATTAGCAATAACTCTAGGTGTAGTAAAAAATGGCCTAACAATCACTGCCCATCATAAACCAAACAGGACACACTTGGCCCTAAGTAACTTAACATAAATATTACCCCCAGAAATGCTCCTACCTGCATTAAATAACCAGAATAACGGACTTTTTGCCGCCCCAGGGCACTCCCTCCAGACTGTGGTACCGCCCCACAGGGGCTTAGCAGCCCGAGGTGCCAGCCACTTACCTCTGTTCTTGATTAAAGTGAGACATCTCTGCAGCAGTGCCCGCTTCTTAGAAAAGGCAGCCCCAGGAGGTGCTTTGCAACCCAAGGACTGCCTGAGCTTCTCCATGGAAACTACCACGTCCCTGACAGGCACTCTGCAGCCGCAGGGAATGCTCTACAGCCACTTCTTCTCTGCCCCCGCGTTACCATTCCTTGTTATCTATCAACATCTCCCTCAGGTGTTTTGCAGCCCAGGTGAGCCCGTCAATCCAGAAGTGCTCCAATGTGCCAATGGAATCCCCAGCAGGGCAACTAAGAAAACAGACCCAGGCCAGCATGCTTCGTGCACCAACGAAATGAGCGCCAAACAATAGATATCCAAAATTGTTCAAAACAAATAAATAAATAAACTGCCGTACCCATGACTGAGTAACAACCTCATTTAGGTGTCTGTAATACGCAACTAAAATAGGAGGTGGAGTGGTGGGAGGGGCTTTGGAACTTTTTCAGTTGGAAAGTCTGTCTGTGAGGTGCGGCGGCCTCATTTCATAATAACCTATGGTGAAAAACTATGAGGAGGTATTGGTGTACAGCAGGCAGGCTTAACACAGGGAAAGAGTATAAAGTTTTTAGAAAAAGTTAAAACACAACTCAATAAATATCCCACAACTAATTTCTAAAAATCAAGAAAAAATATTAAATGAAAAATGTCAACAAAATCATTAAAATAAGATAAATCAATCAATCAATCAGGAGTTTGTTAAAGCGCGACTACTCACCCATAAGGGTCTCAAGGCGCTAGGGGTGGGGGGGTGCAGGATCCATTCCATCAAGGAGGGGGTCTGTCGAAGAGCCAGGTTTTGAGGTTTCTTGCGAAGATGGGGAGCGATGTTGTCTGTCTGAGGTGGAGCGGAAGGGCGTTCCATGCTTTGGCTGCGAGGAAGGAGAAGGAGCGGCCTCCCGATCTGGTCTTTCTGGTGCGGGGGACCACGGCGTAGGAGAGCTGTGCTGATCGTAGGGTCCTTTGGGGTGCGTGGAATTTGAGTCGGCTGTTCAGGTATGCTGGTCCGGTGCCGTGGAGGGCCTTGTCTGCGTGGGTGAGCATCTTAAAGGGGAATCAGAGATATATAATTTTAAAACCCTCTAATGGGGCAAGGTTGAAGGCTGTATCCAGCGAGGTCCACTTGAAGTCAGATACACCTTAGCCGAGGTCCCGCTGAAGCTGTTGATTTTCACTGAACAAAGCTCTAAATGGGAAAATTCAAATCGCACCCGTAGTAGTCCTCTTGCAGGTCAGATACTTTTTATGCCTTCACCTGCTTAAAATCTCTACTTTTGGACTTAGTCTCTTTTTCAGAGCCCAAAATCCCCCAGCGGCACTAACCTGAAATCTGTACATATGAAATCCTCTCAAAATCAGATACCTTTGCTGCCATGTCCCACTGAAGTTATGAAAGGTTTTGGGAGTCCTGTTTTTTCCAACTTTTGGGGCAGTTTCTCTGAGTCACTTTTAAGCCTCCCAGGACCTCAGGGACCAGGATCCACTCCAGCAGATGCCCCCTGCAGGGTCTACTCAAGGTCCAAGAGTTCCAGTCCTCTTCTGTTCTTCCACTGGTCCAGATTTGGTCTCAGGAGCAGGGGCGAGGAGTCACTTTTGTACAATTCACTAGCCAGTGGGTCGGGGTGACTCCTTGCCATTCCCTAACTAATGAAAAAAAAGTTCCCAAGCCTTCACCTTTTTGCCACCCATCCTGTTTGTATTTCGGCAAATTATCCTGCAGTGCACTATTCTAAGCTAAATGCAACATGGCAGAATGCTTCTGCCCCTAGCAGAAGGTGGGGTCCATCCTGGGATGTGTCGAGGAAATGAGCAGTCCCCTCCTCTTCACCCACACCAAACATTGTCTGGGACCAGCTCGTCATCCCACTAGGATGGAGCCAGGCTGGCTACAGTTGACAGTGGGTTCACAAAACCCCTCTTCCGCAGGTCTCACTTTACCCTTAATGAATAGGCAGGCTTCACCCTGGTTTCCTTAAAGTAAATTTTTAGGTCATCCTGCCAAAAGCTATAGGCAATATGCCTGCTCTGGGAGTAGTTTCTACACCTCATCAGGACGCAGCTGCTGGCAGGCTCTTCTACCTAGCCTAATGGGGCTTCTGACAGGCAAAGTCCACCTTTTTAAAAGCTAGTTTTCCAGTACATTTATCAAACATACAAATTTACCATTGAATTTTATTTATAATAAATATTAAAATCAGTGGATGAATGAATTATTCCAAACCAAAATTAACAAATATAGAATTGTAATTATATATTTATTTTTCTCCTAGGAACAACTACAGCCATGTACAGAGAAAATAGCTTTTGGTGGCTAGGAACATGTCAACATACATTTTTCACATGTTCCACTTTTATATACAAGGCATCTAACCTTGTCCGCTACAATACCTACTTAGGGTTTACTTCATTAATATTTAAAAGCAGAGTTCCTCCCTGTCAAATGGTTTATTTTGACAAGTTTGCATACAGGTTAAAAAGCTACAGGACTCAGGCTACATATGTAGGCCTCAAGGCATCTGTTTCCTTGTCAGCCTGGTGGCAGACTACCTATGTGCTGCAGTCCACAGGTGACATTTATCTTTCTATGCCAATGGGGTATTTTCCTGCACCATATACTGTGGCGTTACTGGAAGGTTAAATATATCAATTTGGGATTAGACAATTTTACCACGTTTAAGGGTTAGAGCACATACAATGGGGACTGGCAAGCCGTGCCCAGTGTGCAGAGTTCAAAAACCAGTACTGCCAGTCAGCAAAAAATAAGGTGCCTTTGCAATAAGTACAGTATATTGATAGCCACGAATATCTCCTAATACATAATGCTATGTAGTGTAGTCTCTACAGATAACATGTCTTATGTTTGAGATGCACGCAGGATGCCAAGGCATATGTTTAGAGAGCATTGCGCCTGGAATTCCCCATATATATAACGCCTGAAATCACCTTTGTGTACGGTGTCCTAATTTACCAAAATACGTGCTGTCTGTCATTTTTTGGAGAGAACAAGTTTTGAAAAATGGGAGGTCTTTTTGGTTAACGCAGTATTACGATTGTTGAACCAAATGCCCATGGATACTCAGTTGCCATTTCAAAGTTGAACTAATAAAAAATATATATTTGAAAGGCTGGCAGAGATCACATGCCTCTTGTATGGGTGTTGATTCTTATGTACACACTCTCAATAGTAATGTTTAGAAAGAATACATGGATTTAATTACTACGGTGAAGGCATATGATCTGACAGAGCAGTCTTAAAACAGTCTCAAACCGTCTTGCAAATGACCCTAAGAAAACAAATGCAATGTGAATTGTGCTGTCCACGGTTCATTGCTGCATTAAAAGACTGACTACTTTTGTATTAACATTGAAGTTTGGAATGTGTCTGTAAAAATACCGTATAAGAATTGGTCTATTGAAGTAAAAATACATCAGAGACATAACACGTCCAAAATTGGGAAAGCAAGCTGCTTTACAGGATTGGCAAATTAATTGTAATTAAGTCGAGTTATATCTGTGACAAGACGTCTCGTGGCCTGTGCTTGAATTTACAGTCCAACCAGCTGCTGCTCCCTTCATGACTTGCGTCACATCTCTGAAAGAGAAGCGGTGTGTGGGTAATCAGCATCCTTTATCAGGAAACAATGCTCATGCTCTCTCTTGCACGAGAAAGGTCGGATTTCATTTGTGTTTTAATTGCACAGCTCTTGACTTCAAGCATTTAGAGTTCGTCACAAAGGTGCCTACGAGCAAGCACGCACTGCCTATTTAAATCATGGCACGAACAAAGAAAGAGAATGGGCTCAGAAATCAATATATTTGCACTTTCTCAAGTCACGTGACATGAAGGCTGAATGGTGACATGTCCACTAGTAACTGCCGTACTCAGGCCTTTGTTAACCTTTCGCTTTTCAACCAGACACTGAAAGACGAAGTATTACCTTAGCAAATACGTGATTGGGTATCACGAGGAGCATGCGTGTTTTCTAGTTTAAGTAATACAACTAAAATACTGAGCGGATTCACCATGGAATCCTGGCTTTATTCCCTTGCCATTGGGTTGCACTGATATCATCAGGGTAGCAAAGAAAGCTTGAGCAAAATATAGCAATGCTATTTTTCTCCTTTCTTCAAAGAAGCCATATTCTGGAAATATTTGTGATATACAAATGTAACTCTCAGTTCGATATCCTCGGCTCTTAGGCAGCATCGGGAATTAAAGCACAGGGTCCTGAGTCCCAAATCGTCCAGTAAATGTCTGCAAATTTCTGTAAACAACAGATAATCATTCACCAACAACAGGACAGGCCACTTAAGCCGAGTAGGTGTATGTTCAGTATAGTTCTGCAGTGAATGCCTGCAATCATTATCGGGTACATTCAAACACGAACAATGAAACCTAGCACAAGTTCGGTGCTGGTGATACCCATGCTCTGCTGACACTATACTAACGTGGTGCTTCAAGGAATTTGATGTTCGAGAGCATTACCTACTTCATCCGTCTTCCTTGCCACAGTCCTAACAGAATGAGCTATTCCGTAGCTCACAGACAGAATTAACTCCTTCAGAAAAAAGCAAAACTACCAAAATGGCTCCATGAAGATGATCACACTTGACAACATATAAGTGGAGCTTACCCCCAGCACTTCCTGTTTTTTGCTTCTGTGCATGGTCGTTATAGTTCGACTCAGATTTCACTCATGTAAAAACAGTGAAATTCAACAGTTATAGTTACCTGAGCTAACTATAACTTACGCCCCCACAATGCACTGCTTATGACCTCACATATTACATCACTCATGGCATGGTCAGTGACATCACTGATGACATCTCAAATGATCTCACTGATGACATCACTGATGAGATCATCCAGTGATTGTAAGTATTTTGTAAACATTTCTGGGACTTAAAGATATACACTAAGCTACTGCAAATTACTATTCTTTCTGTACTACTGCTAAGTGATACAATTTCTAACATGTGCAATCTGAGTGGTTGTATGGCTGTATCCATGTGTGAATGGGTGTGTGAGTGGCTGTATGGGTGTGTGTGAGTGGCTGTATGGGTGAATAAGGCGGTGTGTAAGTAGCTGTATGGGTGAACAAAGGTGTGTGTGACTTGCTGTATGGGTGAGTGAGTGGCTGTATTGGTGAGTTAGTGGCTGTGTGAGTGGCTGTAAGGGTGGGTCAATAGTTGTGTGCGTGGCTGTATGGGTGAGTGAGTGGCTGTATTGGTGAGTGACTGAGTGTGTTAGTAGCTGTAGGGAGTGAGTGAGTGGGTGTTTGGTTAACTGAGTGGGTGTGTAGGTGGCTGTGTTGGACTTGCCCCTTTTTGCAGGGTCATCCCAGAACTTTTTACTTTCCTCCTGTATTTTTTCTGACCTGTTGTTGGTGGTTTTATGGCTCTGGGCACTTTATCACTGCTGATCAGTGCTAAAGTGCATGTGCTCTCTATGGTAAACTTGGTAAGAATGGTCTACACCTGTTTGGCATATTTAATTTACCTATCAGTCCCTTGTACAGTGGGATCCCATATACCCAGGGCCAGTAAATTAAATGCTACTGGTGGGCTTGCAGCGCTGTTTGTGCCACCCACCGAAGTAGCCTTTCAAACTTCTCTCAGGCCTCTGCCACTGCAGTACCTGCGCACGCAGTTTACTGCTGCTATGACGTGGCACATAAAGTGGTTGCCACGACTGCAACTTCCGTTTTACTACATATCAGTCACCCCTAAGGTAGGCCCTAGCTAGCCCTATGGGCAGGGTGCGGTGTAGGTAAAAGGTAGGATATGTGCCTTAACTGTGTGGCATGTCCTGGTAGTGACTACCAGCCTATTTGGTTTCTCACTGCTGTGAGGCTGCCCTCTCATAGGTTTGCATTGGGGATTCCCGGATATGTGCTTCAGTGGTAATTCTTGACATGAGCGGGGTAGCGCGACCATGTTTGGTATGTTTGGAATAGTTAGTGATAAATCCTGCTTACTGGTGAAAGCAGATTTATTATTATTATTGTAGAAATGCCACTTTTAGAAGTGGCCATTTCTATGTGCTATGTGTCTTTGTGCCTGCCTGATGTGTATTGACTGTCTGGTTCTGACGGACAGGGGAGAGGGGATATGTAGTCACTCCAGCCAGTCCCTGGGGGGATTGAGGTGTGTCCTGCCCTGCCTGGGTGACTCAGCGCTAGGCTGAATATACCTTGGCTGAATTTAGAGTAGCAGGAGGAGTTATCCCTTGCACCTGAATAGGCCTGGTCTGCATTTAGAATGGTGGGAGGAGTTGCACCTGCACCTGAACAGGGCTGTGCCTGCCTTCCACACTGATGGCTCCGCCCCCCTGTGGTGTGTCTGGGGCCAAGGCTTACACTAAGAATGGAGGTTGTTGTGCACTTGTAAAGATATTTTAAAGTGCCCCCAGAACTGGTTTGGACTGGGCCAGAGCCCTGTGCAGGAGAGAACAAAGACATTTGGACTATAAGTACTGGGGCTGTGTCCCCATGTTGGTTGAACTGGTGGAACTGGAAAAGAGAAGACACTGCATGGGACGTGTGACCGGCAGGCTGCTGAACTGCCAGGAGGAACTGCCTTGGGACTGACCTATTATTGGGGGGGCTAAGATAAGGATTGCCCCTGTGCCCTGGAACCCTTGTGCTGGCCTGCCTAGCTGCACCCTGCTCCCACGTTCCCAGTGCTCTCCCAGGAGTGCAGACTTGCGCAATTGTATTCATCAGGGCTCGTGGCCCTAAACCGAGGCTTGGAGGGCACGCTGTGAGCAGTTTGCCTAAGTCCCAAGTGTGGGCTCCTGCTGCAGCAAAGCACGTGGAGCACTTCCTATTTTCTGTACAAGAAAGTGCAGTGCCCGCACACCAGAGGCACGTGGTGGGCGCTTCCCAATTTGTCTTCTGAGCCCGAAAAGTGTGCTCCAACCTTGAATGCGGCGGGCGCAGTCGTGCCATGACAGAGAAGCTGCAGCAACTGGAAGCCAGGCAGAGGCCGAGCCTGGTTGTGGGCGGGGCTCCCACGAGGAAGAGGAGAGCCCCGTGTGTTGCCAAAGGGGAGAAAAGAAGCAGAGCCTAGTGGGCTCCCATCCGCTGTGGGCCGCCGGAGGTCAGCAAAAGGGTGGAGATGTCGCTCCGTGGCTTTCCGGCATGACGGGGCCCAACCGGAGTCTTCCTGTAACCGGCCAGTACAGTGAGGCGCAAGGATGGCACCGTGAGTGGTGGGCCGCTCCCACAGTGAAATCACAGGTGAGAGACCCAGGTGGGGTCTTCCCATCGACTAGAGCAGAGGAGCTCAGGGTGAGGCCTCAATGGAGGCCCCTGATCAGAATGGCTCTGCATTTGTGGCATTGTAGCAGCTGCGCCGCATGGTCGCGGGCGATACAAAAGGGGATGATGGACGGAACGTTTGAGCCAATCAAACACTCACCCCCAGTCAACTGATCTGGGTTTAATCCATCATCATTCTTTAGCTCACTCCACCACCCCAGTTCAGACATGGCCATATGCAAATCAGTCTGACCCTGTGCCTCATGGGAACAGTCCAGCCCGAACTGCCAAGCCATGTCTTCCCTGGACCGGAAACAAGCATCCTAGGACCGGTTTCTGGCATTTCAGCCGTCATCAGCCAAGCTTGCTTGAATCCAGTGGCAAAGTGAGCAAGGGACCCACGTCTGGGCATACCCCCGCCAACTTAGGGCGACCAAGCGATACAAAAGGGGATGATGGACGGAGCGTTTGAGCCAATCAAACACTCACCCCCAGTCAACTGATCTGGGTTTAATCCATCATCATTCTTTAGCTCACTCCACCACCCCAGTTCAGACATGGACATATGCAAATCAGTCTCACCCTGTGCCTCATGGGAACAGTCCAGCCCGAACTGCCAAGCCATGTCTTCCCTGGACCGGAAAAAGCATCCTAGGACCGGTTTCTGGCATTTCAGCCGTCATCAGCCAGGCTTGCTTGAATCCAGTGGCAAAGTGAGCAAGGGACCCACGTCTGGGCATACCCCCGCCAACTTAGGGCGACCAAAGCGATAAAAAGGGGATGATGGACGGAACGTTTGAGCCAATCAATCACTCACCCCCAGTCAACTGATCTGGGTTTAATCGATCATCATTCTTTAGCTCACTCCACCACCCCAGTTCAGACATGGCCATATGCAAATCAGTCTGACCCTGTGCCTCATGGGAACAGTCCTGCCCGAACTGCCAAGCCATGTCTTCCCTGGACCGGAAACAAGCATCCTAGGACCAGTTTCTGGCATTTCAGCCGTCATCAGCCAGGCTTGCTTGAATCCAGTGGCAAAGTGAGCAAGGGACCCACGTCTGGGCATACCCCCGCCAACTTAGGGCGACCAAAGCGATACAAAAGGGATGATGGACGGAGCGTTTGAGCCAATCAAACACTCACCCCCAGTCAACTGATCTGGGTTTAATCCATCATCATTCTTTAGCTCACTCCACCACCCCAGTTCAGACATGGCCATATGCAAATCAGTCTGACCCTGTGCCTCATGGGAACAGTCCAGCCCAAACTGCCAAGCCATGTCTTCCCTGGACCGGAAACAAGCATCCTAGGACCGGTTTCTGGCATTTCAGCCGTCATCAGCCTGGCTTGCTTGAATCCAGTGGCAAAGTGAGCAAGGGACCCACGTCTGGGCATACCCCCACCAACTCAGGGCGACCAAAGCGATACAAAGGGGATGATGGACGGAACGTTTGAGCCAATCAAACACTCACCCCCAGTCAACTGATCTGGGTTTAATCCATCATCATTCTTTAGCTCACTCCACCACCCCAGTTCAGACATGGCCATATGCAAATCAGTCTGACCCTGTGCCTCATGGGAACAGTCCAGCCCGAACTGCCAAGCCATGTCTTCCCTGGACCGGAAACAAGCATCCTAGGACCGGTTTCTGGCATTTCAGCCGTCATCAGCCAGGCTTGCTTGAATCCAGTGGCAAAGTGAGCAAGGGACCCACGTCTGGGCATACCCCCGCCAACTTAGGGCGACCAAAGCGATACAAAAGGGGATGATGGACGGAGCGTTTGAGCCAATCAAACACTCACCCCCAGTCAACTGATCTGGGTTTAATCCATCATCATTCTTTAGCTCACTCCACCACCCCAGTTCAGACATGGCAATATGCAAATCAGTCTGACCCTGTGCCTCATGGGAACAGTCCAGCCCGAACTGCCAAGCCATGTCTTCCCTGGACCGGAAACAAGCATCCTAGGACCGGTTTCTGGCATTTCAGCCGTCATCAGCCAGGCTTGCTTGAATCCAGTGGCAAAGTGAGCAAGGGACCCACGTCTGGGCATACCCCCGCCAACTTAGGGCGACCAAAGCGATACAAAAGGGGATGATGGACGGAACGTTTGAACCAATCAAACACTCACCCCCAGTCCACTGATCTGGGTTTAATCCATCATCATTCTTTAGCTCACTCCACCACCCCAGTTCAGACATGGCCATATGCAAATCAGTCTGACCCTGTGCCTCATGGGAACAGTCCAGCCCGAACTGCCAAGCCATGTCTTCCCTGGACCGGAAACAAGCATCCTAGGACCGGTTTCTGGCATTTCAGCCGTCATCAGCCAGGCTTGCTTGAATCCAGTGGCAAAGTGAGCAAGGGACCCACGTCTGGGCATACCCCCGCCAACTTAGGGCGACCAAAGCGATACAAAGGGGATGATGGACGGAGCGTTTGAGCCAATCAAACACTCACCCCCAGTCAACTGATCTGGGTTTAATCCATCATCATTCTTTAGCTCACTCCACCACCCCAGTTCAGACATGGCCATATGCAAATCAGTCTGACCCTGTGCCTCATGGGAACAGTCCAGCCCGAACTGCCAAGCCATGTCTTCCCTGGACCGGAAACAAGCATCCTAGGACCGGTTTCTGGCATTTCAGCCGTCATCAGCCAGGCTTGCTTGAATCCAGTGGCAAAGTGAGCAAGGGACCCACGTCTGGGCATACCCCCGCCAACTTAGGGCGACCAAAGCGATACAAAAGGGGATGATGGACGGAGCGTTTGAGCCAATCAAACACTCACCCCCAGTCAACTGATCTGGGTTTAATCCATCATCATTCTTTAGCTCACTCCACCACCCCAGTTCAGACATGGCCATATGCAAATCAGTCTGACCCTGTGCCTCATGGGAACAGTCCAGCCCGAACTGCCAAGCCATGTCTTCCCTGGACCGGAAACAAGCATCCTAGGACCGGTTTCTGGCATTTCAGCCGTCATCAGCCAGGCTTGCTTGAATCCAGTGGCAAAGTGAGCAAGGGACCCACGTCTGGGCAAACCTCCGCCAACTTAGGGCGACCAAAGCGATACAAAAGGGGATGATGGACGGAACGTTTGAGCCAATCAAACACTCACCCCCAGTCAACTGATCTGGGTTTAATCCATCATCATTCTTTAGCTCACTCCACCACCCCAGTTCAGACATGGCCATATGCACATCAGTCTGACCCTGTGCCTCATGGGAACAGTCCAGCCCAAACTGCCAAGCCATGTCTTCCCTGGACCGGAAACAAGCATCCTAGGACCGGTTTCTGGCATTTCAGCCGTCATCAGCCAGGCTTGCTTGAATCCAGTGGCAAAGTGAGCAAGGGACCCACGTCTGGGCATACCCCCGCCAACTTAGAGCGACCAAAGCGATACAAAAGGGGATGATGGACGGAACGTTTGAGCCAATCAAACACTCACCCCCAGTCAACTGATCTGGGTTTAATCCATCATCATTCTTTAGCTCACTCCACCACCCCAGTTCAGACATGGCCATATGCAAATCAGTCTTGACCCTGTGCCTCATGGGAACAGTCCAGCCCGAACTGCCAAGCCATGTCTTCCCTGGACCGGAAACAAGCATCCTAGGACCGGTTTCTGGCATTTCAGCCGTCATCAGCCAGGCTTGCTTGAATCCAGTGGCAAAGTGAGCAAGGGACCCACGTCTGGGCATACCCCGCCAACTTAGGGCGACCAAGCGATACAAAGGGGATGATGGACGGAGCGTTTGAGCCAATCAAACACTCACCCCCAGTCAACTGATCTGGGTTTAATCCATCATCATTCTTTAGCTCACTCCACCACCCCAGTTCAGACATGGCCATATGCAAATCAGTCTGACCCTGTGCCTCATGGGAACAGTCCAGCCCGAACTGCCAAGCCATGTCTTCCCTGGACCGGAAACAAGCATCCTAGGACCGGTTTCTGGCATTTCAGCCGTCATCAGCCAAGCTTGCTTGAATCCAGTGGCAAAGTGAGCAAGGGACCCACGCCTGGGCATACCCCCGCCAACTTAGGGCGACCAAAGCGATACAAAAGGGGATGATGGACGGAACGTTTGAGCCAATCAAACACTCACCCCCAGTCAACTGATCTGGGTTTAATCCATCATCATTCTTTAGCTCACTCCACCACCCCAGTTCAGACACGGCCATATGCAAATCAGTCTGACCCTGTGCCTCATGGGAACAGTCCAGCCCGAACTGCCAAGCCATGTCTTCCCTGGACCGGAAACAAGCATCCTAGGACCGGTTTCTGGCATTTCAGCCGTCATCAGCCAGGCTTGCTTGAATCCAGTGGCAAAGTGAGCAAGGGACCCACGTCTGGGCATACCCCCGCCAACTTAGGGCGACCAAAGCGATACAAAAGGGGATGATGGACGGAACGTTTGAGCCAATCAAACACTCACCCCCAGTCAACTGATCTGGGTTTAATCCATCATCATTCTTTAGCTCACTCCACCACCCCAGTTCAGACATGGCCATATGCAAATCAGTCTGACCCTGTGCCTCATGGGAACAGTCCAGCCCAAACTGCCAAGCCATGTCTTCCCTGGACCGGAAACAAGCATCCTAGGACCGGTTTCTGGCATTTCAGCCGTCATCAGCCTGGCTTGCTTGAATCCAGTGGCAAAGTGAGCAAGGGACCCACGTCTGGGCATACCCCCACCAACTTAGGGCGACCAAAGCGATACAAAAGGGGATGATGGACGGAACGTTTGAGCCAATCAAACACTCACCCCCAGTCAACTGATCTGGGTTTAATCCATCATCATTCTTTAGCTCACTCCACCACCCCAGTTCAGACATGGCCATATGCAAATCAGTCTGACCCTGTGCCTCATGGGAACAGTCCAGCCCGAACTGCCAAGCCATGTCTTCCCTGGACCGGAAACAAGCATCCTAGGACCGGTTTCTGGCATTTCAGCCGTCATCAGCCAGGCTTGCTTGAATCCAGTGGCAAAGTGAGCAAGGGACCCACGTCTGGGCATACCCCCGCCAACTTAGGGCGACCAAAGCGATACAAAGGGGATGATGGACGGAGCGTTTGAGCCAATCAAACACTCACCCCCAGTCAACTGATCTGGGTTTAATCCATCATCATTCTTTAGCTCACTCCACCACCCCAGTTCAGACATGGCCATATGCAAATCAGTCTGACCCTGTGCCTCATGGGAACAGTCCAGCCCGAACTGCCAAGCCATGTCTTCCCTGGACTGGAAACAAGCATCCTAGGACCGGTTTCTGGCATTTCAGCCGTCATCAGCCAGGCTTGCTTGAATCCAGTGGCAAAGTGAGCAAGGGACCCACGTCTGGGCATACCCCCGCCAACTTAGGGCGACCAAAGCGATACAAAAGGGGATGATGGACGGAACGTTTGAACCAATCAAACACTCACCCCCAGTCCACTGATCTGGGTTTAATCCATCATCATTCTTTAGCTCACTCCACCACCCCAGTTCAGACATGGCCATATGCAAATCAGTCTGACCCTGTGCCTCATGGGAACAGTCCAGCCCGAACTGCCAAGCCATGTCTTCCCTGGACCGGAAACAAGCATCCTAGGACCGGTTTCTGGCATTTCAGCCGTCATCAGCCAGGCTTGCTTGAATCCAGTGGCAAAGTGAGCAAGGGACCCACGTCTGGGCATACCCCCGCCAACTTAGGGCGACCAAAGCGATACAAAAGGGGATGATGGACGGAACGTTTGAGCCAATCAAACACTCACCCCCAGTCAACTGATCTGGGTTTAATCCATCATCATTCTTTAGCTCACTCCACCACCCCAGTTCAGACATGGCCATATGCAAATCAGTCTGACCCTGTGCCTCATGGGAACAGTCCAGCCCGAACTGCCAAGCCATGTCTTCCCTGGACCGGAAACAAGCATCCTAGGACCGGTTTCTGGCATTTCAGCCGTCATCAGCCAGGCTTGCTTGAATCCAGTGGCAAAGTGAGCAAGGGACCCACGTCTGGGCATACCCCCGCCAACTTAGGGCGACCAAGCGATACAAAAGGGGATGATGGACGGAACGTTTGAGCCAATCAAACACTCACCCCCAGTCAACTGATCTGGGTTTAATCCATCATCATTCTTTAGCTCACTCCACCACCCCAGTTCAGACATGGCCATATGCAAATCAGTCTGACCCTGTGCCTCATGGGAACAGTCCAGCCCGAACTGCCAAGCCATGTCTTCCCTGGACCGGAAACAAGCATCCTAGGACCGGTTTCTGGCATTTCAGCCGTCATCAGCCAGGCTTGCTTGAATCCAGTGGCAAAGTGAGCAAGGGACCCACGTCTGGGCATACCCCCGCCAACTTAGGGCGACCAAGCGATACAAAAGGGGATGATGGACGGAACGTTTGAGCCAATCAAACACTCACCCCCAGTCAACTGATCTGGGTTTAATCCATCATCATTCTTTAGCTCACTCCACCACCCCAGTTCAGACATGGCCATATGCAAATCAGTCTGACCCTGTGCCTCATGGGAACAGTCCAGCCCGAACTGCCAAGCCATGTCTTCCCTGGACCGGAAACAAGCATCCTAGGACCGGTTTCTGGCATTTCAGCCGTCATCAGCCAGGCTTGCTTGAATCCAGTGGCAAAGTGAGCAAGGGACCCACGTCTGGGCATACCCCCGCCAACTTAGGGCGACCAAAGCGATACAAAGGGGATGATGGACGGAACGTTTGAGCCAATCAAACACTCACCCCCAGTCAACTGATCTGGGTTTAATCCATCATCATTCTTTAGCTCACTCCACCACCCCAGTTCAGACATGGCCATATGCAAATCAGTCTTGACCCTGTGCCTCATGGGAACAGTCCAGCCCGAACTGCCAAGCCATGTCTTCCCTGGACCGGAAACAAGCATCCTAGGACCGGTTTCTGGCATTTCAGCCGTCATCAGCCAGGCTTGCTTGAATCCAGTGGCAAAGTGAGCAAGGGACCCACGTCTGGGCATACCCCCGCCAACTTAGGGCGACCAAAGCGATACAAAGGGGATGATGGACGGAGCGTTTGAGCCAATCAAACACTCACCCCCAGTCAACTGATCTGGGTTTAATCCATCATCATTCTTTAGCTCACTCCACCACCCCAGTTCAGACATGGCCATATGCAAATCAGTCTGACCCTGTGCCTCATGGGAACAGTCCAGCCCGAACTGCCAAGCCATGTCTTCCCTGGACCGGAAACAAGCATCCTAGGACCGGTTTCTGGCATTTCAGCCGTCATCAGCCAGGCTTGCTTGAATCCAGTGGCAAAGTGAGCAAGGGACCCACGTCTGGGCATACCCCCGCCAACTTAGAGGCGACCAAAGCGATACAAAGGGGATGATGGACGGAACGTTTGAGCCAATCAAACACTCACCCCCAGTCAACTGATCTGGGTTTAATCCATCATCATTCTTTAGCTCACTCCACCACCCCAGTTCAGACATGGCCATATGCAAATCAGTCTGACCCTGTGCCTCATGGGAACAGTCCAGCCCGAACTGCCAAGCCATGTCTTCCCTGGACCGGAAACAAGCATCCTAGGACCGGTTTCTGGCATTTCAGCCGTCATCAGCCAGGCTTGCTTGAATCCAGTGGCAAAGTGAGCAAGGGACCCACGTCTGGGCATACCCCCGCCAACTTAGGGCGACCAAGCGATACAAAAGGGGATGATGGACGGAGCGTTTGAGCCAATCAAACACTCACCCCCAGTCAACTGATCTGGGTTTAATCCATCATCATTCTTTAGCTCACTCCCACCACCCCAGTTCAGACATGGCCATATGCAAATCAGTCTGACCCTGTGCCTCATGGGAACAGTCCAGCCCGAACTGCCAAGCCATGTCTTCCCTGGACCGGAAACAAGCATCCTAGGACCGGTTTCTGGCATTTCAGCCGTCATCAGCCAGGCTTGCTTGAATCCAGTGGCAAAGTGAGCAAGGGACCCACGTCTGGGCATACCCCCGCCAACTTAGGGCGACCAAAGCGATACAAAGGGGATGATGGACGGAGCGTTTGAGCCAATCAAACACTCACCCCCAGTCAACTGATCTGGGTTTAATCCATCATCATTCTTTAGCTCACTCCACCACCCCAGTTCAGACATGGCCATATGCAAATCAGTCTGACCCTGTGCCTCATGGGAACAGTCCAGCCCGAACTGCCAAGCCATGTCTTCCCTGGACCGGAAACAAGCATCCTAGGACCGGTTTCTGGCATTTCAGCCGTCATCAGCCAGGCTTGCTTGAATCCAGTGGCAAAGTGAGCAAGGGACCCACGTCTGGGCATACCCCCGCCAACTTAGGGCGACCAAAGCGATACAAAAGGGGATGATGGACGGAACGTTTGAGCCAATCAAACACTCACCCCCAGTCAACTGATCTGGGTTTAATCCATCATCATTCTTTAGCTCACTCCACCACCCCAGTTCAGACATGGCCATATGCAAATCAGTCTGACCCTGTGCCTCATGGGAACAGTCCAGCCCGAACTGCCAAGCCATGTCTTCCCTGGACCGGAAACAAGCATCCTAGGACCGGTTTCTGGCATTTCAGCCGTCATCAGCCAGGCTTGCTTGAATCCAGTGGCAAAGTGAGCAAGGGACCCACGTCTGGGCATACCCCCGCCAACTTAGGGCGACCAAAGCGATACAAAAGGGGATGATGGACGGAACGTTTGAGCCAATCAAACACTCACCCCCAGTCAACTGATCTGGGTTTAATCCATCATCATTCTTTAGCTCACTCCACCACCCCAGTTCAGACATGGCCATATGCAAATCAGTCTGACCCTGTGCCTCATGGGAACAGTCCAGCCCGAACTGCCAAGCCATGTCTTCCCTGGACCGGAAACAAGCATCCTAGGACCGGTTTCTGGCATTTCAGCCGTCATCAGCCAGGCTTGCTTGAATCCAGTGGCAAAGTGAGCAAGGGACCCACGTCTGGGCATACCCCCGCCAACTTAGGGCGACCAAAGCGATACAAAGGGGATGATGGACGGAACGTTTGAGCCAATCAAACACTCACCCCCAGTCAACTGATCTGGGTTTAATCCATCATCATTCTTTAGCTCACTCCACCACCCCAGTTCAGACATGGCCATATGCAAATCAGTCTGACCCTGTGCCTCATGGGAACAGTCCAGCCCGAACTGCCAAGCCATGTCTTCCCTGGACCGGAAACAAGCATCCTAGGACCGGTTTCTGGCATTTCAGCCGTCATCAGCCAGGCTTGCTTGAATCCAGTGGCAAAGTGAGCAAGGGACCCACGTCTGGGCATACCCCCGCCAACTTAGGGCGACCAAGCGATACAAAAGGGGATGATGGACGGAACGTTTGAGCCAATCAAACACTCACCCCCAGTCAACTGATCTGGGTTTAATCCATCATCATTCTTTAGCTCACTCCACCACCCCAGTTCAGACATGGCCATATGCAAATCAGTCTTGACCCTGTGCCTCATGGGAACAGTCCAGCCCGAACTGCCAAGCCATGTCTTCCCTGGACCGGAAACAAGCATCCTAGGACCGGTTTCTGGCATTTCAGCCGTCATCAGCCAGGCTTGCTTGAATCCAGTGGCAAAGTGAGCAAGAGACCCACGTCTGGGCATACCCCCGCCAACTTAGGGCGACCAAAGCGATACAAAAGGGGATGATGGACGGAACGTTTGAGCCAATCAAACACTCACCCCCAGTCAACTGATCTGGGTTTAATCCATCATCATTCTTTAGCTCACTCCACCACCCCAGTTCAGACATGGCCATATGCAAATCAGTCTGACCCTGTGCCTCATGGGAACAGTCCAGCCCGAACTGCCAAGCCATGTCTTCCCTGGACCGGAAACAAGCATCCTAGGACCGGTTTCTGGCATTTCAGCCGTCATCAGCCAGGCTTGCTTGAATCCAGTGGCAAAGTGAGCAAGGGACCCACGTCTGGGCATACCCCCGCCAACTTAGGGCGACCAAAGCGATACAAAAGGGGATGATGGACGGAACGTTTGAGCCAATCAAACACTCACCCCCAGTCAACTGATCTGGGTTTAATCCATCATCATTCTTTAGCTCACTCCACCACCCCAGTTCAGACACGGCCATATGCAAATCAGTCTGACCCTGTGCCTCATGGGAACAGTCCAGCCCGAACTGCCAAGCCATGTCTTCCCTGGACCGGAAACAAGCATCCTAGGACCGGTTTCTGGCATTTCAGCCGTCATCAGCCAGGCTTGCTTGAATCCAGTGGCAAAGTGAGCAAGGGACCCACGTCTGGGCATACCCCGCCAACTTAGGGCGACCAAGCGATACAAAGGGGATGATGGACGGAACGTTTGAGCCAATCAAACACTCACCCCCAGTCAACTGATCTGGGTTTAATCCATCATCATTCTTTAGCTCACTCCACCACCCCAGTTCAGACATGGCCATATGCAAATCAGTCTGACCCTGTGCCTCATGGGAACAGTCCAGCCCGAACTGCCAAGCCATGTCTTCCCTGGACCGGAAACAAGCATCCTAGGACCGGTTTCTGGCATTTCAGCCGTCATCAGCCTGGCTTGCTTGAATCCAGTGGCAAAGTGAGCAAGGGACCCACGTCTGGGCATACCCCCGCCAACTTAGGGCGACCAAGCGATACAAAAGGGGATGATGGACGGAACGTTTGAGCCAATCAAACACTCACCCCCAGTCAACTGATCTGGGTTTAATCCATCATCATTCTTTAGCTCACTCCACCACCCCAGTTCAGACATGGCCATATGCAAATCAGTCTGACCCTGTGCCTCATGGGAACAGTCCAGCCCGAACTGCCAAGCCATGTCTTCCCTGGACCGGAAACAAGCATCCTAGGACCGGTTTCTGGCATTTCAGCCGTCATCAGCCAGGCTTGCTTGAATCCAGTGGCAAAGTGAGCAAGGGACCCACGTCTGGGCATACCCCCGCCAACTTAGGGCGACCAAAGCGATACAAAGGGGATGATGGACGGAACGTTTGAGCCAATCAAACACTCACCCCCAGTCAACTGATCTGGGTTTAATCCATCATCATTCTTTAGCTCACTCCACCACCCCAGTTCAGACATGGCCATATGCAAATCAGTCTGACCCTGTGCCTCATGGGAACAGTCCAGCCCGAACTGCCAAGCCATGTCTTCCCTGGACTGGAAACAAGCATCCTAGGACCGGTTTCTGGCATTTCAGCCGTCATCAGCCAGGCTTGCTTGAATCCAGTGGCAAAGTGAGCAAGGGACCCACGTCTGGGCATACCCCGCCAACTTAGGGCGACCAAAGCGATACAAAGGGGATGATGGACGGAACGTTTGAGCCAATCAAACACTCACCCCAGTCAACTGATCTGGGTTTAATCCATCATCATTCTTTAGCTCACTCCACCACCCCAGTTCAGACATGGCCATATGCAAATCAGTCTGACCCTGTGCCTCATGGGAACAGTCCAGCCCGAACTGCCAAGCCATGTCTTCCCTGGACCGGAAACAAGCATCCTAGGACCGGTTTCTGGCATTTCAGCCGTCATCAGCCAGGCTTGCTTGAATCCAGTGGCAAAGTGAGCAAGGGACCCACGTCTGGGCATACCCCCGCCAACTTAGGGCGACCAAGCGATACAAAAGGGGATGATGGACGGAACGTTTGAGCCAATCAAACACTCACCCCCAGTCAACTGATCTGGGTTTAATCCATCATCATTCTTTAGCTCACTCCACCACCCCAGTTCAGACATGGCCATATGCAAATCAGTCTGACCCTGTGCCTCATGGGAACAGTCCAGCCCGAACTGCCAAGCCATGTCTTCCCTGGACCGGAAACAAGCATCCTAGGACCGGTTTCTGGCATTTCAGCCGTCATCAGCCAGGCTTGCTTGAATCCAGTGGCAAAGTGAGCAAGGGACCCACGTCTGGGCATACCCCCGCCAACTTAGGGCGACCAAGCGATACAAAAGGGGATGATGGACGGAACGTTTGAGCCAATCAAACACTCACCCCCAGTCAACTGATCTGGGTTTAATCCATCATCATTCTTTAGCTCACTCCACCACCCCAGTTCAGACATGGCCATATGCAAATCAGTCTGACCCTGTGCCTCATGGGAACAGTCCAGCCCGAACTGCCAAGCCATGTCTTCCCTGGACCGGAAACAAGCATCCTAGGACCGGTTTCTGGCATTTCAGCCGTCATCAGCCAGGCTTGCTTGAATCCAGTGGCAAAGTGAGCAAGGGACCCACGTCTGGGCATACCCCCGCCAACTTAGGGCGACCAAAGCGATACAAAGGGGATGATGGACGGAACGTTTGAGCCAATCAAACACTCACCCCCAGTCAACTGATCTGGGTTTAATCCATCATCATTCTTTAGCTCACTCCACCACCCCAGTTCAGACATGGCCATATGCAAATCAGTCTGACCCTGTGCCTCATGGGAACAGTCCAGCCCGAACTGCCAAGCCATGTCTTCCCTGGACCGGAAACAAGCATCCTAGGACCGGTTTCTGGCATTTCAGCCGTCATCAGCCAGGCTTGCTTGAATCCAGTGGCAAAGTGAGCAAGGGACCCACGTCTGGGCATACCCCCGCCAACTTAGGGCGACCAAGCGATACAAAGGGGATGATGGACGGAGCGTTTGAGCCAATCAAACACTCACCCCCAGTCAACTGATCTGGGTTTAATCCATCATCATTCTTTAGCTCACTCCACCACCCCAGTTCAGACATGGCCATATGCAAATCAGTCTTGACCCTGTGCCTCATGGGAACAGTCCAGCCCGAACTGCCAAGCCATGTCTTCCCTGGACCGGAAACAAGCATCCTAGGACCGGTTTCTGGCATTTCAGCCGTCATCAGCCAGGCTTGCTTGAATCCAGTGGCAAAGTGAGCAAGGGACCCACGTCTGGGCATACCCCCGCCAACTTAGGGCGACCAAGCGATACAAAGGGGATGATGGACGGAACGTTTGAGCCAATCAAACACTCACCCCCAGTCAACTGATCTGGGTTTAATCCATCATCATTCTTTAGCTCACTCCACCACCCCAGTTCAGACATGGCCATATGCAAATCAGTCTGACCCTGTGCCTCATGGGAACAGTCCAGCCCGAACTGCCAAGCCATGTCTTCCCTGGACCGGAAACAAGCATCCTAGGACCGGTTTCTGGCATTTCAGCCGTCATCAGCCAGGCTTGCTTGAATCCAGTGGCAAAGTGAGCAAGGGACCCACGTCTGGGCATACCCCCGCCAACTTAGGGCGACCAAGCGATACAAAAGGGGATGATGGACAGAACGTTTGAGCCAATCAAACACTCACCCCCAGTCAACTGATCTGGGTTTAATCCATCATCATTCTTTAGCTCACTCCACCACCCCAGTTCAGACATGGCCATATGCAAATCAGTCTGACCCTGTGCCTCATGGGAACAGTCCAGCCCGAACTGCCAAGCCATGTCTTCCCTGGACCGGAAACAAGCATCCTAGGACCGGTTTCTGGCATTTCAGCCGTCATCAGCCAGGCTTGCTTGAATCCAGTGGCAAAGTGAGCAAGGGACCCACGTCTGGGCATACCCCCGCCAACTTAGGGCGACCAAAGCGATACAAAAGGGGATGATGGACGGAACGTTTGAGCCAATCAAACACTCACCCCCAGTCAACTGATCTGGGTTTAATCCATCATCATTCTTTAGCTCACTCCACCACCCCAGTTCAGACATGGCCATATGCAAATCAGTCTGACCCTGGATTCAAGCAAGCCTGGCTGATGACGGCTGGAATGCCAGAAACCGGTCCTAGGATGCTTGTTTCCGGTCCAGGGAAGACATGGCTTGGCAGTTCGGGCTGGACTGTTCCCATGAGGCACAGGGTCAGACTGATTTGCATATGGCCATGTCTGAACTGGGGTGGTGGAGTGAGCTAAAGAATGATGATGGATTAAACCCAGATCAGTTGACTGGGGGTGAGTGTTTGATTGGCTCAAGCGTTCCGTCCATCATCCCCTTTGTATCAGCTTTGTTCAGCCCTAAGTTGGCGGGGGTATGCCCAGACGTGGGTCCCTTCTCACTTTGCCACTGGATTCAAGCAAGCCTGGCTGATGACGGCTGGAATGCCAGAAACCGGTCCTAGGATGCTTGTTTCCGGTCCAGGGAGGACATGGCTTGGCAGTTCGGGCTGGACTGTTCCCATGAGGCACAGGGTCAGATTGATTTGCATATGGCCATGTCTGAACTGGGGTGGTGGAGTGAGCTAAAGAATGATGATGGATTAAACCCAGATCAGTTGACTGGGAGTGAGTGTTTGATTGGCTCAAACGTTCCGTCCATCATCCCTTTTGTATTGCTTTGTTCGCCCTAAGTTGGTGGGGTATGCCCAGACGTGGGTCCCTTGCTCACTTTGCCACTGGATTCAAGCAAGCCTGGCTGATGACGGCTGGAATGCCAGAAACCGGTCCTAGGATGCTTGTTTCCGGTCCAGGGAAAACATGGCTTGGCAGTTCGGGCTGGACTGTTCCCATGAGGCACAGGGTCAGACTGATTTGCATATGGCCATGTCTGAACTGGGGTGGTGGAGTGAGCTAAAGAATGATGATGGATTAAACCCAGATCAGTTGACTGGGGGTGAGTGTTTGATTGGCTCAAACGTTCCGTCCATCATCCCCTTTTGTATCGCTTGTTCGCCTAAGTTGGCGGGGTATGCCCAGACGTGGGTCCCTTGCTCACTTTGCGACTGGATTCAAGCAAGCCTGGCTGATGACGGCTGGAATGCCAGAAACCGGTCCTAGGATGCTTGTTTCGGTCCAGGAAGACATGGCTTGGCAGTTCGGGCTGGACTGTTCCCATGAGGCACAGGGTCAGACTGATTTGCATATGGCCATGTCTGAACTGGGGTGGTGGAGTGAGCTAAAGAATGATGATGGATTAAACCCAGATCAGTTGACTGGGGTGAGTGTTTGATTGGCTCAAACGTTCCGTCCATCATCCCCTTTGTATCGCTTGTTCGCCCTAGTTGGCGGGGTATGCCCAGACGTGGGTCCCTTGCTCACTTTGCCACTGGATTCAAGCAAGCCTGGCTGATGACGGCTGGAATGCCAGAAACCGGTCCTAGGATGCTTGTTTCCAGTCCAGGGACGACATGGCTTGGCAGTTCGGGCTGGACTGTTCCCTTGAGGCACAGGGTCAGACTGATTTGCATATGGCCATGTCTGACCTGGGGTGGTGGAGTGAGCTAAAGAATGATGATGGATTAAACCCAGATCAGTTGACTGGGGTGAGTGTTTGATTGGCTCAAAAGTTCCGTCCATCATCCCCTTTTGTATCGCTTGTTACGCCCTAAGTTGGCGGGGGTATGCTCAGACGTGGGTCCCTTGCTCACTTTGCCACTGGATTCAAGCAAGCCTGGCTGATGACGGCTGGAATGCCAGAAACCGGTCCTAGGATGCTTGTTTCCGGTCCAGAGAAGACATGGCTTGGCAGTTCGGGCTGGACTGTTCCCATGAGGCACAGGGTCAGACTGATTTGCATATGGCCATGTCTGAACTGGGGTGGTGGAGTGAGCTAAAGAATGATGATGGATTAAACCCAGATCAGTTGACTGGGGGTGAGTGTTTGATTGGCTCAAACGTTCCGTCCATCATCACCTTTTGTATCAGACTTGTTCGCCCTAAGTTGGTGGGGGTATGCCCAGACGTGGGTCCCTTGCTCACTTTGCCACTGGATTCAAGCAAGCCTGGCTGATGGCGGCTGGAATGCCAGAAACCGGTCCTAGGATGCTTGTTTCCGGTCCAGGGAAGACATGGCTTGGCAGTTCGGGCTGGACTGTTCCCATGAGGCACAGGGTCAGACTGATTTGCATATGGCCATGTCTGAACTGGGGTGGTGGAGTGAGCTAAAGAATGATGATGGATTAAACCCAGATCAGTTGACTGGGGTGAGTGTTTGATTGGCTCAAGCGTTCCGTCCATCATCCCCTTTTGTATCGCTTTGTTCGCCCTAAGTTGGCGGGGTATGCCCAGACGTGGGTCCCTTGCTCAATTTGCCACTGGATTCAAGCAAGCCTGGCTGATGACGGCTGGAATGCCAGAAACCGGTCCTAGGATGCTTGTTTCCGGTCCAGGGAAGACATGGCTTGGCAGTTCGGGCTGGACTGTTCCCATGAGGCACAGGGTCAGACTGATTTGCATATGGCCATGTCTGAACTGGGGTGGTGGAGTGAGCTAAAGAATGATGATGGATTAAACCCAGATCAGTTGACTGGGGGTGAGTGTTTGATTGGCTCAAACGTTCCGTCCATCATCCCCTTTGTATCGCTTTGTTCGCCCTAAGTTGGCGGGGTATGCCCAGACGTGGGTCCCTTGCTCACTTTGCCACTGGATTCAAGCAAGCCTGGCTGATGACGGCTGGAATGCCAGAAACCGGTCCTAGGATGCTTGTTTCCGGTCCAGGGAAGACATGGCTTGGCAGTTCGGGCTGGACTGTTCCCATGAGGCACAGGGTCAGACTGATTTGCATATGGCCATGTCTGAGCTGGGGTGGTGGAGTGAGCTAAAGAATGATGATGGATTAAACCCAGATCAGTTGACTGGGGGTGAGTGTTTGATTGGCTCAAACGTTCCGTCCATCATCCCCTTTTGTATCGCTTTGTTCGCCCTAAGTTGGCGGGGGTATGCCCAGACGTGGGTCCCTTGCTCACTTTGCCACTGGATTCAAGCAAGCCTGGCTGATGACGGCTGGAATGCCAGAAACCGGTCCTAGGATGCTTGTTTCCGGTCCAGGGAAGACATGGCTTGGCAGTTCGGGCTGGACTGTTCCCATGAGGCACAGGGTCAGACTGATTTGCATATGGCCATGTCTGAACTGGGGTGGTGGAGTGAGCTAAAGAATGATGATGGATTAAACCCAGATCAGTTGACTGGGGGTGAGTGTTTGATTGGCTCAAACGTTCCGTCCATCATCCCCTTTTTGTATCGCTTTGTTCCCCCTAAGTTGGCGGGGGTATGCCCAGACGTGGGTCCCTTGCTCACTTTGCCACTGGATTCAAGCAAGCCTGGCTGATGACGGCTGGAATGCCAGAAACCGGTCCTAGGATGCTTGTTTCCGGTCCAGGGAAGACATGGCTTGGCAGTTCGGGCTGGACTGTTCCCATGAGGCACAGGGTCAGACTGATTTGCATATGGCCATGTCTGAACTGGGGTGGTGGAGTGAGCTAAAGAATGATGATGGATTAAACCCAGATCAGTTGACTGGGGGTGAGTGTTTGATTGGCTCAAACGTTCCGTCCATCATCCCCTTTGTATCGCTTTGTTCGCCCTAAGTTGGCGGGGTATGCCCAGACGTGGGTCCCTTGCTCACTTTGCCACTGGATTCAAGCAAGCCTGGCTGATGACGGCTGGAATGCCAGAAACCGGTCCTAGGATGCTTGTTTCCGGTCCAGGGAAGACATGGCTTGGCAGTTCGGGCTGGACTGTTCCCATGAGGCACAGGGTCAGACTGATTTGCATATGGCCATGTCTGAACTGGGGTGGTGGAGTGAGCTAAAGAATGATGATGGATTAAACCCAGATCAGTTGACTGGGGGTGAGTGTTTGATTGGCTCAAACGTTCCGTCCATCATCCCCTTTTGTATCGCTTTGTTCGCCCTAAGTTGGCGGGGTATGCCCAGACGTGGGTCCCTTGCTCACTTTGCCACTGGATTCAAGCAAGCCTGGCTGATGACGGCTGGAATGCCAGAAACCGGTCCTAGGATGCTTGTTTCCGGTCCAGGGAAGACATGGCTTGGCAGTTCGGGCTGGACTGTTCCCATGAGGCACAGGGTCAGACTGATTTGCATATGGCCATGTCTGAACTTGGGTGGTGGAGTGAGCTAAAGAATGATGATGGATTAAACCCAGATCAGTTGACTGGGGGTGAGTGTTTGATTGGCTCAAACGTTCCGTCCATCATCCCCTTTTGTATCGCTTTGTTCGCCCTAAGTTGGCGGGGGTATGCCCAGACGTGGGTCCCTTGCTCACTTTGCGACTGGATTCAAGCAAGCCTGGCTGATGACGGCTGGAATGCCAGAAACCAGTCCTAGGATGCTTGTTTCCGGTCCAGGGAAGACATGGCTTGGCAGTTCGGGCTGGACTGTTCCCATGAGGCAGAGGGTCAGACTGATTTGCATATGGCCATGTCTGAACTGGGGTGGTGGAGTGAGCTAAAGAATGATGATGGATTAAACCCAGATCAGTTGACTGGGGGTGAGTGTTTGATTGGCTCAAACGCTCCGTCCATCATCCCCTTTTGTATCGCTTTGTTCCGCCCTAAGTTGGCGGGGTATGCCCAGACGTGGGTCCCTTGCTCACTTTGCCACTGGATTCAAGACAAGCCTGGCTGATGACGGCTGGAATGCCAGAAACCGGTCTTAGGATGCTTGTTTCCGGGTCCAGGGAAGACATGGCTAGGCAGTTCGGGCTGGACTGTTCCCATGAGGCACAGGGTCAGACTGATTTGCATATGGCCATGTCTGAACTGGGGTGGTGGAGTGAGCTAAAGAATGATGATGGATTAAACCCAGATCAGCTGACTGGGGGTGAGTGTTTGATTGGCTCAAACGTTCCGTCCATCATCCCCTTTTGTATCGCTTTGTTCGCCCTAAGTTGGCGGGGTATGCCCAGACGTGGGTCCCTTGCTCACTTTGCCACTGGATTCAAGCAAGCCTGGCTGATGACGGCTGGAATGCCAGAAACCGGTCCTAGGATGCTTGTTTCCGGGTCCAGGGAAGACATGGCTTGGCAGTTCGGGCTGGACTGTTCCCATGAGGCACAGGGTCAGACTGATTTGCATATGGCCATGTCTGAACTGGGGTGGTGGAGTGAGCTAAAGAATGATGATGGATTAAACCCAGATCAGTTGACTGGGGGTGAGTGTTTGATTGGCTCAAACGTTCCGTCCATCCCCTTTTGTATCGCTTTGTTCGCCCTAAGTTGGCGGGGGTATGCCCAGACGTGGGTCCCTTGCTCACTTTGCCACTGGATTCAAGCAAGCCTGGCTGATGACGGCTGGAATGCCAGAAACCGGTCCTAGGATGCTTGTTTCCAGCATGCAACTGGAACGAAGTA